>SPJY01011781.1:187089-399006 GCA_005191435.1 Raddia distichophylla | reverse complement strand
GGGAAAAAAAGGTAAGAAGCGTGTCATTCTTTTGTTCCGAAATATAGTGCACCTCCAAAATATGTAAACATACTATTAAATACCAAGAATCATAATGTCCCCAGAATCATCGAGAGAAAGAAATGACAACTGAACCAAATAACAAAATTGGTCTAGAATCTAATCCATTCCAAGCTAATTTTCTTATTCAAGGGTTGTTACGCACGCCGATGACGCTCTGGCTCCCACAAATAGCCCAAGTTCTACTAAAAACGATCAACAGGTAATTAGGATAAAGAAAATCAAAAGTTATTGCAACACAAATAAGCATAGTGAAGGTAGGAATACAGTGAGGGGCTGAGGGCACATGTAAAAAAATTTTGAAGCATCGACATACATAAGGGAAGCAACAAATTCATCTAGTCCAAACAATTGAGGGAAGAAGCACCAGACTGACAATCTCGTTATCAATAAACGTGCATTAACATTGATAGACATTGCATTATACAAAAGAGCAATTTGTCAGCTAATGTATCTAAAAGAACAAATACTCGGCAAAACTATAGCCATCCACTTCTGAGGCATTCCGTACTAAGTGAAGCATGTATACTCTAAACACATAGCAACTTGACCTTGTTAGGGGAATTTCCGTTATTGCTTATACCGACATAGAAACGTTGATTTTCTCTTGACTGTAAAATAAACTGGGCAGATGCACTATGCAAGAAGCAACATGTATAGTAGAGCTGCACAAAGCGGCACAGCCGCAAAGGTAAACAACTAAAACAAAATCTACCACCGTCTCTGGTGCATTACATCAAGCACATGATGAGCACTGGGCCTCAGAGTCAAATGCCCGAAGAGGGAGCAAAAGCGGTGAGGTAGGGTATGGGGGCAGGCTGCGGGGGAGATGGGGCGGAGCGGAGGGGAGCGACTGACGACGACGGCGGCATAGAAGACAGGGGAATCCGAGCCGTCGCCGGTGAAGAGGAGGGCCGGCAGCGCTCCGGGGCGGAGGCGGGCGCGGCTTGGGGAGCTGGGTAATTTTCTCACAACCCCAGGTGCATCTACAAAGCCAAAAAGAACGGCGCTGCAAGGAGAGGAAATATCTGAGGGGACAAACGAAAAATCACCTATACTGGAAAGGACCCCGGTGAGAGTCTAAGGGGAGGAGGGCAGGAAATCAAAAAGCACAAGGGTTTTTTTGCAAACCGGTCCCCCCGGGAGGGGCCAAATCGGGCGGCTGGGACGGAGGCCACGCGGTGCGATCGGACGGCTGAGCTTCTGGGGCGACGTGGCCACCGCGAGGGTGAGCCTTAGCGAGGCGCTATATAGCGCCGCAGGCAAATGATTTGGGTTTCACTCCGCGAGCACTCCAAACTAAGGCTATGTTCTTTTCAGCTTAACAGCTTAACGGGTAAACAACTTAATAACTTATCTACGTTTTGAAAAAACATATGATTAATTTGAGTTTTTTTAGTTCCTTTTTTCACTATTTTAAAGGTGGATCATAACGCTTTAAAAATCAAGTCAAACGAAACAGATCCAAGTCTCGAGACTACCTCGAGATTCGAGAAGCTCTCCAAGTTAAGTTATTTCAGTTGTTCAGATCAGCTTAAAAGAATAGGACCCTAAATCTTAAACTTACGTACGATCAAACCATGTGTTTTGAATCTGTATGATCGATCACGCCATGCAAGACAAGGTCATAAACAATCTAGTCACATGAATGGTGGGATTACCCCCACTATATGCGTAATTAATTTAAGCAAGCGTTGACTAGACTTATTGCGGCTAGCTCCGGATGGATACCATGGTGCGTGTATGAGATTTAGGCCTTGTTTGTTTCAGATTAATGTTGAGTTACGTTTTACTGTAGCAAATCTGTTACCCACTCGAAATACATTTTAAAAAATTCAAAAAATTATGAAAAAATTATTTCACGAACTCTAAGAAGAACTATTTAAAACCCCACAAAATAACTACAAAATATTACAACATTTGGCCTACACAAAAATAACAAATTTTTATTTAATTTAATTTAATTTAATCTGAAACAAACAAGGCCTTAATTTCAATTGGACTGTTCTATGCATGTTTTTCTCGGTGTAACTCTCATCTCAAAGGAAAACATATATGTACACAGAGATCGACACGAAGGTAGAACTTTTTAAAATCTTATTTTGTCGGTAGGAATAGACGAAATTACATTAATAAAAATTATACAGTTTCGTCGACCATGACCGATGAAATTGTTGGCACGGAATTTTCAAAATGACGCGGCGGGGATGGTGTGCTTAATTTCGTCAGTTAATTTCTGGGCGGACGAAATTATTGCATTGTTCTCATCGGTTGTTCTGGGCTGATGAAATTGTTCTCGGTCAACGAAATTACTCCCTCCGTTCTTTTTTATTTGACGCTTTTGACTTTTAGACATGTTTTTGACCATTCGTCTTATTCAAAAAAATTATGCAAATATCATTTATTTTGTTATGATTTGTTTTATCAATAAATATACTTTAAACATGACTTATTTTTTTGCATGTTTGCACTAATTTTTTATATAAGACGAATGGTTAAAGGCGTGCTCAAAGTTCAAAAGCGTCAAATAAAAAAAAACGGAGGTAGTATTAGTTTTTCTTTATAGTGCTCGGCAGGAGAGCAGGAGTAGGAGGAGGGGACCGAGGTGAACGGGGAGTGGGCTGCAGGGCTGATAGTCATTGGGCCTTCGTACCGTAGCGCGAGCTCAGCGTGTGGTGGCCTTTGCATAGGCTAATTCGGCCGCACCGCATCTCGTCTCGCCTGACCACAACCAAGACGACAGTACAGGTGTGTCCAGTGTACTGCAATGGTGTGTCCATGAATGCTACTAGGAGAAGAAAGGTTGCTTGCAACCGCCGCACCGGGACGACGGCCCGTACATGAGAGCATGCATGCCTTGCGACGCAGCAGCGAGCGTCCCACTGCGAGTCCGTGCCTCCGTGCATGCATGCATGGCATGGCCTGGCCTCTCGCGCGCACCGTAAAAAAAACAGATGTTCTTGCGAGTGAAGCGGCAGCGCTAGCTTGGCGCGGCGAGCATCCGTAGTTGAGGATCTTGGGACGCATGCAACCACCCGAATTCGACAACATGGACGAGAAGGAAGGTTGGATCCGACGACAGCGACGACGGCGGGATGCCCAAATCTGTCAACGACAATGAGGGAGAGGCTGGATAATCCGATGACGACGATGATGGGGGAGCTCAAATCCGACGATGACGATGGTAGGGGAGCTCGGATCCAACGGTAGTAAGCTTGTCGAAGACGAAAAAAAGGTGACAACGCTCGGATGAGGTACGTATAGCCGTATAATACAAGTCACAAGTGTGTCATGTTTCTATACGTACGGTACGTACTACTCCAGCTAAAGTATAGTACAAGTAGTAGATTCCGTATATATAGGCGGAGCAGCTAGTGGAGGCCTGGAAGGAGTACCGAAAAGTGAAAACTGCAGTCTGCTCTCCCCTCGCATATGCTACGGGCTACAGCTTGGGCTAGGCTTTGCATGGGCGTCATCGGGAACTCCACAATTTCGCGGCTTCCCGAGAAAAATACAGTATGCATACTGAAGCGCAGACATGCAGTATCTTCTCTTTATTGTCGTGCTTCGCAGCTACTCCTACTACAGTCCCGACCCCAACACATGCATCCCGTTCCGTTCCCGTTTAGCACTCAGCACTGATTATTGTGGAACCAGAGTATTTTTCTTCTTGCACTTTTGTTAATCACCAGACATGTTATTTTTTAGTAGTTGATTCGTACTATACTTTTGAAAATGCTCCTGGTAGCTACTCCCTCTGTCCTGATATATAAGGATTTTTAGGATGTTTGGAAGAGATTAAGAGGAAGGGGAAAGTACTAGAATGCCCCTCAATTAATGGTAGTATGTGGTGGGTAGGGAAGTGGTTGGATGTAAGATGGGAAGAAATTTGAATGAATGATAATTGGAGGGAAAACTTGAATGGTAGAAATCCTTATATTTCAGGACAAAATTTGAATGCTTCGAATCCTTATATTTCAGGATAGAGGGAGTAGCTAGCTAGTCATATCGTTCTCACGGAGTACTAATCCTACACCATTGAGTGCCTGGAGACGGAAAGCATTTGATCGATCCAAACCAGTTTCCAACTCAAGGATCGATGATCCTGTCTGACCAGCAAGGAACAGCATCATTCGCACTGCATCGAGTAAGATTTTGCGCTCTGATTCAGTGATTCTATCACCGAAAGTACGTCGTCCCCGGCCGCTGTGGCAATACGCGTGCATGACACACCATACGATCGATCATGCCCCTTCATCCCCAAGAATTCACGTCAGAATGTCAGATCGATCGATCTCCATGCATGTTAATTAAAAGAGTTTCTCTCTCAAAATATTCACCTAGCGCACACAAACCATACGTTTTCTTTTGACAAGATGCAAGCACATTTATGTGCTCCACATAAATCAGATACAACCTCGTTGGTAGTACAGTACTCGCAAGAAACATATCTCCATCCCAAAGTTCATTCCGACCTAGCTAATTAGTTGTGAAGTACTGAAGTTAGAGGCCAATGAACACCAACCACAAGATCAGAAGGCAGCAGGTACGTACTGATCACAACAATCTGCTTAAGCCTTAATACGTATACAATCTGCCCATGCCATGCATGCAGAATAGCTGATGATGCTAGTAATGAGCGGGAGAAGGATGGGCCGGGCCGCGTGACGCTGGAGACGGGGTCCACAAAACCATCTCAGCCTGCTGCGGGTGGTGGCCCACCGGGCCACCATCCGCACCACCGGCCTGCATCCCAACGAAGCTGCCGTAGCCAACCTGCAGGCCCATCTCGCCGGCGCTCGCCGCCAGCGCCACCACCTGCTGCTGCTGCTGCTGCTGCTGCTGCACGCGCCTCCCCTCCATACGATCACCGCGGCCTTCGTGCTCCGCCTCCTCGTCGGCCTCAGCCGCAGGCAACCGGTGCACCTCGGCGTTCCCGAACGTGGCGGCCACAACCACCACGCCGTCCGCCGCCGTCATCTCGCCGGCGAGCGTGCCGCCGATGACCTGCCCGCCGGCGCCGGCCAGCGACACGGAGAAGGGCGGCGGCATGGCCCCTTCGCCGGCGGCGGACGGAAGCACCGTCCCGGAGAGGGACAGTATCTCGAACCGGCCGTGCAGCGTGACCGTGGACGCGGTCGCCGGCGAGGTGGGCAGCCGCAGCGTGACGGCGGAGACTGCGCCGCGCCCGCAGAGCACCGAGACACCGACGCGGCGGCGGCGCGCGAACGCGGAGACGGCGGCGGCCACGTCGCAGCCCGCGGCGAGCTCCAGCACGACGGGGCGCATCGCCGCCTCGCTCTCCCTCGTCACGACCACCGGCGGCTTGGGCTTGTTCTTCGACCCCGGCGGCCGACCGCGCGGCTTCCGCGGCGGCGGCGTCAGCTGCGACACGGGCGCTGGCGCGATCAGCTCGGCCTGCGGCGCCGCCTCGTCGGCCATCGCCGCGGCCAACCACGCGCAGCTCAAGGCTTATATAAGAAGCAGAAGCACACTCCCAGGTGAGCAGTAGAATCACTAGAATGAATAGTAAAATAGCTGCGATTCTTGGCTCTACTAGCACTCTAGCAGCCAGCGACAGCGAGGTTAAAAAATGCGAGCTTGGGGGCTTTGAGTGGGAGAGAAATGGATTGGTCGGATTTATTTATAGAGCGGGAGACCAGGGGGAGGGGGGCGATCACCACCGTCCGTTGGCGCCATCGGACGCTGGGATCGAGGGAAAGCGTCCCGATACGTCCTATCGGGACTGCTCCGCTTTTCGCCTTCGGCCTCGCGTCAGATCAGGGTTCCTGTCAGGCTGACCGGTGGGCCCGAGAAGCGTTTTGCCCGACACGTAGGCGCATCAACGTGACTGCAGCATCTGCAGACTCCAGCTTTGGAGCGGTCAAATGCAGCTTAATAAAGACGAGTCGCTGATGGCATCATTTTGATTTGCAGCAGCGAAAAAGGTCGCTTGCTCGGCGGTTTCTCCTGTTCTTCCCCCCCGGAAATGGGTGCTGCTTTCCGTTTCGACCCGGGCAACCGTTCGTCCTCAACACCCACTGCATTTCTGTAGCTTCTTGCTTTCGAGTTCAGACCACTTTAAAGATTTCCAATGCTTCAACCATCTCTTGGATCAGTGGTCTACAGGTGCTTGGTAAAGCCTTGATGCATGCATGCAGCATGATCTCCGGGTAAAAAATGGAGCTATCTGTTGATTGAGATGAAGGAAACATGCATGCTTCATGATCACTCGTTGAATATACAGCTACAGACGCAGGAAGCTGTGTCCGAAAAGAACCAGAACGAATCTATAGTGCCCTGGTCATTGTGAATGCAGCAGACGGGCGATTTCTTGGGCTAGCATAAGGCAGGCACAGGCACGGGCACGGGCACAGGCAGCTGCAGCTTCTTCCACGCGCGGCCATGGCCATGGGGGCGGGCATGCACTGCACCTAGAACCCATGTGACCCCTCCCCATTGGCTGCCATGCGCTCTGTCTGCCTACCACCCTGCCGTGCACAGTCCGCTTCGCCTCGACGGCAGCTCCAGGGGTCAAAAGGCAGCGAAAGCTAGCTTGGAGAAAGAGGAACAGTGCGAGCTAGCTGCTTCATGCTCGTGATGGAGGAGAACGGAGCTGCAAAAAGCTGGTGTCTTCCTCGTGGCCTGCAGCTCGAGTTTTCTCCATCTCCATTCTGCAGGCTCTCTCGCGTGCTCCGTTTCTGCAGAGCCTACTGTTGGACTACTCCTAGTACTCTGCCACTGGTATCCTCCACTACTTCCTGCAGTCCCTAGTATCACAGGCTACCAGCGCGTTCTCTAGTATCTCCGGCTCTGTAAACTTGCTAGCTTAGTAAAAAGCCGTCAATGGTGACGGCAAGGTAAATAAACCTCTCCATTTTACTAGTCAATGTTGTCTTTAATTAATATAAGTCCACGTGTAACTACGCGCATACCTTATAATTTGTTTTAGAATATTATAAGTTACTATTTAGTTTTATCTTCCTCCTTTCATTTTCTCCTCACAGTACACAAAAAACTTAAATTAGAATTATTATAGCTAGTTGACTTGACACACCTCATCCGTTGAACGATTATCGGTTCATTACTGTTTATGTTTTTAAAAGAAGAAATTAAAGGAAAAAACTCAAGTGGGGCCTACTTAATGAAACCAGGTAGAACCATACTTCAATCGTAGGACCTATGTGATGAAACCACATTTTGACAATAAAAAGACTACCATAACCATGGGATCCATCTAATAAAATCATATAATGTCATTATATTGATGGTGTGGTTTGGGCAACTGATGTTAGGCCGTGAAACCAGGTGATTCTACAGCCTTGAATAGCATAACACACCGGGCTCGGCAAAGGCATATGGCCCAGCCAAACAACGAAGTATGCCTGGTTGGATGGGCGAGGGTTTTGGGCCTAATGTGTCTCTACCCTGGGCCTAGATAGTGACCCCATGTCTCTCCTCATCTCATCACGATTGCTGACCGAGGTCTCTATCCAATGGTGGCTAACACTCGTTGGTGCAGGTGTCTGTCTTAACAATTGCTAGTTTAGTGAAGCAGCCATCGCTAAATCACTATAACTCATAAGTGATGACAAAACAAACACTACTAGTCCCGCACGTCTATTTGCTTGACTATGGATGTTAGTATTTGATGATGATAGTAACAGATCATCCATCACCAGCGTTGGCAAAGGGCAAGAAATTAAGATGGCGATCCCAGACAGACTCCTCCACAAGTAAATACTAAGGAGCCTTGCATAGTAGACCAAGCTGAGTTACTCTTCGGTTGTAGTCTTCCATGATTTGTGAAGTTCAGTTGTGGCAAAATATTGTTATGGGCCCTCTTCGATGGCCGGTTCAGTTGGGGGTAGTCTGATGATTTGTGTCGTTGTTCTGTCATGCTGTAAGACGGGTTACTGGTGGGTGAACTAGACGCACTAAATATTTTTTTTATAAATGTTGGTGGGTGAACTACTGGAATAGGGGTGATTCCTCATGTGCAGAAGAAAGTGACTCAACGTTCACGATTAGTCCTGCGAATTGGGCTGTGCCGGGCCGTCACGGCACAGGCCCGTCGTGCCTCGGCCCGCCGTGCAATGGGCCGGCACGGCCCGGTCAACCCTTTGGACCCTGATGGGCCGGCACGGACTGCTAAAAGCCAGGCACAGCACGGCCCAACAGCCCGACGGGCCGCGATCGGGCCGGGCTGGCCTGAGCACGGCACGTCCAACAAAACAGAGAGATAAATTTTTTTTTAATAAATTTGTACATTGCTCAAATGAAAAAGTTGTAAATACAAAAATGATGTGTCTCGACATTCTATACAACTTTCATGTAGAACATAAATTCATTTGAGCAGTTGAATATCTCGAAACATATGAATTACCGAAATAGGTGATGTGGGTTCTAAAACAGCCGGTGCACAAAATAATTTGTATAAATCCATCCATTGCTCAAATGAACATTCTGTATATACAAAAAAGATGCGTCTCTAGAGTATATACAACTTTGTTGTAAAAGTTAAATTCATTTGAGAAGAGGAATATCTAGAAAAATGCAAATTACCGAAATGTGTGAGGTGTGTTCTAAAACAGACGGCGCACTAAATATTTTTTATAATTTCATGCAATGCTCAAATGGAAAAGTTTTATATATGAAAAATATGAATCTCGAAATTATCTACAACTTTCATGTAGAATAAAAATTCATCAGAGCAACGAAAGACCATAAAAACACAAATTACTGATTTGTGCCTCAGTTCGGGCCATGCCGGGCGGCCCGTCATGCCGGCTTCTCAGGCCCGGCACGGCACGCAATTCAGGCCGGCACGGCCCCAATTATTTCGTGCCGTGTTGTGCTTTGGGCCCACAAAATTGGGCCATGCTCGGGCTGACCGAAAAAAGCACGACCCAATTCCCAAGACTATTCACATGACCTGGACGCACGGCTAGACAAATCTCCAGCCACCTATTTATTCCGTGGACACTCCGCACGGAATAAATACCACCAAGCTCACCAAGGTCAATCTAGTCGCTTCCTTTACCACACTAAACCAATAAGCTAGGAGTAAGTTACAGGCGAAACAGTCGAGGTAACAGATGGAGTCACCTGAGAAGAACATCTTTCCTTGGAGTTGGGCCTCCAACGGCGCCAGGTTCTTCTTTCTCCTTCATGAACCCCTCTTGTTGCTCTCCATCCAACCAAAAAGCCTCATTGACCTTGAAGCCACATGTACTATGATCATCAAAGAATTTTGTTGCCATCACTTCTATAGGCATGCTCCAAAATGATCCTTATGCTGTCCTCATTTTATATCAACATCCAATGTCTTTTAACCAATGGGCTCGCTCCCCTTATAAGCATCTCCTAAAAAATAAAATTTCATTATGACATGGCCAAACAAACCCAAATAAAGTAGTGCTAATTAGAGAATATGTTTTTAGGTGTATAATATGATCCTAATTATAATCTAGAAATTTATCATTTCATATGTCATACTTTGTAACAATTTATAGTCATTTCTTTGAGACTTTACGTGTTTATTTTCTCAAAATCTAAAAAATCTATTTTTTTTTACCCACATTGTCCAAGCATCTTTATGGGTTCTTAACCTTTTATATTATAATTAGAGACATATTTTTCGAAAAAAATAGAACCAAAATATTCCATCATCATAAGCAGTCGTCCTTGAAATAAAACAATTCATAACCAAGTTTACCAGTTTGGCAGTGCTAGGCGATTGAGGAAGGGAAGTCACAAGGTCATGCACGGACAAGTATAGTTCCCGTAGGGATGCAAAAGGGTCGATCCAAGGGTACCCTTTGACCCTCTCTAGTTCATTTGTTTGTATAGAAAATTAGAAAGATGGAATAGAAATTGGGTTTTTAGTTCATTTCAAATGTACCATGGTGCCCTTGAGCCGGCCCTTTTGTATCCCTAAGTTCCCGTATCAGCCATTCAAGATACAAACAATTCACAATCACCTACCCACTCCCAAGTGTCAACATACGTATGGTAGTAGGTGTCGAAAGCCTGCTTCATCAGATGACAACCATGGCTGCTGTGCTTGATAACAGTCAAACGTACCATCCAATGAGCATTGGGCTATGAACAAGGATTGAACTCCTACGATGTGACATATAGGCCTGGTTTGATTAAGCTTAAAAGGCTGTTGAAAACTTTAATATCAAAAAAGTTGTAATCTCTCGAAGAATATCTTAAAGAGTTTAAAAAATTATAAGAAAATATTTTAGCCCCACAAAAATAGCCACAAAGTATTTCATTATTTGGTTTATATAAAACAACAAACTTTTATTTAATTTAGAGTAACATGCGCCGACGGTCCCTAAACTATTAGTCGATTCCCATCTAGTTCCCTATTCTTTAAAATTATAGTTTTGATTTCCTAATCTTTTTAAGTGGGTTCGTCCCAGTTCAAACCTGCCATGTGACAGCCCTGGAGCTGACGTGGCGCTGACATGGCCGTCCACGTCACATAAATTACTTTAAAAATTCAAACAAATACGGAAAAATTTTAGAAATCATAAAAAAATACGGGAAATCATAAAACAACTAAGAAAATTCATAAAAAATTAGGAAAAAAAGTAGCACTTGAGGGCTCCCATACGCCACGATGCTAGAGGTATTGCGCTTACAACTATAGAGGGATTAAAGGCGACCACACGGTCTTTATGTTTCCTTTGATAGTATTATGATTTATTTTTCATATGTTTATGCTTTTTAAATGATTTTCTATGTTTTTTATTGATTCCCCCTTTTAATGATTTTCCCATATTTTTATGATTCTTTTGATATTTTCTATACCTTTTTAATATTTCCTGTATTTTTATTTTTTAATTTTTGCTTTTACAAAATAATTTCCCAACATTTTAATGATTTTCATTTTTTATTGAATTTTTAAATGATTTATCCATATTTTATGCTTTTTTAATCATATTTTCTTTTTAAAACTAATTTACGTGACATGCCAGCGCCATGTCAGCTCACGTCAGCTCTAGGGGCTGTCATGTGGCAAATTTGGATCGGTGAGGACCCACTTAAAAAGATTAGGGACCCAAAACTGCAGTTTTAAAGAATGGGGATTTAAATGAGAATCGACTAATAGTTTAGAGACTGTTCATGTATTTTACTCTTTAATTTAATTTAAGCCGGAACAAACATGGCCTTGGACTGACAGAAGATTCGAGGTCAATGCTTATGGCTGACATAAAATATGAAGTTGTTACCATACACTTTGGAGCATTTTGAAATTTATAGAAATATAAATGAGGGGGAGGCTAAGAAGTGTCAAGACGAGTACAAACATGTGCTTGGTTGAGCGCTTGCTTCTAAGTCTTTTCGCTATCTGGGTATTCCTATGAACCGAAACTCAAAAATGCAGATCGGAAAAGAGTTGAGGAGGGATGAAAAAATGGCAAGTCGAAAAGAAAAACAACCATCCGGGGGGAGGGTAGTTTTAGTTAACTTTGTTCCTAATTAGGAAGAGAGAAGAAAGTGGAAGAATAACATTTTGATTATAAATTTAAAAGGAAACGTGGGGAATATAAATCAGCAATGATGTTTTTTAAGGAATTTAGACTTATTTCAAATTTATAACGGCATTTTTAAGACAGTCAAAACTTTACAACGTTACTCTGCATTTTTCCCCCATCTATACAAGTATTGAGCCGCGAGCCGGGGCAAAGAACAGCATCTGCTTGCATACCAAAAAAAAAGAAAAGGAACAGCATCTGCGAGGGGGAAAGAGACATGGAGGCAGCGGCGTCGTCGGCGAAGCCCATCCTCCGCGTCGCCGCCATCTGCGGCTCCCTCCGCAAGGCCTCCTACAACCGCGGCCTCCTCCGCGCCGGTACGCTCCGCTCGCCGCTCCCCGCTTCCTCTTCTTCTCCTCCTTCCCTTGCGCCCGCCGCCTCTCAGTGCTCAGTGCTCAGTGCTCAGTGCTCACGCGCTGCCGCTGCTGCGGATTGATTAGCCGCGGAGGTGTGCGAGGAGTCCATCCCGGGGCTGCGCGTCGAACACGTCGACATCTCCGACCTGCCGCTGCTCAACATCGACCTCGAGACCGACGGCGGCGCCGGCTTCCCGCCGGCCATTGAGGCCTTCCGCGACAACGTCCGCCGGGCCGACTGCTTCCTCTTCGGCTCGCCCGAGCACAACTACTCCATCGCAAGTACGTGCTGCTACTGCTGCTGCTTACCTTCGTATCAATCTCCTTGTTATGTGTAATCTTCTGGGGCCGGTAGCCATACCATACGGCAGATGCTCGCCGCCGCCGCCGCCCAAATCGCCTCGACTGAACACAAAATGGTCATATTGATTTTGGGGTGCCTCTTCCCTGACTTGTGGGAGTGATGTCCTGTACAAAGCACACTACCCCATCTTAATTCAAAACAAGGATTTGTTTACTCTACCTAAACGATAATATAATCACGAAGGCTACGCAAAAGGATGGATTTTTATTTGGTATTTTCCTTCATTTGGTGATCAATTTTTTGGCTAGATGCAACTGTAGGAACCAGAACACTTCAAGGTTCCTGTGGTTGTTCCACAATTAGGTGGATCCCCATATCACCATATGATTGTCATGCTGCTTAATTGGCGGGTTCCCATTGGATGCTTATAAAGCATTATTAGTGGAGTGGGTTCCCATCTCATTGTTTATTAAAATAGAGGAAAACGGAACCACAACGTTAATCCACATCACCTAGATTATTTTAGCCGTTCGATCAACGGTGGGAGTGGGACCAAATTATAACGGCCTAGATCAATAAAAAAATTCTCACATAAATCAAGGAAAAATAAAAGATCTATGCTGCTAATTTTTGTGCGGCCGGATTATAACGACTTAGATTAAAAGAAAAATATTAGAATTTCGGATTAAATACTAAAGATGATATAATATGGTTATTTTAGCCATTCGATCAATGGTGGGACCAAATTATAACGGCCTACATTAATCAAAGGAATTCTCACATAAATCAAAGAAAAAATAAAATATCTATGCAGCTTAGATTAAAAGAAAATTTTAGAAATTCAGAATAAATGCTAAGTTGATATAATATATTAGAGATAAACTCTAAATCCGATCTGATATATTAGAGATAGATTATGAGTTAGAGATAAACTCTACATGCCGAAACAAATCTAGCCGCGCAAATGTGCGGGCTACCTCGCTCGTTGTACATAATCAGTGGGTTCCTTCTCTGCATAGTTTTCTTACAAACAGGACCTTAAAGTAGATTATAGGTAATATTTTTATGGAATTTCCAACACCGATTGGAGAAAAGAAGATGAAGAAGGAACAGCAAGTCTAGAAGGCAATCATGCCTTCATGAGTGTTGGAGTTTTCTTTATTCCTTCCTTATGAAATGTTATCAAAGAAAAGCTCAATATTCTTTCTTTTTTCTTTTCAGCTCAGGTCACTGATCAATAGTAGGGCTAACGATTGCCGCTTTAAGCCTTATCCTGTATACTCCATCGAATATCCAGACGACAACCCATTTCCCTATATCATGGTTATTGCACTTAGTTTCAACCGGCATAAATCTTTTAGGGGTTACATAGTATCGACAAATTTCAGCTAACGTACCGGTGTGCTGCAGATATGGTTAAGGTAACATTAACTTTTGCGTTAGATCAATGCTAACAGCCTACCACTGTATCTACAGAAATGTGTGATTCCACTCCAATTACATGGAAAATAGTCTATTTTGACAATTTGAGAGTACACTTTTTTTTTTACGGAATTGATATGTACACTTCTGGAAAGTTTTGTCTCGTTTTTACCAAGGCATTAGATTATTGTTCTCTTCATCATTTGCATCCCATTTCCTCATATGGCACTGTTATTAAAAAATACTAAAATATTACCCAGTAGAGTAATCAGTAATTGTTTTGTGAGAATTGATTCTTATCTGCATTGTTACATTTCTTGTTGCAACCTGAATGCCATTGCTAAATAGTAATTACAATTGTTAGTTATAGTTTTATCAGTAATTTAAGTTCATAGAACTTGATTGCCTACCTAGTAATGAATATTAGCTCCATGTCCTATACATCCAGACAATTCAGTAGTTATGTAAGCTAATCAAGTTTTTCTAACTGCGATAGCAAAATTTAGAAGGTTGACAGATCTGACTTTTATAGTCTTGTTCCATTTGGTTAAGGCACCTAAGACACTATGACTAGCCCATCCATTGCATGATGCTTCTAGAGTCCTAATGGCAGTCCACCTGTATTAACTATTAAGTACTCTAGCACACTATCACAACATTGCTGCATATCATAAGCCTGTGTTGTAGCATATCTACCCAAATTTACTTTTAAATCTTATTTGATTTTCTTGTAATATTATGTAATAATCATTGGCCAATTCTTGATTGTTTATTGCATTGATTTTCATTTAGTTTTATGCTATTATTTTCGATGCAACGTAATACATCTCTGTTATGCACCAACCTAGATCATTGAGTTTTAGGTATCCAAATTGAAAAATTCATGCATAAACATCTATTTGGCCCATAGAATCTGAATTCTGAAAGAAAAACAACCACCCGGTGCTTATCCATGCATAGAAATAGAATGTGCGCATTAGAACACTATGCTTGGTTTTTTCACTCCAGGAAAATTAATTGTAAGTTGATAGCCAGTCATTCCGGGCACCCACAGAGAGAGCGAGAGAGATAGACAGAAAACCCCAATCTGCATTGACTGTATTTTTTTTTTTTGATACTCATCTATGGGCCTGCTTCACGTGCTTTACGGTTAATTTTAGGCCCACTGAAGAATGCACTTGATTGGGCCTCTAGAGGAAAGAATTGCTGGGCAGACAAACCTGCTGCAATTGTCAGTGCAGGAGGTGGTTTTGGAGGAGGTCGATCGCAGTATCATCTCCGTCAGGTTGGAGTATTCTTAGATCTTCATTTCATCAACAAGCCTGAACTGTTTGTCCAAGCATTTCAGCAACCACCAAAGTTCGACAATGATGGAAATCTGATTGATGCGGAAATCAAAGAGCGGATCAAGCAAGTGCTGTTATCCCTTCAAGCTTTCACACTCAGGCTCCAGAAGGATTGATGCGACTCAGGACTGTGTTAATCTGGACACTGTAATAAGATGCGCAGCCTTATTTGATGATATTTTACTTAATGTTCAACCGATGTATTGTGTGCAGATTGAAATTTGTAATAAATCCCAGAAGAACTGCTCTTCTGTCTGTAGACGGTTCAGTGATTCGATCACATCTATAAACCATAAAGATTGTAAATTATTTCCATTTCGTACAATTGAAGAGACTTGAAAGATTGGAACATATCTATAGACTTATCCTTAAATAGGAGCGCATGGAAATCAACAATTCACGTGTCTAAACCATGGCCTAACTTTTCACTCTTTATTTTATTGGGTTCCATTTCTAGTCTACCCCAACTTGTTTGGGACCTAAAGGATTTTGTTGTTATTCCCTACAATGATAGTACATGAGTGAGGCATGTCATTTAGATGCATATTTTTCTCCTGTTTATCATTTGTCCCTTCTTTTTGTGAATTCCATCACTTTTTTCATTACACATTAGCTCCCGCTTTTATAAGTTTCGTTATCCATTATTATTCACCATTCTACCGTCAAGTGTAAGATACCCATTGTTGTTGACGCAACTAACCAGAACTCTTTTGGTTTTTGTGAACTATTTATGCTGCTGACTAGGCGCAGATCATGAATGACTTGGCGGAATGGAGGCCCCATACTGATGGTGATATCTTGGGAGCGCAAAATTTTCAACTGCTGATTCCATTGAGATTTGATAACGAGAAGCTTTTGTGCCAAGCAACGTGTGCGCGTCCGAAAAACTGCCATTGTGTACATCTGTGATCTGTCAATATATGAAAGCAACCGAAACAAGCACCAGATGATTGAAAGCTGTTTTTCGAGGAAAAAGTATGTCAAGATTAAGCACATATTTCTCAAGGAGGCACAGCGTTGCAGTTAACTGATTGCACTCAACTCGGCCGGCTTGTATATGCATTTCTTAAGACTGATTGGAAAACGGTGCAAAGAGTAACTGCCACATCATGTACCATTATTCTATCACGACAGAAGTTGATCAGCTAACTGAGAATAGTTTAGGTTCGGATATGGATGGTCGTACCATTAGTCCAACGGTTGCCCCATTTTCACTGCTCCGCCATTGTTTATCTCATACACATTGTTCCATCGTTATTCATTGCCTCGTTCTTATTCATCTTTTCTCTCTATATATAGAACTATAAACCCTAAGGTTATCTTCAATTAATTTTAACCCTAAACTATGAATCTTGTCCACTATTTACATCCATTTCACTATTCATCCATAATTTTTTCTCTTATATTTCATTCGCTTTTGCTCTAGACATATTTTATTTTCATAGAATCAAGAGCTCTTGGGGCCGTGTATGTATCTACCGTGGATGGAAAGCTAGTTCACATCCATGGATTTGGACATCATGACCTCAAGCACGTTACACTTTTCCACCCTCTTGACTGTAGTAGCTGATAGGGACGACGGGATGAATTAATCATGCTCTTGTTGATCAGCTCATCGAAGTAGAGACATGCTCTTGCAAACAGAGGTGGAGAGAGAGGGGGGAGAGCAGCAACCAAGTCCCCCTTGATTGATTAGTGACAAAACGACAATAAAGTAATGGTTTAGTTGAGCAAATGAGCAGGTTTAATCGTGGTTAAGTGCATGTGAGAGCATCGTGAACCCCTCAAAAGAAGTTGCGACGAAAAAAAAATTTTATATATCTAAAATGCTCATCAAATGAAGTATAGCCTAGGAGAGAGACAAGGATTACATCCGAACTTCAAAATATTTGGTTTTACACTTTCAGGGATCAGAGTCTCCGTTGTTAAGTACTAAAGTTTTTGGAACGAGGCATATCGGATTGTCCGGGATTTCAAGTTTTGGGCCCTCTTTGTTTAATTTTACAAATACTCCTCACTGGAGTATCCGGTCCAAGTACTGGAGTATCTCCTTTCCGTGCAATCGGAATGTCCAGAATTTCAAGATTTAAGATTATATCTTTCCGTTGATTTTATTTTTTTCACCAAAGTATCTAGTGATTGGATCAGAGTATCTTGTACCTGGAAAATCGGAATGTCTGGATATACAAGAATTTGGGTTCTCTATCTATTGGACATATTTTATACCAGGGTGTTCGGTCTTTGGATCGGAGTGTTCGATGTGCATAGAAAGTTGCCCCAAGGGCTACCTGAGTCCCTCACTATTTATACCCCTCCCCACCAATCCAGTTAGGGTTAGCACTTCACTTTCATTAATACTCATCACCTTTAGCAACCCGTTGAACATTAAATCTTTTCCCCAACCCCAAATCCTCTTGCTCTAAATTTTGGGTAGGCTTTGAGAAGTGTGATCGAGTGCCTCTATGAGCTATTTTCATCCTTAAGCACTCGATTCATCTCCAAGTTTGTTCTTCGCCGGATTTGTTACTCTTGGAGGTTGAGAACTCCTAGACGACTAGACATTGCATCGAGGCACTAAGCTTTGTGTGGTATGCCGAGGAAGTTTGCGAAGGCTGATTTCGCCTTTAGAAGGAAAGGAACCGAGTGAAGCCGAGGGCTCTTGCGCTTGTGGTTGTGATTGACTAGCACATTTGAGTGTTATTGCTCCCTAGGCCTGTTCATGGGCGGCCTGGCCCGGCGAGCCCGGCCCGACTGGTGCACCGGGCCGGGCCGAGTTCGGGCCTGGGAAAAATGTGCATCTAGCCGTGGCCGGGCTGGGCTTTCGGGATCGGGCCGGGCTTTTCGGGCATCGGGCCGGGCTCGGGCCCAAAGCGAAGGCCCGGGGCGTCGGGCCGAGCCGGGCTCGGGCTTGGTCCCATGGGACCGGGATTTTCCAAGCCCGGCCCAGCCCGAAACCCAGCCCGGCCCGGCCGATGATCAGGTCTATTGTTCCCATTTATGTTGTGGATTGACATTTGGTGCAGGTGCTAGCTCGAACTTGTTTGGTTGAGTTTGAGATTTAGCCCTATTAACTATTTGTAAGTCGGAATGTCTAGTGTTTTTTGCATCGGATACTCTGTTAACCATCGGACTATCCGGTGTTTGAGACCGAACTGTCCGTGGTTAGAAGCTTTCGCGTGATTATGGATTAAAATTTTGTAACGCCTATTTACACCCCTTCTAAACAGTATCTCGATCTTCAATTATATATCTTTTCACATAGCCACGTGATGACATATGATATCATTTCCCCGTACAAACATGAAGGCCAATAAAAATTCTAGGATACCAAAGAGCATATGTGATGGAGAGAAAGAGAGAGATATATACTACAGACAGATTCCTTGACCTTGTGATTCGTAGAAGAGATGGACCCAAGAGGTGGAACCGGGCCTAACTGAAACCCTGTGTGGTTTGTGAATCAGCTACGTACGTGACTCTTTTCACTTTGCTTTTCAACCCTGTTGGACTTGCGGAACACGCGGTGGTGTGGACTGTGGAGTGTGGACGGACGCACGTACAAAGCCAGCCATTGCCCGCACCACGATGCACGGAGGCAGCATCCGCCACTCGCGCCCGTCTTTACATGCTCGCTACACCCATGCATGCCTGCATGCATGCACAGGAGAAGATTTTTACATTGTACTGCGTACTGCAAAGTTAGATGACGCTGTAAAAGTTGCTACGTTGAATAGAGTGTCTGGTAGAACGAATGAATTTTTTAGAGCGCAGTGTAAAGTGTGAAGGAAATTTGCAGCGAAACTCTAAATTTGGAGCACAGTATATATCCCTCGTCTCTGGCTCTCTGCCAGAGTCTCCACTTCGTGCAGCGTCAGAATGCATGGTTGGTCCTCTCTCTTTGAATGAATATATACTCGCTAGGACATGTTTGCTTGTGAATCTTATGGTGAGACCTTTCCTTGGTTGAAATTGCGGCATGCGACGTAGTTTGATAAAATTTGGTTCGAAAATGAGTGTACACGTTAGGTGCGGGAGGGGTCATTTAAAAAGTGTGCTACATGTACCACAATTATTATACGATGGAGTATTTACCATGCAATCTAGCATGAAAATAGCACAGGTGTGATGTCATAATAGCCTGCCGGGCTGCCAGTGCGCTGGACCTGTTCATCGAACTACCCCCAAGGCCCCAACTACTACGGAAGTGACGCCAGAGCAAAAAGAAAAAGCTAAAATAGCCCATCCATCGTATAACTCGATCTATTCGTAAGCGCTCCAGTAAGTCTGAGAGATTAGCTCAGCTGCGACCTAATTGTATTTGGCTGCACACCATGGGTTTTGGCGTGTAATTTACAATTCTCTCTTCAGTCTTTAATCTTTGGCCATTTTTGCACCGTACGGCCCGAGAACGACCTGATCGAGTGCTACGAATCAGAGCAGTAACACCGTAAAAAAATTTAGGGGAATTTTTTTGTGCCACTATACAAAAGTCTCCAACCGCTTCTCTGAAATTATGTCTTCTTAAGTTGTGTAAATATTTTCAAAAAATCTCCATAAAAACCACATTATTTCTGAATACATAATACTTTGCATTATATTGTTTTTGGTATGTTTGTGAATAACCATGTAATAAATATATCGTATAAAATTTTAATCATTATTTTAAACCTAAATACTAATAATAAAATATAAAGTATAGATTGAAAGTATTGAATATTTGATACCATATTTTTACCTTTTTTTTTGAAACATTTGCATAGTTTAAACAAGAAGGCGAAGCTTCACCGATGCATACGAAGTATAAACCTACGAAATGCAATTCCGTGTAAGGATGAATGCTTCAATGATAGCATGACAGGTATTAGAGGCTTTTGGAATAAAACACATATTATTTTTAAAAAAAATGTGGAGAGCTGAATTGGCGGTCATACGAGAAGAAAAGACAAGAAAAAAGAAAGTGTTCTAATAATTTAGTTCTCTGAAAGAGAACTAGAGAAGTAGAATACAGACTTTCTAAACATCATACAAATTTTGAAGTACAAATACTACGATATGATGTATGCCATATTACAATCGTCTGTCTATCTTAGCGAATGTAATAAGTTGCTGCAATAGTGCACATCTTCTTAAAAGTTTTTTTTTTCTTCAGATGTGTTCTTTTGTGAATCCCCAGCAGGGCTTGAAAAGTACAACAAATTATAAAAATGGTTTTAGTAGGTTTAAGAAAAATCACTCAAAACTTTATGAAAATGACTACAAGATACTATAATATTTGATTCATATAAAAATAATAAATCTATGGCCGTACCTTTTATATATACTAAATCCGATTTGGTGACCTTCACTGTCAAGTGTCGCTGTATTCCAGCCTATGTCTGGCATGTTGAAACAATTAGTTTAACCTGTCGAAACAACTTATCTAGTCTGTTAAAACAATTTGTAAAGCCTATTGAAACAAATATTTTTTTGCCTGTTGGAACAATTAGTTTAGCCTAATGGAACGATATGTCTATCCAAGTGCAACAATTAGTTTTTTCTATTGGAACAATATGTCTAGTCTACTGAAACAACTAGTTTAGCCTATTGGAAACAATTTGTATAGACTGTTGAAACAATTTAGCTAATGAAAAAATTTAAAAAATAAAAAGTATTTAAAATGAGTTTATTAGGATTTTAGATGAATTATGAAATTTGTTCTATGCACTTTGGACTCCATATGAAATAGATACAAAAATGAGATAATTAAATAGAAGAAAAATGAAACGCTCCTTTTTTTTTTGTTAGCAGCGAGCGTGTTGGAACATACGCACCTGGTGCGGGTGCGCGAGACGCTGGGTCATATGTTGCCGGGCCGCGCAGCGTCCGACGGGTTGGACGCCCGTATTCAAGCATTCTTAAAAATCACTCAAAACTTTATGAAAATGACTACAAGATTTGATTCATATAAAAATAATAAATTTATGGCCGTACCTTTTATATACTAAATCCGATTTGGTGGCCTTCACTGTCAAGCGTCACTGTATTCCAGCCACTTCATTGACACAAAAAGGAGCCGCGGCCGGCATCTACGGCGGTCGAGTGACTTGTCTGCACAAAGCCGAGCCACTTTGCCGATCGAGTGCCAGTGTGCCACTCGCCTGCAGCTATTTTTTTTCCCAGTATTTTGGGCCGATCGCAAGCTCGCAACGCTTACTCGTGCGACTCTACACGTGCCGGTCGAAACCGAAGCCGAGGCTGGACCAAAAAACTCATGTGTCGTGCCTCGTGCGTCCTTACCCGAGCCCTGCATCGTATGCACAAGACGTAAGTATGTACGGGTAGGTCTTCCGGTTCCGAGCATGTTTCCAATCTCGCAAAATTTCAATAGTTTCGTGAACAATCCGCTAGGTAATTTTAAACTGATTTTGACTCCATGAACACCCATGTCGATCTATCCGAAAACTCCTCCGCCCTTACCCTAGCCCTTGGTGGAGGCACGGCCGGCCAGCCCCGCCAACGCCGAAAAACCTAACCAACGCTGTCGTAGAATCGAACGATCTAGGTGGCGCCCCCCTCCTTCTTCCCCTTATCTCCGTTCTTCTCCCTCCTCTCATGCCTGATACCACCAACGAGTTGGTTAGATTTGCTGGTGAGGATGCTAGTTCTGGTGGCGGGTCTATGGTTTTGGTGTGGGCAAGTGTTTTGACTCCACGATGGTGCTGGCGGCACCCACCGCTGCTCACCGCGCCCAGCTCCTTAGTGCGCCGGGCTGCCTGCACCGCAACCTGCTCCATGGTGGCACTGTCTCCTGATGGCGGCGGTGGCGGGTGCTCGGCAGCATTAGGCGTTTGTGGAGAGAGACATGTGCGGGTGGTCATCATGCCCTCGCTCTTCGGCATGGTCCTCTTCGCACTGGAGTATTTGAGGGTCGTGCTGGAATGCGGGGCGGGGCTGGTCGGTCGTCGGTTTCGGTGTCGTGGAGGTTGGATTCGGTGTTTGGAGGCTT
This sequence comes from Raddia distichophylla, assembly GCA_005191435.1. Classification (NCBI taxonomy): domain Eukaryota; kingdom Viridiplantae; phylum Streptophyta; class Magnoliopsida; order Poales; family Poaceae; genus Raddia; species Raddia distichophylla. The sequence goes on along the minus strand of SPJY01011781.1, from coordinate 376,981 downwards.
GACCTAGTGTTTTTCTTTCTTCTTCTTCGTTCCTCCACTTTGGATGGTTTTACGATAACACACCAGAGTGGAGGTTGGTTCCAGCGGCGAGGCGCATGGATATGGCGGCATAGCTTTGGGCCAGTTCTAGCTAGGGGCGTCGTGAGGTTGAGGGAGGGTGCTATGATACTGGCTCTTTGGGATTTATCTCTCTGGACGAAAGCGCATTTGTTTGTTGATGGCAGACAATGATGACAAGGTTGAGGCTATTCTGACGTGTGCGGCGCAGTCAAAGCAACATTGTAGCCCCCTTCTTTTGCGACAACGACACCTATCCTTCTCCAAATTACTTGTGGGGACGATGGTTCCTCGTCGTGAGTCACGCACAGTTTTCGTCATCACTCCCCTCCTCTGTGGCGGCTACACCTCTTCCTCCAATCGTGGCAATGTGCTCGGCTTGTTTTCACCTCCCTCAGCGACGATGGCTCGCCTCTTAGGTGGTTGTTAGTAGTGTCATCAAGTGTCGTGGCTGACGATGGCTTGTGGTTGTAGGTCTATGTGTGTTGTAGTGTTGCTCGGTTGGTTGCTTGTTTGCCTTGTCGGTTTGGTGTCTGCCTCACTACAGTTATACCCTCATAATTTTGTGCAGGTTTTTTCTCTTACTTAATGAAATTAGACGACAATTCTTTTGTCCCTTTAGAAAAATGGAAGATAATAAAATCATATTTAAAAATGGAATTGCTAATCAACTTGGATTAAATCCTTTTTTGCGCTGCAAAATCTCAAATCACATTAGTGCCATCACGTGGACGGTCTACCCTTATATGCACCATAGCATTCACAGTTTGATAAAACAGTTGGGGTTTCATTTTTAACCAAGTGAACTTTTGTAAAATCCTATCGAACTTTTGTAAAACCTAGCGGCAAATTCAACTAAACTTCCGGTCATTGAATTTAATGTTTTCAAGGAAATTTCAAGCGAGATGGGATCGATCGCAAGAGTTTGGTCGTCAAAACGCCAATATGAATCGATCCCTAGCTACCACCACACACTGATCTGGCCACCGATAAGACTGCTCAGTGGGCTTCTAGAAGGCAAGAACCGAAGTACGTACGCCACAGATTACGACAATATATATAACATGCGATTTTTAGGATCCAATATCGGAACCAGCTCATCAGAACTTCCGGCAGCAGCAATCTTCTCTTCCACTCGCCTCATGCAGCGACCCTGACTACCAGCCTGCTGCTGATCAGTTTTAGGTCACGGATAAAAATACCATGGCAACAAACTCGTAATCATGCTTTACTGATCATTCCTACTAGCTTGTTTATTAATTATCCTCTTGTGTCATGGACTCATGCATGGGTAGTGAGTTAGACATATGCTTACTGAATATAACATGTAGTGCATCTCAAATGGTATAATCAATCACTAATATATAAAATAGGCAACATATTCTGTATACAGGGGGTTCCGTGTAAACTTGTATACACTAACTAACAAAAGTCATGAAAAAAAATCTTTAAAAATTTGTGGATGTTATTCATTGGTTGCTCTACCTATGTATAAAGTTTGAAGATCAAATTTATCATACATTAAGAGTTATAAAAAAAAGAAAATAATGACAAATTTGAATAGTTTAAAATTGGTATAGTTTTCTCTTTTTGATAACTCTCAATATAGAATTACTTTTATCCTCAAACTTTATACATAAGTAGAGCAAGTTCATTAGAGCATCTACAAACGTTTTTAGTTTTTTTCATGCCTTTTGTTAGTTGGTGTACACGGGGTTTGCACATTTAGTTGGTGTACACGGGGTTTGCACATGAACCTCTGTGTACACAAGATATGCTACCTATAAAATAGTATATCATCTATAAATAGAAAATAGACAACATGTTCAATGGACTAATTGTAGCATTGCTTTAACATTAATATGAGCCTATATTTAAGAGAGAATTACGCTGTTGCCCTCAGAACTCGCAGCAAATCTCATTTAGCCTCCTAGACTTGTAAATTGCGATATCGACCCCCTAAACTTGTAACCGTTTGCACCATTGCCCCCAATCCATTAGGTTTCCGTTAAAATACTGTTAAATGTTGATGTGGCGCCTATGTGTCTGTTATGTGCTATAGGACAAAAAATCTAGAAAATTCAAAAAAATTCCACAACAAAATTTTAAAAACACAGAAAGTTCAAAAAACCAAAAAAATAACAAAATCCAAAAGAAACTAAAAACATTTTAAAACAAAAGCCAGAAAATCCAAAAAATATCCTGAAAATCCAAAAGTACCAAAAAATAAAAATAACAAACATCCAAAATGGGGAGTTTAAAAACGACTTTTTGTTATTTTTTAGTTTTTCCCATTTTCTGGAATTTTTGAAAAGCCTTCTTTTTGAATATTTTCATAGTTTTTTGGGATTTTCCTGATTTTTTGAGATATTTTTTATTTCTGATTTTATTGCGGATTTTCTATTTTGGGATTTTATGAATTTTTAGGTATTTTTTGGATTTTTCGGGTGTTTTTTAAATTTTTCAGATTTTCTCGTTCTAGTCACCGCCACGTAACCGTCCCACATGCGCACATGTCAGCACTTAACGAACAGATAGGCGCCGCCTCAACATTTAACAACATTTTAACGGATATCTAACGAATTGAGGGTAAAATTTTAGAGGGCGACATTGCAATTCTCTCTTATATAATAGTGTGCATTCACCTTAATCCGCTATAGGCTTGTAATGATGGTGGCATCACCGGTGGGAATCACTGCACTGATGACGACTGTGGCAAGAACCATAGGACGAGCTTGGGTTGGTCGCAGCTATGTGCTATAGGGTACCTGCAGAGCGGAGGGAAGGCACTACAAAGAATAGGAGAGCCAGCGACGTCTCTGTGTTCAATGTTGATCGAGCGAGGCAGCGTAGATCGGTTTCATGCAAGTGCGATGGTCCAAATGCAAATCATCAACGGTGGCTGGTGTGCCAGTGGTCGCACGGGCTACGTGCCTGAGGTGCACCTGCAATTGGCTACGGTGGCATAGCTATGAGTGTCAGGTTTGCAGGTACAAGGCGTAATGCATGCTTTGGGGGTTCCGTGTAAACTTGTATACACTAACTAACAAAAGTCATGAAAAAAAATCTTTAAAAATTTGTGGATGTTATTCATTGGTTGCTCTACCTATGTATAAAGTTTGAAGATCAAATTTATCATACATTAAGAGTTATAAAAAAAAGAAAATAATGACAAATTTGAATAGTTTAAAATTGGTATAGTTTTCTCTTTTTGATAACTCTCAATATAGAATTACTTTTATCCTCAAACTTTATACATAAGTAGAGCAAGTTCATTAGAGCATCTACAAACGTTTTTAGTTTTTTTCATGCCTTTTGTTAGTTGGTGTACACGGGGTTTGCACATTTAGTTGGTGTACACGGGGTTTGCACATGAACCTCTGTGTACACAAGATATGCTACCTATAAAATAGTATATCATCTATAAATAGAAAATAGACAACATGTTCAATGGACTAATTGTAGCATTGCTTTAACATTAATATGAGCCTATATTTAAGAGAGAATTACGCTGTTGCCCTCAGAACTCGCAGCAAATCTCATTTAGCCTCCTAGACTTGTAAATTGCGATATCGACCCCCTAAACTTGTAACCGTTTGCACCATTGCCCCCAATCCATTAGGTTTCCGTTAAAATACTGTTAAATGTTGATGTGGCGCCTATGTGTCTGTTATGTGCTAACGTGTGCACGTGTGGACGGTTACGTGTAGGGCTGGATAAAAAGCTCGTTTTCTGAATTTTAGGCTCGGTTTCAAATTACATCCGATTCAATTTTAGATTTTTCTAACATTAAAATTATTAAATTTTAGACAAACTTCAAATGCACTTGGGCTCGGCTTCGGCTCAGCTCGTGGGCTCGGTTGTAAATTTACCCTAAAAAAATATCTAAAATCATATAGAATCAGTCTGTGTCAATTTCAGAAGAAGCTCGAAATGAGCTCGTGTTCCACCCCTAGTTACGTGGCGGTGACTAGGACATAAAATCTAGCAAATTCAAAAAAAATTTAAAAACACAGAAAGTTCAAAAAACCAAAAAATACCAAAATTCAAAAGAAACAAAAACATTTTTAAAACAAAAGGTAGAAAATAAAAAATATCCAAAAAAATCCTAGAAAATCCAAAAGTACCCCAAAAAAAAAATAAACATCCAAAATGGGGAGTTTAAAAACGACTTTTTGTTATTTTTTAGTTTTTCCCATTTTTTGGAATTTTTGGAAAACCTTTTTTTGAATATTTTCATATTTTCTTTTTTTGGGGATTTTCCTGATGTTTTGAGATATTTTTAATTTCTGATTTTATTGTGGCTTTTCTATTTTGGGATTTTATGAATTTTTACGGTATTTTTTGGATTTTTTGGGTGTTTTTAAAATTTTCCAGATTTTTCGTCTTAGTCACCGCCACGTAACCGTCCCACATGTGCACAAGTCAGCACTTAACGGACTCATAGGCGCCACCTCAGCATTTAACAGCATTTTAACGAAAATCTAACGGATTGAGGGCAGCGGTGTAAACGGTTACAAGTTCAGGTGGCGACATCGCAATTTTCTCTCTATATATAATAGTGTGCATTCACCTTAATCCGCTGTAGACTTATAATGATGGTGGCATGCATCACTGGTGGGAATCACTGGCATTGATGACGACTGGGGCAAGAACCCTAGTATAAGCTTGGGTTGGTCGCAGCTATGTGCTATAGGGTACCAGAGCGGAGGGAAGACACTACAGAGAATAGGAGAGTCGGCGACGTCTCTGTGTTCAATGTTGAGCGAGGCAGCGTAGGGCCTTGTTTGTTTCAGATTAATGTTGAGTTGCGTTTTACTGTAGTAAATTTATGACCCCTTAAAATACGTTTTAATGAGTTCAAAAAATTATGAAAAAAATATTTTACAAACTTTAAGAAGAACTATTTCAAACCCCACAAGAATAACTACAAAACATTAAATCATTTGGTTTATAAAAAACAAATTTTCATTTAATTTAATTTAATTTAATCTGAAACAAACAAGACCCTATATTGGTTTCAAGTGCGATGGTCCAAATGCAAATCACCAACGGTGGCTGGTATGCAACCAATAGCAGTGGCCGCACGGGCTATGTGCCTGAGGTGTACCTGCAATTGGCTACGGTGGCAATTTTACTGTCTCCTGATGGCGGCGGTGGCGGGTGCTCGGCGGCATTAGGCGTTTGGTGGAGAGAGACATGTGCGGGGTTCTCATCATGCCCTCGCTCTTCGGCATGGTCCTCTTCGCACTGGAGTATTTGAGGGTCGTGCTGGAATGCGGGGCGGGGCTGGTCGGTCATCGGTTTCGGTATCGTGGAGGTTGGATTCGGCGTTTTGGAGGCTTGACCTATTGTATTTCTTTCTTCTTCTTCGTTCCTCCACTTTGGATGGGTTTACGATAATACAGCAGAGTGGAGGTTGGGTCCAGCGGCGAGGCGCATGGATATGGCGGCATAGCTTTGGGCCAGTTCTAGCTAGGGGCGTCGTGAGGTTGAGGGAGGGTGCTATGATACTGGCTCTTTGGGATTTATCTCTCTGGACGAAAGCCCATTTGTTTGTTGAAGGTAGACAATGACGACAAGGTTGAGGCTATTCTGACGTGTGTCCAAATGCAAATCACCAACGGTGGCTGGTGTGCAACCAAATAGCAGTGGCCGCACGGGCTACGTGCCTGAGGTGCACGTGCAATTGGCTACGGTGGCATAGCTACGAGTGTCAGGTTTGTAGGTACAAGGCGTAATGCATGCTTTGGCCTTGTTCTTTCGGCGCTACGTACCGTTGCATATTACTGTAGCAAATTTTATTATTTTTATATAGCCTATATGTTGTGATAATTTGTAACAATTTTTACGTTGTTTTTAATAGCCCTCCCAGAGAACCTAAAACTATTTTTTAAACTATTTTTTTAATCTTCAGACATCGTTTTGAGGGCTCTTAAATTTACCACAGTAATACGCCAACGCAACGATACGCTGAAAAGAACAATGCCTTTATGTCATGTTTGTGCACGTGCTAGAGACTTGCGAGTCGGAAGGAATTTTTATTTGTTTTCTTGGGCTAGCCTTAAAGTGACAATTTGTTTGTCGATTTTGCTTGTAATTAATATGGATTAGAGATTAGAAGTTTTACTTCCATTTTCTAAAAAGTAGATGTGCCCTCACAACGGGAACGTATCATGCATTTTGTATCCAGATGCTAAACACTGTGCTGATTGGTAAAATTCTTCAGGAATGTTTGTGTCAGCTAGACATAGACATTTTCCTTTTTGTTCAATCATGCGTTTCCTTCGAGATAAACAAGCAAACTATACATGAGTACATATGATGGTGTGAGGCCGATACATAATAAATTAATAATCCGAGAAGGAATTGGGGTGTAATGCAAGGGTGTGGCCAAGAAGCAAACTACGAAAGGACATGCATGGGGTGGTGGACTGGTGGTGTGTGAGAGCTGGATGATGTTGAGCACTAGCTAGGGTAGTTGGGCCTCAGGCATGTCCACTTGAGTGGCGCAACTCTCCCAGCTCCCAGCTTTCTTCACCACCTACTCTCTAGTCTCTCCTACCTTTTGGAAGGGTGCAACTGTCTGCAAGAACAACACAACAGGCAAGCAGCAAAAGGGACAAACACAACACGCGCACACACTAGGAAGTAGGAACCAAGGGTTGAATTCTGCTTCAGGCTTCTCTGCCAGTAGACAAATACAGTACAGAGGTTCACCAGGTGTGGAAGCAATGCAAGGCAGGAGACCTTTGGCAAAACCGGACGCACAAGGCTTTCTCTCCTCTTGCAACCACCGTGCCCGGGCCATGTGTTGTGTGGTCGATCTCACCACCTACAAATCACTGCTCCCCTTGCATATACTGCGGCTCAGCTAGAACGAGCTACCCTTGCAGCTCTCCCCCTCCTCCTCCTCCCGGCCCCTCTCTAACTGTAAGTGCCCTGGTCCCTGACATTGCTGTTCAATCCCACTGTAACTCTGACATGATCTGTAGTTCTGTAATAAACAGGGCATTTGAAAACGTAAAAATCGTTTTTTTTTGGGGAACAAAGATCGAGCAGGCCGTGGGTTTCTTCTCCGTGATCCATGGAGTCGGCGAGGTTTCGGTACGAGGTTGATCGACAAGGAGGAGAAGCAGAGGAGGAGGAGGAAGGTGATGGGGAGGAGAGCAGCCGGCGGCTGATGCTCCCGTGTTTGCTGGACATCTACGTGCACCACGCGCGCAACATCCACAACATCTGCATCTACGCCGACCAGGACGTGTACGCCAAGTTCTCCCTCACGTCCACCCCCGACCACGCGCCCGCGCTCGCCACGCGCGTCGCCGCCGGCGGCGGCGCCAACCCGCGCTTCGACGAGCGCCTCCCGCCGCTGCGCGTCCTCGCCGCCGACGTGCTCAAGTGCGAGATATGGATGCGCAGCTGTGCCGCGCGCCTCCTCGACGACCAGCTCCTCGGCTTCGTCCTCGTGCCGCTCGCCGCCGTCGCCGCCGCCGACGGCGCGCGCCTCGCGCGGGACTTCGCGCTGTCGTCCACCGACCTCTTCCACTCCCCCGCCGGCACAATCCGCCTCTCCCTCGCGCTCCACTCGGCGTCCCCCGCCGGCGGCCATCCGCCGCTGGAGCGCGTCGCCGATGAACCGTCGATCACGTCGGAGGTGATCATCCTCGAGCCGGCGCCGCCGCCGCCGGTGGTGGACTTCTCGCGGGTCGAGTTCCCTGACCTCAACGTGGCGAAAGAAAATCACGACATGGCGGAGCAGTACCTGCCGTTCTTGCACCTCAACGTGGCGAAAGAAAATCACGACATGGAGGATTGCGAGATGAGCACGAGCCCGCTCGTGGATAAGCCCGTGTCCTCGTCGGACGGAAGCAAGAACACCTCGACGAACACGACGGTCAGCGACGACAGGGCGATCTCGTCCTCCGAGGCAACGGACAAGACGCGGGACGACGCCGACGACGCCGCCGCCGCCGCGGCGCCGTGCCGCTCGCCGGACACGCCGACGTCGAACAACGGGGAGGCGGGCAAGGAGGAGAAGGGCGCCGCCGGGGACGTGTTCAAGTCGCCCCTGGGGGACATCGACATGGAGGCGGAGCAGAGCGCGATGCAGCGGCAGATCATGGAGATGTACATGAAGAGCATGCAGCAGTTCACCGCGTCGCTGGGCAAGATGACGCTGCCGATGGAGGTCGACGGCGACGACGGGGTCGTCGTCCAGAAGGCCGACAAGCCGGAGGCAGAGGTGAAGCAGGTCAAGCAGCAGGTGAAAAAGGAGGGCGCAAGGGTGTTCTACGGAAGCAGAGCCTTCTTCTGAACAAAATTGCTCAGACTTCAGAGGGGGCAAAATCACTTCTTGCGAAGGTAATGGTCCAGTTCGACACAACATTGAGAGTGCGGTTTGATCATTAGTTTTTGCTTGTTAATTATTATTGTTAACTTAATTCCTTCATCAAAAGCGAAAAATTATATGTATGTAGCTAAGGGGAGTAGCAGGTGGGATGGAGTCACTCGTCACGTCAGGCAAGATTGCTTGGTGAGATAAAAGAGTCACTCGTGTGCAGAGTTCTTTTATATTATAGAATATGATTTCTATCCCTATAATGTAAACAACTTTGCAAATTTGCAAAAGGCAAATCTTAATCTATCAAAAAAAAAAAGAAGGCAAATCTTAAGTTTTTTGCAAGTTGCACTTTTTTGCTGATCCTCCATCCGTTATAAAATATTAGTTGTTTTATACTTGTCATAAATCAAAATTTTAAAACTTTAACTATATAAAACTTTAAAACTATTTAAATTAAGAACATAAAAATCATATAGATAGATTCGCCTTAAAAAGAACTTCCGTGATGCTATGATTTTTAATGTTTTATAAATAAATTTTTAAAAGTTTGGTACGGTCAAAGTTCTATTTTGGAGACCGTGTCAATCAAAACGACTACTATTCAGAACGAAGGGAGTATAAATCTTTACAAATACTCCATTTTTTTTTTGAAATCTCGAGAAAGAATTTGTTGTACTACTAGCTTGCTAGTTTAGCTCGCGTGGTGGTGTCCCACGCCGCCCTAGGCCGCGCCGCCGTCGGATCCGGCCATCTCGCCGCCGGATCCGGCGAAGGAGGGCGGAAGGGGACACAACGCAGCAGCACCACGAAGAGAGGGGAGGAGAGGAAGAGGAGGGAGCGGGACGGGACCTCACAGCCGCCGGAGAGGGCCTCCGCGCCACCGGATCTGGCCGCCGCGCCGCCGGAGACCGGCTTCCACGCAGCCGGCCTTGACCAGAGCAGCCGCGCGTGAGAGACGGGAGGAAGGAAATGGGAGGAAAGGAGGAGGTGGAGGGAGGAGGTGGCAAGGGAGGGCCGGCGGCGGCGGCGGCGGGCTAGGGTTCTCAGTGGGTTTGGAGGCCGGTTAGGGTGCCGCCCGTGTTGCCCAGCACGGACGACGCGGGGGCCCGAGCAAAAACCTGGAAACTCTTCGAGAAAGAATTTGTTGTACTACTAGCTTGCAAGTTTAAGCCCTGTTCTTTTGAGCTGATCTGAACGGCTGAACGCTGAAATGACTGAACTTCGAGAGCTTCTCGAGATAGTCTTGAGATTCGGATACATTTCGTTTGACTTGCTTTTTAAAGCGTTAGAACCCACCTTCAAAACAGCGAAAAAACGGACTCAAAAAACTCAAAGTATATGTGTTTTTAAAACGTAGATAAGTCGTTAAGCTGTTAAGACGTTAAGCTGTTAAGCTGAAAAGAACTAGGCCTTAGCTCGCATGGTGGTAGTGTGCACTATTAATTTGGTTATTACAAAAGGCAACTTGTTTCGTTGGCAATCTCCGTGTTATAGTACGGATAGAAACATTCTTGCAAGAACATCCATGTTAGGTGGCAGCATTATGGGATATCGAAAAGGCATTCGGCCGATTGCCAAAATTCCTGTCTCAAAGTCTCGAAGACAAGAGGCGATTGCTCTAGCTTACGTCAGATGGAAATGGCTCAATAATTTTTGTTTCAGAAGCAAGCAGGCAAGCAATACTGCAACAGGATGATGATTAGATTTGGCTCTTCGTTGAGCAATGACTATTTAAAGGCAATCATTAGTTCTTTTGTACTCGATTAAATCTAAGCACTTGAGCTCCACGTATGGAACGTACGCTTCCACGTACCGGTGCTGTTCTTTATGGTCTACTTGAACGCGACTGATAACAACTGCATTACTTCTCCTCACAAGTAATCGCAGAGATATCACCAGCCCTGGCGCCTGATGCTGTTTACAATTGATTGCCATGAACTTTCCATGCACGTGTTTCTTGAGAAGTCCAATTAGTATAGCTGTCAAGAAATTTTAATTCCCTGGCCGTTGAGATTGTGCACGATCTGCGTGGTGCAGCCATGCAATTTGTTATGTCGTTATTCAGGTATTCGAGCTAGGAAATTGAGGGGAATAGATTGTGAGATACGAAGAAATTGGGATAAGATGGGGTAAGGTCTCTATTTCACTATGGCATATCAATATCAATCTTTATAGCGCTACAATAAAGCCTCTATGTAGTCTCTATATCTGAGGACTCTCTCTAATCTCTATATCTTTATAAAAATAGAGATTCTTTGGAGAGGATGAAAATAAAATGGGTAGTGGTTTGAATATGAAATATAGAGATCAAAATTGAGAAATACTGCTAGTGATGCTCTAACAAGAGGGAATCGGGTCTGGCCGTCTGGGGATTAAGAAGGAGGCAGGCTTCCAATTAAGGGAGAAGCAGTAGGTTGGTAGTCTAGAATTCTATTCTGGCCAAGCCTTAGCCACAAGCCCACACTTATAAAAATCTCAAGCAGCCAACGTCCTTTTGGCCCTGCTACTCCAACATAGATTTTCACTGGCATATTCAGTTCCATACGTGGTCGTAGCCATTAAATCTTGATTTGAGATCATATACTGCCCAATTCTCTTATATAATTTATTAAAAAAATCTTTACAACTTTAAACTCTTGCAGCGGGTCCTTTTATTCCTCCTCGCTTTCATCTCTCCCCTCAAACTTCGCACGGCTTGTTCTTTCTCACACCGTCTCTGAAGGCGTGGAGCTAAAACCACGTTGCCGTTTTGGCCTAGTGTGTCAACTACCCGATGTGTCCATGACTAAGTGGATAGCCCAAGGGGGTGGCATTATGGTAGTTGGAGTCAGCCTCCAGGGCTAGTGTTTTGAGAAGCCGAGGCTGGCCTAGAGGGGAGAGGGGGCAGAGGAGGAGGGTTGCACAAAGAAGGGGCAAGGGAAACGAGTGTTGGAACAAGATACAACTGATGTGACCACGTTTGGAATTAAATATATATGTGGACAACAATTTCTACTAGCTACTCAAATGCTTATCACTACACTGTTGGCTTTTCTCGATTCACTGCATAGTTAGGGTAGGTTAGCTTCATCACATTGCCTTATAATCCAGTCACTTTCATGTTTCACTTTTCATCTGCTATGGATTAAACAAACTTTGGTCGCTAGGCTCTGCCTTACTCTTGGTAGGGTCTATCTCACTGAACTATGCACTAGAAAAATGTTAGAGGGTCCCTAAGCATAGAACTATTCCTATGACGTTGGATCTTTGAAACAAACAACCCCTCGAGGTGTAAAGCCATCTCTCCCTGAATGAGCGGCCATAACTATGTTTAGGTATATGGCCATGAAAATGCTCGCATATATGGCTGATTGCAGCTATGCTTGGGTAGAAGCATGAATCATGTGTCTTCAACAAAGGTCATTGCCATGGCTCTTAGTTGTCTCCCACCATAGGTCTATGGTTATATATAAGTATCATCAACAACGCACATGAGGAGGAGACAAGAGATAATAAAACAAGTAACATGTATCTTCATCAAGACATCTCTTGGCTAGATTCCAACTCTAATAACCATGAGTTTTGTATGCTACATTTTCAATAGTAATCTACTGACATATTGTTGCTATCGCGGTTGTGGAGGCTTGATAGTGAGTCATTTGCCTATGTGTCAGAAAAAAGGTGAGTCATTCATCTGAAAAATAACCCTCAAACTGAGGTTGGTTAACCAAGAAAGCTCTGCAGTGAGTTTTTGAGAATCGTGGACATCACGGAAATTTCGCTCCTAAATTTTATCCAGTTAAAAAGGACATAGTATTACAACTTCTTAAAGTTGTTAGAAAATATAATTTTGGCCTAAAACTTAAAATTACCTTTTTGGATCAACTTGTCTTGTTTGCGTAATTGTATCAAACCCTTTATCATTAAAGACCAACTAAGCGTCGATGTGATCCCTATCAATTACAAAATAATAATCCAAATAGGGAAAAAAATACTGGCAATCTACAAAAAGTTGAGAAAAACACAAACTAAATATCTCTAATTTTATAAGGAGAAAAAAAGAGAATCCTCGATATGTTAAACTATATTTAGGATTCCTGAACTATTTTTTAACACAAATAAAAAGTTTTGTGACACTTCATCTAAGATTCTAAGGACCTATTTTTTCTAACAATGCTTCACAAAATTTAAAATTAGATCACATATTGGATATCCACTTTTTCTATAATAATAATTTTTTCTTTGCCTGTTTGTAAATCTACATTTTTTAGGATTATTTTCATTGGTGCCATTACAAAGTAGTCGATTCTTTAGTTTTACCATTACAAAACGTATATTTATATTGATGCCATTTTTTTGCAAAAAAACTATCAAGAATGCCATTCTCGGATTTTTTGAGGTATTTCCAACTTATATACGATCCAAATACACAGGAAAATATCTGGCCCACCAGTCATCCTCATACCTTCATCTTCTTCCTCCCACCCTCTCTCTCTTCGAGCTGAGCTCGCCGCTGTGCGTCGCCGCCGCCGTCTCTTTCTCTCTGTGTGTGTCGCCATTGCCGAGCTCGCCGTTGTGCGCCGCCTCTCTCTCTCTCTCTCTCTCTCTGTGCGCCGCCGCTGCCGAGCTCGGTAGCTCGCCGCTCTGCGCCGCTGAGCTCGCCGCCACCGCCTATAAGCTCTGTAGCTGCCCCAAGGTCGTTGCCGCCGCGCCGCTTGCTCCGCCGTCGAGCCGTCGCCGCCGCTGCCCCAAGGTCGCTCGCCGCCGCCAAGCTCGCCCCAAGGTTCGCCGGAGTTGGAGATGGGAGGTGGGAGGAAGCAGGAGGAAGAAGGAGGGGAGAGGGTGACAAGTGGGCCCCACGTGTCGGAGACCTTATTTGTTTCGTATTTGACGTATTCGGCTCGTGTAAAACATAAAAATCCCTAAAAAAGCCCGAGAATGACATCTGTGATATATATTTGCAAAAGTAGTGGCATCTATAATATTATCAACTTTGTGATGGTAGATCCGAAATAAGTGAACTTCGTAATTGCATGTGTGAAAAAAATCCTTTTTTCTAGTATCAAGAAAATCCATTTTCTGATAAAATTGGGCTCTATGTCAGCATTTTATGTCTTTCAAGGCACGGGGCTCGTATGCAAATGGAGAAAAAAGCTAAAAGGGCTGAAAGAATAATTTTGCTACAACTTTTCGTGGCCACAGTGCAAAAAAACCCATTTAACAAATCTCTAGAGTGAAGTGATCAGATGAACAACCTTGGAAATTCTACGAATGAATGTTTATTCAAGTTATTGTCCTGCGGCATTTTTATGTTACCTCAGGAAAACTTTACACTCTGTTTCCTCTGCCGCAAGGCAGAGGGTCTTTTTCTCTGTTACTGACTGGCGTACTAAAGAAGATCCACACGCTTCAAAGAAGTTACAATATTGCTGGCTAATTCTGCCTGCCATTTTTTGGTTTGTACATGCAATCCTTCATCTATCCATCACTTTTTGTCAACCCAGAACTCCACAAGTCGTCGCTGAAGTTTCAAGTCTAATGCCGCCAAGGTTTTGCAGAAGGAGGTGGTAGTTCTCGATGATGAGCTTAGCCCTGTAATGCTGATCACCCATGCCGAAGCCCGAAGTGCGCCATGAGCTGGCCGATCGAGGAGGAAGATGCTCGTTTGCTCACTCGTTTCCTGCAGAGCTTGACTCCACAGGAGATCGTCGCAAGCGGATTTTCCACTGTACATGTGGCCTCATCCGTGTCAAGATTCTACTAGGACCTACCGATCGTCGGATGAAAGAGCAATACATCCAATGGTACAAACAAAATAAGCATAAGAAGATGGCAATGCTCTCTATTTACAATTCGATTTCCAACAACCTTCTCTTTCCAACAAATTATATGATTCCTTTCAACATATCACTCGATCATCGGATGATCGATTGACAGGGATTAATCGTCCGAACCGTCCAAACGTTTGACTTTTTTTTTATTTGCCAACGTATGAACAAACGGCATTTTCTATCATTTTATTTGTCAAAACTGAAGACATATTTTTTATACTTTTTAAAAATAAAATATATTATCGCAATAAATTCAACAAATTTATGCCGGCTACAACAAAAAATGCATAGAAACCCATTTAATTTCTAGGGAGCATGCATGAGGCCCAATTTTACCGACAAACATGACACTAATGTCTAGAGGTCCAGCCATATGAATGCAACCTGTCTGAAACACGGTGCATATTCAGATGGGCTAGCCCTTGACACCACCGACGCTTCGTTTCGCCTCGACATTGTAGGTCGGCGAAGGTGACAGGTACAAGGCCAGAAGATTTAACCCTACGCATAGCACATGTAAAAATAGACCTTGTAGGCCGTCTGTGAAAGCGATCATTTCCTTTCTCTCCTTCTCTCCCTTGCTCTCTTCCTTTTTCTCTTTTTCCCTTCGTCTCTCTTTCTTTCTCTCCTTCTCTCCCTCCCTCTCTCTTCTCACCTGGCAGCATGCCCAAATAGCCACAATGCCGAGTGAGGACGGCAGGCGTGGTTTTAAAAAAAGGTGAAGTGATCAGATGAACAACCTTGGAAATTCTACGAATGAATGTTTATTCAAGTTATTGTCCTGCGGCATTTTTATGTTACCTCAGGAAAACTTTACACTGTTTCCTCCGGCAGAGGATCTTTATCTCTGTTTACTGACTGGAGTACTAAAGAAGACCTGCCTGGGATTTTTATTTAATATTCGTTTGGTTTGTACATGCAATCCTTCATCTATCCATCACTTTTTGTTAACCCAGAACTCCACAAGTCGTCACTGAAGTTTCAAGTCAATGTTGCCAAGGTTTTGCAGGAGGTGGTAGTTCTCGATGATGAGCTTGTCAGCTTGGCCCTGTAATGCTGATCACCCATGCCGAAGCCCGAAGTGCGCCATGAGCTGGCCGATCGAGGAGGAAGATGCTCGTTTGCTCACTCGTTTCCTGCAGAGCTTGACTCCACAGGAGATCGTCGCAAGCGGATTTTCCACTGTACATGTGGCCTCATCCGTGTCAAGATTCTACTAGGACCTACCGATCGTCGGATGAAAGAGCAATACATCCAATGGTACAAACAAAATAAGCATAAGAAGATGGCATTGCTCTCTATTTACAATTCCTAAGGAATAAAATTCGATTTCCAACAACCTTCTCTTTCCAACAAATATGATTCCTTCTCTCCCTCCCTCTCTCTCTCTCTCTCCTTCTCTCCCTCCCTCTCTCTTTTCTCACCTGGCAGCATGCCCACATAGCCACAATGCCGGGTGAGGACGGTAGGCGTGGTTTATAAAAAAGGAAAATTCCGTACATTGGAACCTATAGAATCCTGCATAGCCATGTGGTGAGCGTACGAAACCACCGGTTCAAAGAATGACTTTTGGCAGTCAAGCGTCCCTAGCCACTGTGGCTGCAATCCATCTAACAATTTGACGAACGAATGGACGAGATATATTTTCTGTCTAACGAAAGGGCGGGATATTTTCCGCGAAACGAGTTTATTTATTTAATTCAGAAAAAATATAAAAAAGTCGAAAAATTCCCACGTGTTCGCAGAGGAGCGAAAAGCCCAATAAGCACATCCATGGCCCATGGACCATACCCGCGAAGCCCGGTTTGCTTGTACCGGTGGCGAAAAGCCCAATGCGCCTATAGATTCCGAGAGATTCTGCTAAATGCCGGACGTACGCGTGCTGCACCCGGCGGCACGTGCCGGCACGCGCCGTGCCCGTGCCGGCATGCTCGCGGCGCGTGGCGCTACGTGGTCGCCGATCACGCCACGCTCCCCCTCGCCGATGCGGCCGCGCCAATTAGACTATTCACGGCGAGCCATTTTTTAAACCTAAGCACCGAGATTAAGATAAGCCCCTTAGGCCGTAGCCTCGATCGTAGATGCCCCTGCAGGTGGCTGCAGAATACTTCTCTATCATTTGGCGTATCTATCGAGCTTCCTCGGATTTTTTTATCGGTATTATATTATTAGTACTACTTAATCCTGAACCTAACAGGTTTGCCCTACGCATACAGAGATGTATGTTATATATCTAGGTGCTTGGTTGATTTATATTGCATGCACATTTGCATTTCTCCGGTCCTAGTTCTTGGATGATCTCGATGTCCACTGCTTCTGCTGGTGGAAATGGAAATAACTGGCAACTCTTGCACTAAAGGACAGTGCAGATATACGTGCAATTTTCGGAACTGAAAGTGGCATCAAAGCGGTAAATTTAATTGTGTCTGTTATGGGGACTTAAAAGTTCATGTGATCAATTTATACTACATAAGCCGTTTCCAAAATTTTTACTACTCAATTAGAACCTGCTTCGACTTAAGAAATTGAGACATGTAAACATATAACTATTTCCAGCTTTCTTCTGAATTAAGTTGACAACCTCTTTGCGAATTGACAAGGTTCTTTCCTGAATCTTGCAACCCGTATAACTTTTAGACTTTAAATTTGCTCGTGGATACAACTGCCTTGTACGAGAAAGTGAACTTTTAGAAGTATCATTACTCAATGGCTTTGTACGTCAGAACATGATTAATTTTTGTTATTTTTTCTTTTTCTTCTGATCTAACTAGTCTATATATATTCTTTTAGGGACTGACTTATCATCAGACGCCTAAGAGTTATTTATCTTTCAGTCGATTTTCTATACCATTGATCAAACGTTTCTTATAAGACATGTAAAAGATCTAACGATCGAATCTAGCTATATGAAAATCAACTAAGACATATTTAAAAATTAGTCGCCTGAGGGGTTAAAAAACAGCATATTGACAAAGAGAAAGAACAACAGATCAACGGGGAGAAAGTCGGGCCGTCAGAGCAGGCGACGGCGCTCGGCGCCTTCGAGCAGGGCGGCCCGGCGTTCGCGAGCCCTCAGCCACTCACGACGCGCGCTGCGTTTGCCCAGAAAGAGGAGGGAGACTAGCAGCGGCGGTGAGCAGTGGCGTCGACGGCAGGTGCATAGGTGCAAAAGATTGCCTGCGCGAGCGAGCAAACACAGGCGTCTATAGAGAAGTAAAATCGTTTAAGTAATATATTGTTTGGAGTAATATATGTCCGTAGATAAGCCCTCCAGTCTTTTTCTAAAAAATATTTATTGCATAGCCGATCTAGTGCGTTGTGTTTTGTATGTCATAGTCATACGGACCAGCACGGATTGGATGAATTATTTATGCTAATTTCTATCGTGAGTTAACCACTCCCTAAAATACGTTCGTGGTACTTTCACCATTTGCTCATATCAGTTTTTTATTGTTATAATAAGTCGTGTGTGACACTGACATCCAACATCTCTCCTATATATATAGGCAGCTAGCTATCTCTTTGGAATTGGCCTGAGACGACCAAACCTCTATCAATAATATAGTCAGTGCTAATCACATCGATAAAATTCGACTATAGGGTCCTCCTCTACTACTGCTTCAGGCGGTTCATAAAGAACAATGTCACAGCTAAGATAATCAAGCTAGGCTCTCTCTCTCTTTCTCTCTCTCTCTCTGACTCCATAGCTAAACTCGCTGTCCTCCCCACGAACAAGGGAACAGCGCCATGGACCAGCAGCTGCTCGACGACCCATTCGCGAGCAGCATCTCGTCGTTGGAGGCGGAGATTTTCTCCGGCCAGCTGCCGTCGCCGCCGTGGCCGGACCTCGATCTTGACGACGACATCTACGAGCTCTCGGCGCCGGCGGCGAACGCGACCTCCTCGGGCTACGGCTCCGGCGGCGGCTCCGGCTCCCACAGGAAGCTCAACCACAACGCCTACGAGCGCGACCGCAGGAAGCAGCTCAATGAGCTCTACTCCTCGCTCCGCTCTCTCCTCCCCGACGCCGATCACACTGTAAATTAGCCAACACGTTCTACCTCCCGTAAATTAACTATGTGCCGTCCCAAGAAGTATATAGATCGAGAGCATGAGATGTTGATGTGTGATTTTGTTGCTCGTGCTGCAGAAGAAGCTGAGCATTCCGACGACGGTGTCGCGCGTGCTGAAGTACATCCCCGAGCTGCAGAAGCAGGTCGAGAATCTGGAGAGGAGGAAGGAGGAGCTGACCAAAGCCAACTGCAAGCCAGGAGTACTGAGCATGAGCGAGAACATAGCCCCTGTGGTTTCTGCGACCTGCCTCAATGACAAGGAGATCATGGTTCAGGTCAGCTTGTTGAGCAACATGGCTGATACAGCTCTTCCTCTGTCCAAGTGCATAAAAGTATTGGAGAACGAAGGCCTCCACCTGATTAGTTCGTCGACGTCTTCAAACTTTGACAACAGAACATTCTATAGCCTCCATCTTCAGGTACATGCATGACTATTCTGTTGAAATTTAAATAATTTCATTGATGTTTACTGATCTTGAAAAATATTTTGCCCGCTAAAACACAGTACTTTTTTAAAAGAAACAATAACATATAAAATAGAGTACCTTTTTAGCAACTGTAAGCTACGCTCGTTGCATCTTGCATATATTAATTGTAAGTTTGCTCTACTCTCAATCGTGTATTACATGAGCTGCTATGATCGCTCTGAAGGGCATGATCTTATCAATCAGAAGTACAATAAAAGGATGTGCACGTATTACTGAGTGCAAATTAATCAGTTGAGGGAGAAGCGTTAAATATTACTGGGTGCTGGGTTAAATGGGTCATTAATTAATTATCCACTTGATCAGATGCCGAATTCGAAAAGAAATCTTTTCCAAAAACAATTTTTAAGTTCTGACATGTACTCGACCGATATTATTCGTGTTTGTATGCAAGAAATATACTTCCTTCAGTTCACAGATTCGTGAGGTTTTAGACTTGTCCTAAATCAAAATTTTAAACTTTGTGTATAAAAATTTTGAAACTATTTTATGTACGGGTTTATACTATAGAATATAATTAAACTATTGGCAAAGCATTAAGTTTTTGAGAGTGTGGTCTCTATCTATTAGAAAATTCTCCATATTTGATGCTAGTTTAGTGTGGAGCACCACAATTCCTCCATCATATTAATTTGCAATAGAAACTTTGCACCAGAGCTCCCTAAATTTGAAAAAGGTTCAACTTTATTCACCCCTAAAATTGAAAACATTTGTATTAGACCACACGACACTAGCTGTTTTCAAGATATCACACACACATCATTAGTGCAATTCACTATATTATATGACCATACAGATCAAATTAGTTGGCACTTAATTGTTTCAACAAGATTTAAGATTGAACTTGTTGATTTTTAATTCACTACAAGAACCCCCCTTTGCCAACGCATTTATGCGTTGTTAAAAGGTCATATGGACGTTGTGAGGGTTTGTACCAACGCATTTGAAATGCGTGGCCACTGGGACCGTTGCTATGTTCTATCGCTATGCTTATAAATGCGTTGGTAACAAGGAGAATAATGCGTTGCAAGGTAACAACGCTTACATTCTAGCTATGACTACACATCTATGCGTTGGCACGTAAATCATGGTGAATGTTTAAATTATTATAGCAATGGATTTGATAGGCTTATCCCAACACATGTCTACATTTTTATTTATATATAGATTAATAGTAATATTTTAGCAACTAATTTGTTTCACAATATATATTTTGAACTTATATAGACAATTATAAGTTGAAACCCTCATATATATAAAATAGGAATTGTCACATTACACATGACACCATTCACGACACGAATATTACATATGATATTAATATTGTAATCAATACATCAATAACTTCAAAAAAGTTCAAAAGATTGAATAATCATTCGCCTATCCAATCAACTTCCCTCTGTATTAAACGTGTCCATAGCACCATCATCCATTTATCTTCTCAATCTAGCATGAAAAAATAGAATTATTAATTAACCATTCCCTTACAAAAAAGTCACATTATCAAAATAGTATAATACATAAAAAACATCATACAAGAGTTGTGGGCCATGCAATATGTGATCCAACTGCATGAGCCAACAATTTGTAAGCTCCGAGGGGCCTTATCAATTCTTCATATTTATCCATTGCAGCAACCACATGCACCAACCAAAATTCATTTCCTAGCGGAACTTCGTTATGTGTAGTTTTTGGATCACAGCTCACAATTTTAGCAATGGCCACATCCTTACTTGCTTTCTTGAAACTCTTCAAATACACCATAGTGCCAATCTAATTAAAATATATACATACATGGGCACATGATTAGCAAAATAATATAAAATTTATAAGAAAAAATGCATTCATCATATAAACAAATACTTATACGTACCATTAACAATTTAGACTTCAAACAATTAATTTGATTACGTTTTTTAACATCATTCTGGTAATAAAGGGTCAAACTATTAAACATGAACATTAAGCTACCACAAATCCAATCGGACAAGCAAAAATATAATTGTAAATAAAATCTTACGTTGCCAATAGGCAATCGATCATTTGAGCAATATGAAGTAGCTTCCTTGTTAACCACCTGATGTGTTCGTTGATTTGATAAAGCAAACAATTAGATCAATCATAAACATTTGTTGATGATGGATATCGATGACACTCACCTTGCTTTCAGTAGTATGCTTGTTTAGGCTTGTCTTTGTACGTTCAAACAGAGAATAATAAGAGAGAAATGATGGTAAATTTGTTTGCATGATATAATCATCGTTTACTAACCTGATATGCACTAGAATTTTTCTTTCCTTGTTGCAATACTTTATCTAAAATAGAACGCTTTTCTAATGGTTTGAAGTTGCCATGTTGAATATCATTTCCATGGTCAACCTCTCCAAATGCTTGTGTAGAACAATGGCCACCGTGTACCCTCTATGAATAAAAAAATAAAAGGAGAGTTGCATCATACTTATTTAACAAAAAAATCAAGAAAGTTTTTAAGACATTATTGTGCGCCATTGATACACACTTTTCTTTTCGAATGTTATCCATCAACAAAATGATCATCTCGAGGTGCCGATGCCAATTCTATTTTTTTTCCTGTAGAACCAATTACAAAATGCTACAAATTAAATGATAGATAAGGAAGTGTTTTGGAATTACCTGATCTTTTTGTTTCCTTTCCAAGTCGGTGATCCTATTTTCATGCATCTCAAGCCTATAAGACAAAAGTTCATCACTTTGTGCTTGCTCCATCGTAGTGAGTTTTATGTCCTTAAAGCGACTCGAGGTTGAGAGATCAAGCACATGTTTGGTATTCGAAAGTAATCCCAATCCATGCAGATGTCCAGGTTTATTGTCTCCTAAAATCTTATTCAAAGCATCTCCTCTCCATGCAGTTTTTCCTCAAACTAGTATCTGCTAAATTTGACTGCTCTTCTAAGAGTGTCTTCAAATCTCCCTAAAGTATGAACAATTAATGCAAAATAAAGCTTTACATAAGGAGAAATTATTCAAAGCATAATACATACCACATGGTCATTCATATCCTTCTCGCTTTTGGACTGATGGGTATGAGACCTTTGGTCAACATCTTTCTTAAGAAACAGAATATCTAGAAGAGAAACAAGAATAGAAGCCAAAGGTTTTTCTCCAAATAGATCTTCAGAATTGTTAAAGACATCACCACTCAAAACCTCATTTGTCTTCATTCTTTTTGAATGCCTTCTTTTATCACCTTGTGTTACAATCAATTCGATAAATTTCACCACAATGGAGGCATGAACCTGTCATGAAAGTAGAACTAGCTAAGAACCAAGCATTGACTAAAAACTCCAACTTTTCAGTTTTCTTAAACTAATTGGTGCTGAATTGAACTGGTTGTTACATTACATTGCGGCGATGGCGAGGAGCTGCAGCAACTCAGCGACAACGAGGGGCTGCAACAACTCGGCGAAAATGGATGATGAGCAGTGGCGGCGAAGGCAAGGAGCTGCAGCAACGCGGCGAAAATGGAGCTGAAGCTGTTCTGCATGAGTCCTTTTAAACTGAAGCATACAAGTAGCCCATTTTCAGCATACCTTGCATTGCAGTAGCCCATAATTTATTAAATATACATGCCCAGTCATACAATTAATAGCTAAACTTGAAAGACACGAATATTGAAAAGGAGTCTGAAAATTAGATGTACTCACGAAAAAAAAAATGAAAACATTGTTGTAGTTAAATTCCTTGCTCTTATGTTCATCAAAATGAAGAGAATTCAAGTTTGACTTGTGTTGCCTCCATTTTTCTCCAATACTTTTTAGTATGAACTTCTCCATGCGAGAATTATAAAGGAATCTCATCTGCATATAAAAGAAAAATAATGAGCTACGAACAACAATAATATGAATAGAGGAATTACCATTTACCTTGACTTGTTCAAGTATATTCTTTTTTTTTTTATATTCATTGCTATTTTTTCTTTATGGCCAATAAATGGTCATCAACATAGAACACTTGGTCAGCTTGATTGGCAAATACAAAAGGTTTATGCTTAGCCTCTTCACCAGTGTGGCATTGGTGTGAGAAATTCACAATTGTACATCCATACTTGTCTATTGTCAATCCTTCCTTTTTACTACCATCAACCCATTCACATTTAAACAATACAACTGAAAATTTTCCATAATAGTCTAGTTCAATTATATGTCTTTTATCCTTCCATAGTACATGACATCTCGAAGGACATGCTTAGAATCACGTCTTTTATCCTTCCATAGTACATGACATAAGGACAGGCTTAGGATCACTAGCAGAAGTATACTTTGATGTTTTTGTTGTCACAAGTACTCCACTGTTTTGTGTCACATTATCATAGCGCCTAGCTCTAAATCTGAACCCATGTATATTAAAGGCTCTATGTCTTTTTGCTATGTCAAGTGGACCACAAGCCAACCATCTAATATCATCGTCAATGCTTTCACCTATTTGCTCCAACTGCATGATCTGCTCAAAGCAAAAAGAACTTAGGCTAAATTTTAGAAAAATGAAATATTAAAGACTTTTGCTTACATGGTCTCTGAACCAATCGGCAAAATTTTCATTTTGCATGGATTCGATCGTCTTTGGAGTTAGTCGTCGCTTGCGATTTTTCCTTTTCAAATCAATAGCTTGTTTTCTATAGTACAAGCAATCATTAGTTTCAATTGACACATATGACGCATCATGTTAAGAATTAATGAAAGAATACTTACTTGAGATATGGGATCACAGTTTCACAATTGTACAAAACATATCTATGAGCTTGTAATTTATCCACGTCAGATAAAGTGTAAGTAGATGGTTTTCCTAACGGTTTTCCTAATGGAGGAAATAAACATGGCTCTTGACCATATAAAGGAGATACAAGTTGGTCAGGCTGGTCATGATTCCTTGATGGTTTATTATGCTTAGTGGATAAACCTTCTAAGTATCTCGAACAAAATGTCATGCACTCATCCGCCAAGTATGATTCTGCAATTGAACCCTTTGAATAAGCTCTGTTACGAACATATGACTTCAACTTACCTAGATACATGTAGAACAAGGAAAACATAAAAAATAGTAGGGTATAATATGAGAATTAATCTCAAATATTAAAAATAGAGCTTTACCTTTCAATAAAGTACATCCATCGATAGCACACTGGTCCAGCAATCTTACATTCAATTGCTAAGTGGATGACTAAGTGAACCATAACTGTGAAAAATCCAGGAGGGAATATTTTTTCCATTTTACAAAGCGTAATTTTGATATTATCCTCCAAACGGTCAAGCTCATCGACACAAAGAACTTTTGAACATATACCTCGGAAATAAGAAGACAACTCAAATAGTACTGCTGTGACATCATCCGGAAGAATGCCCCTCATAGCAATAGGCATAAGTTGTTGCATTAGAACATGACAATCATGTGTTTTGAGCCCATGAATTTTTCCATCTACACAATTCATAGATTTCGATGTATTTCCAGAATAGCCATCAGGTGCTTTTATATCTCATAGAACTGTACAAAATAATTGTATTTCACTTTTGGACATTGCAAACTTTGCGGGTGGCAAGTAAAACTTGTTTGAAGCTCTATGTTCTGGGTGAAGCTCTTCTCTGATGTTCATTTCTTGCAAATCTAGCAAAGCCTGGAGATTATCTTTTGAATTACCATCTAAATTGAGAAATGTTCCATAAAAATTCTCACACACATTCTTCTCTATGTGCATGACATCAGCATTATATCGATGGAGATTAGTATCCCAATAAGGTAGCTTGAACAGACTGCTTTGTGCCTTGTAAGTTTTTGACTTCTTAAAATTTTTAATACCATTTATTTCACCCAAAACTGAACGCCCATAATAAGTTAGAGGCTCTGTTCCATGCTCTACCGTGCTATCAAAAGAACTTGCATCAAAGCGAAATTCATGATCGGATGGCAAAAATCGACGATGACCCATAAAACAAGATTTCTTCCTATGTTTCAACCGTTTGGACCATGCATTTGAACCACAAGGCGGACATGAAAATTCTCCATGCACCATGTATGAAGATAGCATTCCTAGGGCTGGCAAATCATTTATAGTCCATATATAACACAACTGCTCGTAAATTAAAAGTTTCATTTCTCGATGCATCAAAAGTGGAAATGCCATTCACAAATATGTCCTTTAAATCTTCCAAAAGGGGTTGAAGAAATACATGAATATTATCTCCAGGACTCTTGGGTCCAGGAATTATTAGCGACAATAAAAGATGACTTTTCTTCATACATAGCCATGGAGGTAAGTTATATATTACCAAAACAACCGGCCAACAACTATAAGTAGAGCTTAACATCCCATATGGATTAAAACCATCAATAGCCAAGCCAAATCGAATATTACGAGAATCAGATACAAAATCAGTGAACTTTTCATCAAAATGTTTTCATGCTAGGGAATCGCCTGGATGTCGCAAAGAGCCATCCTTATGCGCTCTTCATCATGCCATCGCATGAGAGATGCTGTTTCGCTGCACATGAACAATCTTTTGAGCCTCTTCTTAATAGGGAAGTATCGTAATACTTTGCATGTAATTGCTTGCTTTCTTTCTTTCTTTGTCAGCTTAGTTCTTGACCGTATATTTTTCCACCTAGATGCCTTACAACATGAGCAAAAATCATCATCAACTTTATCTTTCCAATATAGCTGGCAGTTATTAGAACACGCATGAATCTTTTCATAATCTAGGCCAAATTTTGAAACAGCCTTCTTGCATCATAAAAGTTATTGGGCAATTCTTTACCATTTGGAATTGCTAGTTGAAGGATATCAAGTAGATCTCCAAATGATTTATCAGTCCACTTGTTCATAGATTTTATGTTAAACAAAAGTACCAACAAAGACAACTTTGATAATTCACATCCTGACCATAATGCCTTTTTTGACTCTTTAACCAACCTATAGAAGTCTTCTGCTTCCATATTTGGTCCATCTACATATGTACTTGGCAAATCATTAGTATCTTGCATAAGCACATCATCATACATATGTTCAAATGCATCACTAATTAATTGCTTCAAATTAATGTGCCTTTCTTCATTGCTATGCCGTGGTTGTTGATCTGCATTATGTTCTTCTAAAGACTCGCCTTGAAAAACCCATTTGTCATACCTGCTGAGCATCCCGTAGCACACCAAATGGGTATGCACTTCATCTTTTGTTAGCAGTATAGTGTGGACGCATCTGTTACATGGACAAAGAATCTTTGTATCTTCTTGATTATCTTTATAGGCAAATGCAAGAAATCCGTTCACACCTTCTAGTGTTGTCTAGATCCATTAGGATAACATAACAACATCTTTATGTGTTCTATATCCATTTCAGCACTATACAAAAAATTAAAAATTAGAATGTGTTCAAGGGACAAATGTAGCATGGAAAAATTGTACCATAAAATTCTCATTTGGCAAATAATGACAATACAAAAGTTATTTTTACCCAATCTTTTCTAGCACATTCAAAATGCATAGACAATATAAAGAGACAAAACTAGAAAGTGAATTTCTTTTGTACAGTGACAACCCTATATCATTCATAGTAGTAATAATCAAGACGACAGTGGGTCAATGAAAATTACCAGTAGTTTGAAGGCTGAGTCAACAAAGTAGCTAATACGCCGAATAAGTATGGAAGTGGAAATTCTTGATGGCAAGCAGTGGACCAAGCTGAAAAAGAAAAACGGAAACAGGGGAGATGCTTGCCAAGTTGTTGAGAGAAAATCAGTATTAGTTGGATAACAAATCAAATTTTTTTGCAATTGCACTCTGATTAATTTGACAATACAATCATGGCCACAAAGGGACAAAAACTAACCACCTCTCTCTATTTCACATCTAAGCTAATACCAATCTAGCCATGCACACATATAGCTAACAATCAAAAATTCTTAAGACGAGCAGATTTAGCAGATTTTGCCTCCATATGACCCATTGGAGTAAATAGCCAATTATATTCTAGATGACAAGGTAAATAAGCTACTTCCAATAGAATACACATAAAGGCTTATTGAAGATGAAAATCAGATAATTCTAAAACATTCCAATTTTATGCTGCCTTTCAGTTCTCCGCAACCAAACACGCTGAAATAAAGGTTTGCAAGAACGCAGAAAGGTCAAGAGCAAGGCCACACCTTTGCTGAATAAAAAAACCTATACGACACCCAGAAATTCAACCAATCTTGTACTAAAACTGCTCCATATCCAGCATCCTGTGCAAAAGAAGAATGGTAATGGTATATGTGCTCGTTAGAAACTAAATAACTCCATGAACAAACACTCAAATCTTTAATAGTTGTCCTATGTAAAAGAAAAAAAGCACCTCACCCATCCATGGAGGTCGACGCAGGCCACGCAGTGCGGGAAGCAGATGAGGAGCAGGACGCCGGCGCAGCACGGGGACGCCGGCGCAGGGCGAGCAGGGCACGCGGGACGCCGGCGCTGGACGCGCGGGCACGGGGATGCCAGCGCTAGACGCGGGCACGGGGAGGGCGCGCAGGGCAGGCGGGACACCGGCGCTGGACGTGCGCGAGCACGGGGACGCCGGCGCTGGACGCGGGCATGCGGGACGCCGGCGCTGGACGCACGGGCACGGGGACGCCGGCGCTGGACGCGGGCACGCGGGAGAGGCGGCGCTTGACCGGGTGCTCGACGGAGAACAAATATTTAGCAATTAGATTATTTTTGAAAATATGGACATATTTTTAATTAAGAGTAGTCTAAGATATAAAGAAATCTAATTCGTTATACTAGCAACGCATCAATTACAACATATGTATTCTCTAGCTATTCACCTATCCTACCACGGATTAGAGTTTGCAACGCAAATTAAAATGCATGGTTACCATATTTTCCTACAACGCATAAAGAAAACGTCATGAGGTATGCGTTGGCAAAGGAGGTTTCTCCTTGTAGTGATTGCCCCCAAAATCATAACCTATATCGTTTAGTTTGAAACAAAAAGCTACCTAGTTTAGTTCAAAAGCTAGATCCCAAAGTGTTCTTTAACTTGGGCTTATTTGCAGCAACTATTTTACTTATCACCTACTTCAAAGGCTTCCCGAGGTGGCCTTAAGAGTAGGATCTAAATTTACTAATTTGATTTGTTTTAAAGCGTTAAGGCTCGCTTTTGAGAAAAAAAGATTGAAAGATCCACGACAAGAGGACTAGCATATAGCAACATGTTCATATGGTGCTATATGCATATGTGTTGCAGGCATCGACAACATCACATAACGTAGGTGTTGTTAAAGGTGATGTTGCTAGTTGTATGCCGCATCATAAACTATATGGTGCAATATGTTTGTATATGTGTTGCTAGCTACCAACATGCCTTTAGCATCACATGTACTCATTTAATTGGCAGTATCTGACAGCATCACTTTAACGGTTTATTGCAACAAAATTAAATGTGTCTGTACATAGTTATATTTTTTTCGTAGATAATATAGTTGTCATACAGAATTTAATAAAATTTATTTTGAACAAATCTAAATATGGGAAATAATCAAAAAATGAATTTTATTTGTTAAATATATTGCAATGTACATCACTTCATATAGAAATGAAAACAACTCCTTTGTCCATACATATAGAAGCTTACAAGTAATTATAATTGACTTAAAAATATGAAATACAACAAGATGTCTACTAATTAATTCCAATTTTCTTCTGCCTGAACTTCCCATCTATCATGGATTGGCTTAACACAGTATTATCTTTCTCCCTCTTCTCACGGCTCTAGTTACAAGATCACCCATCTTTTTATCGGTCTCAACATGAGCAACACTCAGCTGGTGTCCTCCAAAGCCATTTTAAACGTATGAACTATTGTCCTACCTTGCCAATGTCAATTAATTTGGAGTATGAGCATAACTACACATCAAGAATTTCATAGAGAATCAGGGAGTGAGATGATGTCACACATACTTATTATCACGATGGTGTGAATGGAGCTGTAAAAATATCAAATCAATGATTATCTTATAATTACCATCAACTAAGAACATGACTAAATCAAACTAGCTAAATTTTTTTTTCTAATAAATGAATTTAGCATTTGGATGTAATTATCGGTGCATGTGCATATGAATGTAATGTACTCTGGTACGTAAGATGTACTAGCCATTCATGAAGCTAAAGGAGTATTAATGTGCAATTGAAAACAGATACACACACACACACACACACACACACACACACACACACACACACACACACATATCAGCAAACGATTGGACGATTGGTAGGCTTCAGTGGTTTTGAAATAACGTACAACATGCAAAATAGCGAAAATATAAAGTTTCTAGCTAATTATACTAGCTACCTAGTAAAGGAAAGTTTGAGTCTTTAAGAAATTATAACAAGGTGGTGGAATAATTTCTAGTCGCATGCTAATTAACCCTAACATACACTTTTGAAGAGGAAAAGAATTAACTACTATAAAGCTATGAATGATCAGATCAAATATATACGTACATACAATACAAACACTACATAAACACCATATACATACATGTCTTTATTATTATGTTTGTGCGCACGGGTGTGTTTATCCACACATTATATATGTTGATGATTTATAATAATTCCGATAGAAGTTAATAGTTCTATACCATTTTACATTGAAACAGAGAGGTCAGGGAACTATAAGCAAGGAGTGTCCAGCATTTTGCGACAAATTGGAGAAAGCCATCGAGAAAAGAGCAAAGATATATCAGCAAAGTGGAGTATATAAGATATAAATGATGGACTATTGTTTGTGATTACCATGAACATATAATGTACAATTGCATGATAAATGTTGCTGATGGATCTATTCATATGTAATATGTCATCCATGCATGCGTATTAATGTTTCCAGGTTACCGCTACAGGCGCATGAGTACGTGCTAGCTTGTTGTTTATGATCATGCAACATATATAGAAATGTCATCATGCACATGATTACTGTGTTCCATATGATGGAATGATGGATTGATGAGTATCCTATTGATGAGCTACTTCCATGTGCGTGTTATATATGTGCGATGTGTATACGCAGTACTCAGCTAGATGAATATCGCTAGTTAATCAATTTGGCTGAATTTGGCTGGACACATACACACAATGTTTGTACATACTAGCTTATTCGTTGAAGTTATATAGGCAATATAGTTTGATTCTAAAATTTGATGCAAAATAACTATAAATATGGCACTCTTCACTACTTTATAAATGTTTATACACGCCTTCTCATCACTTGCGGAGGTGGGAAAAACCGTCAGTGATAAGGCTCACCCCGCGTGTGATTCTTAAAAAATCGTTACTAATGACAACCACTACTTTTATTGGTGGCTCCATAAATATCACCCAAAATTGTGGGCTAGAGTCAGGAGGTCTTGAGTTTGATTCATATGAATGGCTAGAGTCATGAGTGCAAACACGGTGGCGTGGGGTGCCTAAGTCCGCTCAAAATATTTTAAATCATTTTTTATCACCCAAAATTGTGTTTCAAACACCCCTCATCACAGTGATTCTCACCTAGAATTGTGGGTGCCTAACATGGTACCAGTGGTAGGTGGTGGGGGTGCCTAGATCGTCTTAAAATATTTTTAATTATTTTTTACCGCCCAAAGCCGTGTTTTTAAACAGCTCTCGTCACTAGTGGTTATCACCTAGAACCTTCCGTGATGAGTATTATCACTAGCTAGCAGCTCAAAAAAAGCAAGTGATGACGGTTTCACACCGCCAACGTTATCATTTTGTGCTAGTGCTTTTCCACGAGACTCATTCATAACAAGAAAATAAATAGTCGCAAAAAAAATATTGTTGCAAACAAGAATTATTATTGTTGCAAACTGTTCCTTTGACAGTTTTCAAGCCAACAGTGCTAGAGCATTCTATAGGGGTGTACAATAAAAAATTTACTTTTGCGTACAAAAAAGTTACTTTCGTGTGCAATAATTTCAAACAAATGCAACGAACAAAACAAGACTCTGACCAATGATGCAAACGTTCTCCTTTTCTGCATTTGGCCATCTTGCCCACGCTAATGGTTGCTAAAGTATCAGGTGAGTGTTGGATCGGTCGAGTTGTGCAATACTTGATGATGGATTCTTGTTAATATCTGCACATGACATCACTTAGAGCTCCAAAATTCCAAATCAAATCAAATGGATGCACTCTATCAATGAGTTCTGAGGATATTAACATGTGCGCGCGCGCATTGAAATTCGACGGAAAAAGTCTCAAATCTCAATTTCACCTACTTAAATCTCAAATTCTCAATTCACATTCGCTTTTGATGGCTGTATCTGTACACGTCTAATCTACGTGAAATGTGTACACGGCACGTACGGCGTCGGCGTGCTACCATGAAGAGAGCAGCCTCGCCGGCGACCGCAGCACCCTCCTCTTCTCGCACTCCGATATGGTCTCCAGCCTCGGCGACCATGGCTGGCTCCTCGTCCCGACGAGCTGCGCGTAATGCCTCTTCAGCTCCGGCGTGCTGCACAGCTCCCTCGCCGCGCCGCCGCACTTGCTGATCCCGCGCCGCCGCCGGCTGCCATCGTCGGCGCCGTCGCAGCTGATCACCTTCTCGATGAACGCCGGCAGGACCCTGATGAGCGCGGCGCCGCCCTCGCCCTTGACGTACTCGAACGGGCACTGCCCCGGCCCGGCGATGGTCACCTTCCCCGGCGCCGGCGACAGCGAGGCAAGCGTCGCGGCGGTGAGAACCTTGAGGCAGGAGAACCGCTCGGCGGGGAGGACGAAGTACGTCCGCCCCGGCAGCAGCTCCTCGCCGGGCGCCATCACCGGGATCGGGAGCCCCACGAAGAAGGAGTCCGCGCGGCAGACGACGTGGTCACCGGAAGGGAGCTCCGCCACCACGTCCCCCGCCGTGGAGCACCCATCCTCGTCGGCGACCACCAGCCTCGTCTGCCCGCCCCAGTACACCAGCTTCACCGCCGCCGCTGCCGCCGGCAGGTGCAAGCACGGGGAGAGGCCGTTGCCCATGGCACGGAGAGAAGTTCTAGAAGCTTCTAGACGAGCGTAGTGAGCTTGCAAGTAGATGAAGAGGAGCTGAGAGTAGCTGGGCTGGGACCTGGGAGCACGAGAATTGGAGCATGTGGTTTCCGAGGGCGAGTATATATAGAAAGGAGTTGAACGGGGTTGACTTTGGAAAATTCAAAGGGAGGTGTAAAATGTGCATGACTGCATGCTAGTATTCTTTACGGGCGTGGCTGGGTCAGCGGTCAAAGGCGACGGCCATCGAGACGGAACGGGAGGCTCAATGACACACGTGTCGGCTCCTGATTGGGCCGTCGACGGGTGAAGCTTCTTCTACTTCCTACGCGTGCGAATTGTTCTCGGGGCGGTGATGCGCGTGCGGATTTTATCGTTGGTGCTGTGCTGTATAGTCCGACGTGGCAGGCAGCACCTCGCTCGCTCCAGCGCTACTCCAACGCCGACATCTCTACATTTCTGACTTATTCTATCGAAAAATGAAATGTATGAGCTCAAATGAATGTTCGGAAAATGCTAACACTTGTATATTATTTTTTTCTTATAGTTTATATGGAGTATTTTTCTAGTTTTGTAAGTTAGCATGAACTCGTTTTTCATTCTTTCTATTTCAAATACATGTTTCTTTTGTTGCAACTGATGTGATATCTTTCTTTTAATCAAATATGTACTCTTATTTATATTTTTAATATAAGTCTATGACCTTTTATTTTTTTATACTATAGCTGATATAAACTTTTTAAAATTTTATTTGGATCCTTATTTCTATTTTTTGTAATTATATTATAGTTGTCATGAATTCTGTCTTTTGATCTAAACAGTTATAGATCGGTCCCACTATGATCGACATTGTAGTTATTTTCCTTTTCCTTGATTTATATGGAAAATTGATGTCTCATTGGACCCTATTTTAGACCGATGATAAACTTTAAACATTTTTTTTCTCTTTTTCAAAAACATGATGTTTGAGATGCATGCAAGTCAGAGTTTTAAATATTATCTATGAAGAACTTTTGAATTATTTAGATTGAATACATGAAAATCACACATATATAGATTCACATCGAAGAACACTTTCCTAATATTATAGTGGATTCATGTCGAAAAGGATTTTCATAATACCATAGTTATAGCCTTATTCATCTTAAATTAAAAATAAAAGATATAGCTAAGAATTTTTCATTTTTTTTTGTAAAATTTGGACATTGTATCACTTTGTAGGCATTTTTTAAAAAAATTTAATGGTCCTTCTCAAAGCTCGCAAAACCTTTTTTTAAATTTTTTTTTTGTTCTCCGAGCTCAAGGGTGCATAACTTTTTCAAGCTATAATCTAAAGATGGAATTTAGTGGTTGATACATATAAATTATAATTTAATTAATGAGCAAAATTGTATTCGAGATACCATGCTAATTTCTAACAGGTCGTGTTTTTTCTGAGGACGAGGGAGTACGAAAGGTAAGCCCAATATATGGAACGAAAATTCAGCTTGGATGGCCGTATATGTACAAGTTGACCTCTTGAGTTTTGTAGCCCTTTTTTTTACACAACGGTTTTCATAGATATCAACCTTCTGACTCACCCTTTTTCTTCTTTTGAAAAAGTTGGCGTCGGGAGCACTACCTAATTGATTGGCAGAAAGACATTAGGTACTCATGTGGCAGCATGGGTACTTTGAAATTCATCTAGAATCATGTGCCCCCAAATGGCTTAATATGGAAGTAAGTCTTCTCCAAATGGATTGATGCACACGTGATTCGACGACGATCTTCACTGTGACAATGGCACACGCTGTTTCAGCCGACATGCTATTGGAGACTGGCGTGGCTAATAACATTAAAAAAGGGAGTGGTATATGACTACATGGAAACTCATGTCGGTGTCGGTGTTATTATTGTTCTTGTTGCTGACCATTCTCCTTATATGAACATCTCCACTTTAATTCTCCCGCCAACTTCTTTGCCAGCCGAACGTCAACGCAAGTAAACCATGGGCGTGCACCTCCTGTATTTTGATTCATGACGGCCACGTACAAGCAAGTTCCAAGTCGCGGTGAAATTACAGCTCCAAATAATTACTGCGGCGTTATAGAAAACAAAACGTACTTGCTGTTCCTCGAATGATACCTATTTGTGGTTCTCGCGTCGTTGAGTGTCTTGGTTTTTTGTGGGTTTTTTCAATGACACATTTTGCCTCGTATGTACAAAAGTGCTAGTTCTACGAATCCACAATCAATTTATATCTGTTCGGTCCAAAACAAAAAAAAAGAGAGGAAATTCTTTACCTTTTGACGTTTTGACAGCAACGAGCGCTGGTCAGAGCGAGAAGCGGTCTGTCAATGTGTGGGCCCCGCAGCTCCAGTTACCGTCTCCCGTTCCGTTCAACTCTCCAGGGTCGGTCTCCAGTCTCCACAGTTCACGGCACGTGCAGCTTGGCGCGGCCAGCCAGGTCGTCGTGTGAAACTGAAAGTTACCAGGGCCAGGTCATCCGGTACGTAGCCGGTTTGTCGCACTCGTCGACCCCAGCTGAGTCGATCAGCCACTGACAGGAACATTTCAACGTGCCTATGCACTTGCACAGTCAAACACCGCTGCCACGGGAATCTCATAGCTGTACAAGAATTCTCGTATTTTTATACGGGCCTCTTTTACGGCACACTACGCTTAAGTGTCAGTACTGCCTTCATGTAATATACCGTAAAAGCGCTCGATGAGAAGACCAAGGGCTGTTCAGGATTGAGCATGGATCACATCAGTCGCCATGTTATGGTAATCACTGTTTTCCCCACTGTTATTAATGCCGTATCACAACCAAAACGAGAGAAAGAACATATTGTGTGAAACCAAGAAAGAATGTCCGATCTCTCTCACTAAAAATGGAAACCAAGAAAGAGTGCTGGGGTACGCTAATTACGTTGCCTAAGTGTATCTGCTGACCTTCTTAACATTCCGTATAACCTTGTGCAACATCACCTAACGAGATCATGGATACGCCTGCTTGCCATTCACGTATGTTGCCAAGACATGTCCGGGTATATCATTGGAGAAGTCGCTCCAGGAGCTTGAAGGTAGAACAACAAAATCAGCATACTTCCCTTCAGAAAGGCTGCCCAAAATATGGTCAAGGAAGCAGGCATAGGCAGCAGATATTGTATGCCTGTGTGAAAGAGAAAGCCATTAGCCACGGACAGCACCAAGCGTAATTGTAATTATTATATCATTAATTTGACGGTTCAATATCTGTAATTGTGTCGTTAATCAATATGTATCAACTCATCTGAGAGACGCAAAATAAACATAGTTTGGTATCGATCAATTGCAAGTATCGAAAGGAACAAATAATAAACATCTGCCACATTTACATCCAACAACTGTAGAAAGATAACTGCAAATATGTTCACACAAAGAAGATCCTACTAGTGCAACGAGAATATGCCCATAGTATCATGTGAAAAATGGTAAAATAACAGTTCAAGTTTGACACTTCGAAAATGCCATCAACTGTGAAAATGACTAGTTCGCCTAGGGACCAGACCTACAAGATGGTGAGATAAACAGTGGCACTCTAGTAAAGTCTGAACTTTGCCACTTAAGGCAACAACATTTAATAGCAGAGGGACTTACGCTTTTAAAGAATCATCTAGGGACAGTCGTTCTGCAGGGATCCAAGGAACTTCCCATCCAAGAGGTTGACGGGATACTGCAATTTGAATAGCTTGTAACGGATTAATATCTGAAACCTGGAAAACAGTAAACACTAACAATTAACTGACCAGCGAATAACAAAAAAATATCCAAGAAGTTTCAAGAATTACATACAGGCCAATCGGAACCAAAAGCCAGGTGTGCAAAACTTGCTAATGGTGATTGAAACAAATAGGAACTACGCTCAGCTCGTTCTATCCCAATCTTGTTTCCAACAGAGTTTGCATCATCCAATATATGACCTGGCTGAGAATAAGCATATCTTTGAAACAAATGCACAACAATACAAATATGTAGCCGTTAAGACAATTCATTAGAGGGAGAAATTGTATGGAATATAAATTTCAATGATAAGCTAGTATGTGAAAAAGTATATCTGAAAAGTAGTAGGCATTAGTGAATCATGAAGGCACAGCCCAAAAATCTCTTAACAATCCAGGCCAAGTTTAAGATATAATGTGGTGTAATGATGTTTTTTATATGAAATAAATGAATAGGCTTGATATGTCGCTTTGGTCTTTAAAATGGAACAAGTTGTCGTTGTGTTTCCTACTGTCTGCCGCAGATACTGCACCCCCTCAAGATTGGTAGGATATAGTACTTTGGCAATCCTTACCAAAAAAGTATTCGTGTAATTGTTTTCTTCTCCTCAAAATCATAACTAGACGTAACTGAATGAAGTAAAAAATAAATTGTTATAAATGTAATTTTGTTTGTTTGTCACGTATACAAATAAAAAAATGATATCATGTTTCTGTTGTTTCAAGCAACACCAGAGGGGATACTAACTACTAAGTGTTAAAATAGCACATGTATAGGGGGTTTTCTGTATTTTCTCCCTTCTCTTGTACATGTTCTTATAGCCCATTTGGGGCTCATTCAATACAAGCTGCATTATTCTCTCTCTATCTAACACTAAGTACTGAAAAGAAATATCATTTAAAAGCATTGAAGAAATATAGCAATGGAGGGGAACCTGCACAGATGCAACGGTACCATGTTCACCAAAGCGCTTTGCTACACCTGGAGCTAGATGTTGAGCATGCTCAATCTGATTCAGATGTAACGTTCAGTTCAAACTCTGCCCGACGTATCACTTAGCAACGATGATGTGAGGCAAAGAAATATTATCCAATATGCTATCAGAACATACCCTGAATCTACGGTCCTTCATTCCATTCAAATCAACCACCTTGTTGAACATATCCAACAACATATCATTAGCTTTATCTCCAATTGCATGTATGGCGACCTTCAAAAAAAACTTTCCTTGCTACAAAAACTTTCTGGAATGATGGTAGTCAAATTTCAAGAATACATGTACAAAAGAAAATACACATACCTGAAGTCCCGATTTGTCTGATTCTAATGTTGCATTAAGCAGAATATCGATATCTATCAGTTGTAGGCCAGAATTAACACGATCGTCCTTGTAAGTCTGCAGCAATGAAACACTCAAAAACAAGAACATGGAAGTTTAATGTCGGAATATCTAAATGAGATATCG
Source organism: Raddia distichophylla (assembly GCA_005191435.1). Classification (NCBI taxonomy): domain Eukaryota; kingdom Viridiplantae; phylum Streptophyta; class Magnoliopsida; order Poales; family Poaceae; genus Raddia; species Raddia distichophylla. Next base: position 339,959 of record SPJY01011781.1, on the reverse strand, counting down.
ACTTCTCCGTAACACTACCATTATAGATTATTTTCAATTTTTCCTCAGCAAAACAAAAAAAAAACTATGTTTGCTGATTTGTTACATATAGAATCAAAATACTAATCCTCATGCAAAAATGAAAAAGGTATGGATAGTAGACCTCCATGGTTGCCACAAACAAATTAAAGCACCAGACCAGACATCTTCTAAAATAACTCTAACAAAGTTAGAAAAATCAAACCCTTTTTACTAATGTACTGTAAATTTACACCCCAGAAATTCCAATAGTAAAAGAAAATTTGCCTGTCCAAAATCAAAGCTGTACATAAGAATATCATGTGCATCTATTCCATAAGAAGGAACAAGGTGTTGGTATTATATTACTATAGCACACTACAGCTAAAACTATCCCTCCTTTACTAAAAAAATGGCACTATCCCTCTCAATTCATATATTATCTTGGAGAAAGCTTTAAATGATGATTATCATGTTGTCTTCCTTCATACATGACTGGTCAAGAACCAACACAATGATGTATAAGGTGGTAAAAGGCTACATTCTGTGCATTGGTAGAGAACAGAATAACTGTTGTAATTCTTGCAACATAGAGGCAATATTCTATGGTAAAAATTGAAAATCAATGTAATTTTTATAACTCAAAAGTATAAATGCATTAAAATGGACAATAGGTAGGCTAGGTACTCAAATAGTGCTCATGACTATTTACCTCATAGAATAATGCACTTGAGGAACCTAGAGAACCATTGAGAAAAGATTTAACACCACCTACATAAATCCATTGGCTTACCAATCGACCTTTTTCACGAATAAGATCCTACAAACAAGAAATGGATTGGTTAAGTACGTATGCACGACATATATCCATGTAAAGCGAAGAAATCAACATACAAGCGCCTTATATACTTCATGGATCATAACTTACTAAAATACGAGACCATGTGGGCATTGGGAAGAACAAGCAGACTCTGATCATCATTTTTTGCATAGAATGAGCCCATTCATAGACATCTGTTTTGTTGTATGCACAATACTCATATCAGGGGTACAATCACAGACAAAAATAAAATTAACACAAAAGAAGGTTGCATCATATAGAAATTCATTATAAATCGCACGAAGAAATAAGTGGCTTTGATTGTGACTTTAGTAATCCTTACTAAAATGTCCCTCACTCCCTTGTATACCAAATAAAATGAGCTCTGCAGATTACGGAATATTAAAACAAGGAAACGATAAGTACAAAAACAAGCAAAATAATATAAAGGCCACGATGAGCAGTACAAAAACAAGCAAAATAATATAATAGCATGTGTTCCTTTTAGTTGTTCAAAGTCAACAAGTCAATGCATCAATATATAAAGAAAAATATAACAGAACCATATATCTGGAGTTATAAAAGTGTTGTATTGTTAACTATAGATATTTGTACGATATTTTTAGATCTGGGTTTGCATAGTTTATAGTTACCATGTTACAAGCAAAAGTGTTACAGACCTGAAAAATCCTGCCAACTTTTATTATCTGAGGACCCAGGAAAGTAGCTTCCAACATCAACAACAGTTGTTACCCCCCTTGATAAGGCATGTCTACTTGCTCTAAGAAGAGCCTCTCTTCTTTCATGGATAGAGACTTTTGGAATCACATCAAATACAAGCTTCATAGCGGCATTAGCTAGAAGACCAGTAGGCCCTAGAAATAGCGATGAAGCCATGAAGGTCAAATAATATGGTTACTCCTCAACTTAATGAATAAACTTTGCGCTTTTAAGCTACAAATTGATCGTCGGACAGATCATCCAATATATGGTAATTGAAGCATGATAAGTCTACAAAGGAACCATGACAATGTTGTAGGAGAACATGTATAAAACGCTTTTGAGCAGGTACGTGTGAACAGCATAACTCATTCGATCTATCTTCAAACAGCATGTAGGAGAACAATGTTAATGAACTTGCTTAAAATTAACAGTTTTGCTTCCAAGTTTCCCTATCTATCTTCAAACTAAGATACTCTTTGTATGCTTGCTAAAGAGATATATTCTTGTTCAAAGGTTAAATTTAGTTGCCCATGTTAATTAGTTCTTAATACCATGGTTACCTCCTTCAGCTGTTCTCATTATAGTTCCACCAACCGGATCATTCGTGTTTTTGTCAATCCCAGCAATCTTCATAGCTAGTGAATTCCCTACTCCCATATGACCATCCATGCCCGAAAGCCATAGCTGTGATTGAGATTAATCAATAGTTAGGTCATTTGTAATTGTTTCTCGAACTAGGCGTGAGTTTGAAAACACACTGGATTATCAGGTGATATATCATCGAACCAAGAAGAAGTGGGGAATTCACCTCCCCAAACATCATTGTTCCAACCTCCTCCTAGAACCCACTGCCCATGATGAGTGCCTGCTCAGAAAATAAGTTTTAGAGGTTCTAGTACAGTGGTAGAAAAGGCTCAGTAACAGTAACCGATTTTATATTAAAACAAGAAATTGATTGATATGTTCTGAGCAGAATAGAGACAGCAGGCACATATATTCTGGCAAGACTTAAGATAAGATGATTACAGTGCTGCATGAGGTCATTTTAATTGGATTATTGCAAAAGTGTCATTATCCAATACACTGACACAGTGCTGCAAGAATTTTTTTCCACATGATGTAAAGCATGCAGTAGAGGTGGACTGTTGAATGAAACAGAGCTCCAAAACAGTTAAATTGGTTTTTTTTTGTAGCATGGTACAATATACTAAGCAACAAGATGAAATTAACAAAGAACATGAACAGGATGAGGAACATCGTAGCTCATTGAGACCTTTGACAGCTTCCTTCACCTTGCTGATTAAGTCATCTTTGCTTCTAACCCCTCGAAGTGAGACTCTTGGCAACTGCAGCAAGTTCAGACAGTAGCATTACAAGGCACATACTGGAAAAGATTAAATTCGCATGTATAATATCACAGTAATTTAATATCAAAGGTTGGCAATGCCAAATGAAAATTAAACAAATGGAGAAAACTGATACTACCTGCAAGCCACCATCAATGAAGTGCACGTGGGAATCGATGAAACCCGGGAGCACAACATTCCCACTAAGATTCAACTCGTATGTGTGGCGACCCTTCAACTCCTGCACACACAACTTCAAATTCTGAGCGAAATGAAGGCACGGAAACATTTGGTCGCAGTGACGAATGCAACCCTGACGGAGTGGTAGCCGCCGACGCGGAGAACGCGGCCGCGGTGGACTGCAATGGAGTCGGCGAAAGGCCGGGCGGGGTCGGCGGTGTAGATGGTGGCGTTGGCCAGTATCATGTCGGCGAAGCGGCCACGCAGCGTCTCTGGCCCTGCAAGGGGGCGCAGAGGCAGAGGCAACAGATTAGCTTCATCCATGAGACGCGGGGGAGGGGGGCGCGGAGCGTGCGTACATGAGAGGCGGGAAGTGGGAGGGACGAGGAAGACGCCGACGGCGATGCCGCCGCGAGGAGAGCGCGCTGGGCGGGCATGGTTTTCTTTTTTCTTTTTTTCTTTTTTTTTTTTTGAGAAGGGGTATTCTATTTCACTGTTGTGAAGGAGACAAACAACGCAACATGACAGAAAAGTCCAAAGCCAAAAGAAAATTACGGCCTTGTTCTTTTCAGCGTATCGTTGCGTTGACGTATTACTGTAGCAAATTTGATAGCACTCAAAATAGGGTGTAAAGATTATTAAAAAATAATTAAAAAATAGTTTTAGAATCTTTGAAAGGACTACTAAAAGTCACAAAAAAATCGTTACGAATTATCACAAAGTATAGGCTATATAAAAATAACAAAATTTGCTACAGTATTACGCAACGGTATGTTACGCTGAATAGAACAAGGCCTACATGTAACATAGTCGATCGACACCACGTGTCTTCCGCTACAATCTCAAAGCTCTTGGCCCTCGCCTCCTTGTTCCCTCGTTGGCCATACCCAAAATTTTACGGTGGAATTTGATTTTTTTTTCCAACAGCCAAAGCACAAACACCCGGCTGCTTTAGCCAAAGGAAATATTGTGGTCATTTTTTCCTTTTAAGAGAATGATTAAGGAAGTTGTAATACGAATAAACTCCCTGCGGAACAGCATGTGTCCCGTCAAAACCAATGGTAGTGGTATATATTTCTCCCAATTTTATTGAAGAGTATTGGACCAATAACCAATGCAATAATTTCTTCGTTTAAGGCCAATTTTTTTTCAATTTATTGGTTTAACAGCTTAACGGCTTATCTACGCTTTCAAAAGGGGTAAATATCACTGTTGCCATTATAACTCACCCCCTGACCGTGCCTGCCATTTTTAAAAGGCCTCAATCAGCATTGCCATTTCAACCGTCCATCTCTCAAACGTGCCATTATGAGGACTTACGGGGAGAATACAAGGTAAATACGCTGAGAAATACGGGCTGACAGGTGGGTCCCACCTGTCAGTCAGCCCCTCCACCTTCCTCAATCCTCCTCACTCTCTTCTCCGTGTCTCGCTCTCTCTCTCTCTCTCTCTCTCCGCCCTCTCTCCTCTCTCCACCCCTCCGCCGGCGAGCTCCACGGCGACGACCTCCACGGCGGGGCCACCTCCCCCAACTCCGCGCAACCACCGCGACGGCGCCGCCTCCTCCCCCAAATCCGACGGCCTCCAACAAGAGCAGAGGGGCCGAGCTCCACGGCGTCGATCTCCACGGCAGGGCCACCTCCCCCAACTCCGGCGACGACTACGACGGCGACGCGGCGGGGCCGAGCTCTGGCGGCGGCGGGGCCGAGCTCTGGAAGGGATGAGAGCAGGAGCAAGGGAGGCGGCGGAATGGCTCGGGCGGCGGCAGAATTCCAGCGTCTGGCGACGCAATCCAGCGGGGAAGTTGAGGGATATCGAATAGGGGGGCACGGGGAAGCTATTGGAGGCGGTGGCTCACCGTGGCGGTGCCGGAGTGCGCACATCGACGGCGCTAGGCGGCGGAGTTGGGAGAGGAGGCGGCTTCGGCGGCTGCGCTCCGGCGGCTATTTCAGCGGCGGCGCTCCGACGGAGGCGTGCAGGGCAGCAACGGCGGCCGTGGCCCGTGGAGAGAGAGAGAGGAGGGAGGAAGAAGTAGCTGGGAGAGGCTGACAAGTGGGACCCACCTGTCAGCCCGTATTTATCTCGTATTTATCTTGTATTCTGCCCTGTAAACCCTAATAATGGCACGTTTGAGAGAATAAAACAGTAGAAATGGCAACGCTAAGTGAGACGATTTGAAAATGGCAAGCACGGTCAGGGGTGCAATTATAATGGCACTGGTGATATTAACTCTTTCAAGGGTCATATGCTTTGAGTTTTTTAGGTACATTTTTTCATTGTTTTAATACCTATGGGTTTTTCTGCCATCCCTAATTTTTTCTTTTTAAGAGAATGATTAAGGAACTTGTAATACGAATAAACTCCTTGCCGAATAGCAAGTGTCCCGTCAAAGCCAATGGTAGTATATATTTCTCCCATTTTTATTGAACAATATTAGACCAATAACCAATGCAATAATTTCTTCGTTTAAATCACAGAGTTTTCCTAACAGATGCAGATGTGCACAAACTTTTATTGAAGGGTATTAGTTTTAGGAGCAAAAGCGTCTCTCAATCCTGTATTTTTTTCACAGCTGAAATTTTGCCTGTATTTTTTTCACAGCTGAATTTCTGTACGGTTGTATTTTCGGGATCTCTCTCATCCTCACAATTGTTGTTTCTACATTTCTCAGACTGCCTGACACGCCACAAGGGATAATCAGCTGGGCAGCTGAGAGTAGTAGATGTCATGGCATGACGACGACGGCAGTAGAGGGCACAGCCTCACCGTGAAGGCGTAGCGAGCCGGCGGCAGCAGGAACTGCTTATGCACGCACGGCGACCAGCTAGTGTCCCCTCCCAACCCCATGTGCTAAATTTTTTTCACAGCTGAAATTATGTACGATTGTATTTTCGGGATCTCTCTCCTCACAATTGTTCTCTACATTCCTCAACCTGCCTGACACGCCACAAGGGATAATCAGCTGGGCAGCAGAGAGTGGTAGATGTCATGGCATGACGACGACGGCAGCAGAGGGCACAGCCTCACCGCGAAGGCGTAGCGAGTCGGCGGCAGCAGGAACTGCTCATGCATGCACGCACGGCGACCAGCTGTCGTCCCCTCCCAACCCCATGTGCTAACAAACATTGAGAGCTCCTTTAGTTCACCTGATATCTTTATCCGGTTTTTCCTTTTCTTTTTTAAATAATGCCGTGTCATCCTTTGTTAAGCCAAGCTTTGGCCTAAGCCAGCAGGCTACCACATTTCATTAATTAATTCATTCATCGGTAGCTATAGCATATATGATTTTTACTAATTCTATTAATTCTTTCCATTAGATTTCAAGGTTAGTTCAGTTCTAAGTTTCTTTGCTACATTGCCTACCAAACTGAGAACATTGTGCCATAGTTGGACTTCTAATATACGCAATACCTTTGGGAGAATATGTCATATTCATATCACAGTTGCTTTTGCCCAACAAATGAGCACGGCTTGGTCTAGTGCGCTTTCTCGCGCACTCTTCCTCTCTGTCTATTGCGTTTTTTTTTAAATAAATTGAGCCGCAACTTTTATCTTCATATGATCACATGATGCAGCCAAAGTATTTCTTATAAAAATATTTACTGACATGTAAGACCATGTGATTCTCTGTCATGGCATTAAATTAAATAGATATACACAATGAATTTGGTAAAAGTAAAATTTCTCAATAAGAACAATTTCTCACAATTTGTACAGGTATATTTCTGCTGCTTTTGAAGCCGTAGTTTCATCCAGATGTTTTGGACTGAAGTAAAAAAAAATATGCCATCACATTCTTTCGTGGTTACATTTATTGGGGAAGCTCTTCTACTGTCCCAAGGACTTGCCATGGCTTTTATCCACAAAAAGCATCATTTATATTGTACTGTAGTTTTTTAGGTTGGTCATGAGGGAAACAAATTTCTTTGTTGCAAACAAATATACCCTTTTTGCCTTTGATTATCATAATGCCATATTTTCCTTATCCGCATCTCTTTGCAAAGCCAATTTGCTATTCTTTCCTTCTTTCTGTGCCTTTTGATCCGAACCCATGGCCCCTGGAGGAGACAGCCTGATGCCCGTTGCCCTTGATCTAAGTGTTGGATCGATACGATGGAAACGCACGCGAACACTTGGAAGTCACAAACACAAACACACTTGGATCGCAGGAGACAAATGAATTTTGGTGCTGGCAAAGTCACAGCTTTTCTCATTTCTTTCACTCTTATTTATAGCCACAAGAATACATGCGGCTCTCCTAATTACATACTAGTAACTGCCTCACTCAAGTGCCATCCCACCAGAGTAAAACACCAGTTACATGCAGTTAATTAACAACAAAAATAACGCAAACGTTGATTCTTTTGCAGCCGTGCCATCCCACGTCTCAAATAAATCAACGGTTACTTAAACTAATTACCATGCAATTACTAGGACTAAGTGCAGGAAACGTTGATCTGAGTATGCAACGCATACAAGCCATCTATTCAAAAGTAAAGATTTATATATAGAGAAGGAGAAATAAGGGGGAATGACAGGGGCAGGGGGTGTACAACCTAGAAGCTAGGGGCTTCGGGGGCATACAAAGAACTAGGTCTATGTTACAACAGACAGTTTGATACCAGTTGATCCCTACATGCGGAAGTTGTCTTTAATAAAGTTAATGAAGACAACTAGTGGGCATATTGTGAGGCGGAAGATCGATCCTAGAGTTTCGCTCAAGCCAGATGTCCTGGCATCCATGATAACGCTATTGGTTTCCTTGAGCCGTAGCTGTTGTAGCGAGTGATGAGCCGTGTTGATCCACCAATTGAAAACCGAGGATAGGGAAATCCAGCTAGAGGGGTTCAATACAGGGACGTGAAGCTAATCTGCAATACTTTGCCAGTCCTAAGAGGTGAAGCTGCACTCCAGAAACAAATGCATCAGGGTTTCTAGGTTTCTTAGGCAAAGGGGTAGAAGTAGAATTGGGAGTTGTCAGCGGAGTAGAGCATTGACTGTGAGAACACGGTTTCGCAGAAGCAACCATGCAGAAAAATTACATTTGGTACCGCAGGCATCATCATTGATCTGTAAGGGTGTGTTTGGTTACCTGAATGAGATGGTTCTTGTATGGGATGGTACCAAATTTATGTCCATCCATGTGTTTGGTTGGATGAACTGTATCAAATCGTCCTGAACGGTGGGATACAAAAAAATAGAATATTCTCTCAATATGATGTATGACTTCGTTCGCTCGTTTTGGTCAAACGACACCGTACAAGTTTCTCTCGCAAGCTCTTACCTCTTTTTATTTCATATTTTTTATTTTATCGTATACCAAATTTCAAATTGGTTCCAATTTTGAATTTGGTTTAGATATGAAATTTGTTTTAAATTTTTAAACAGTTTTTAATTTTAGATTTTAAATTTAAAAAATTGATTTAAAAAATTCAAATGTTAAATGTAGTTTGAATTTAAAATCCAATTTGAATATTGAATCCAATTTGAATGTTAAATTTAAATTTGGTTTGAATGTTGAAGTTGAAGTTAAAATTAAATTTATTTTAAATCATCCAAAGTAAAATCATGCGTAAGGTTAAATTTTCTCAAGATATAAAGTGCTATTTGAATATTTGGACCATTCTACGTCATCCCATACGGAAACGAAACAAAATGTTGTATGATCCTATATTCAACCAACCAAACATCTCAATTGAATCATACCGTACGGAATCATCCCATTCAACTTGTACCATCCCATACAGGTTGAACTTGGTACAAACAACCAAACACACCCTAAAGGGATAACACTTTTGCGGATCAAAGGCAAGTCATTGTTAACCATACTGCTTTCCTTGATTTCGAATGTTTTGTAGAATTTTTAAACGTGCATTGTTTTATCAATTAAATAACTTAACTTTACTATGATTTTAGACAATTGCCCAGCTAATTATATTATTATTAGTCCTAATCCTTCAAAGCTTTAGGATGTTGATTTTTGTGTGTGTCATTGTCTTTACCCTGTTTTATACAATTATCCATTTGCTAGGCAGGTGCATCTAGCATGAGATTCAACCTAGTGTGGGACCTACTCCGACCCCTATGGATCGATACATTGCGGTTGTGAATGTTAAGTACAACTATGTGACCATAAGTGCTTGTTATTGGCAAGCCTCGACTTAATCAAACTCTTATTGGGTATCCCGTATGGTGGAGTAGGAGCAAAGATTTATCGACGTCATATATGTCAAGAGGGTGTTTCATCCAAAATGGAGGTCTAGCGCTATGGTGGAATATGTTGGAATAATTAGCACTTTCAAGTTTATTTTAATTAAAACATGCACAACATCTGACATGGTCAAAGCCTTGTCATAATGAAATCTAATATGCCTTATATTTTCCAACGGAGGGAGTAATAAACTTTTAAACTTATCCATCATGTCATTTACTATAACAAATTCATTTTATCCATTCATAAAAATCACTCGTCATGGCATTCATTGTAACAAATACATATCACGTTCACTAAAATTGTCCACGCATGTGTTGAAGTAAATTCAATTTGTTCACTAAAATTAACAACCATGTGATCAGATGTGCTTTAGTATATAAATGATGGCAGTTAGATATTGAACTCTACTCAGGCCATGTCTGTTTGATGCTTATCAACTTATGGAAGTCCATGGCATTTACAAATTATGGAGGCCCCAGGCATTTCCATATTATCATATATGATTTGAGTATTGGAGATTCTATATTGGTGTACCATTCATTTTGCTTGATTCAATGGGTCAGTGAGCAGCAAGCAAGATGATGAATATATCTAAACCATGTATGAATATATCTATGCGTAATAACTTCGTATAGCATACATTATACGAAGTTATACGAAATTTTGTTATTTTTGTATAAGCCAAATGATGTAATGTTTTGTAGTCATTTTTGTGGGGTTTTAAATAGTACTTCTTAAAGTTTGTAAAATATTTTTTTCATAATTTTTTGAACTCGTTAAAACGTATTTTGAGGGGGTCACAAGTTTGCTACAGTAAAACACAACTCTACATTAATCTGAAACAAACAAGGCCTTTGTTCCTCAAAATTCTAGGATCGCTCTTTTTTATGTAAACAGTAAAAAAAATACAAAAATAAAATTGTTTTATATAATATTGTATCTAGGGGCTAGGGTCCCATTTAAAACTTTGCTATACTTCCGCACCGGGGCCTCAAAATGCTAGTACCGGCCCTGGTTGCCACAATGTGTTGTGCTCTATTCTCCTTGCACCGCTAGTTATGTGTTCTGTTCTTTCTATACCGTCAAGTTAGAAACCCAAGCGTGTGTTCCTGTGTGCTTCAAATAAATCATGGTATGGTATGGTACTGATGAACGATGGTGTGCTGTTTCGGTTGCATATCTTTATTTTGCAATTGGATGTTACCTGGCATGCTTAGTGTTATCGTGCACACATACACGGTGCCTGGGTATAGAATGTCCCTGGGCATAACTTTCTCATCCGGACTCCAAATCATGTGATCCATATATGCATTTTGATCATCTCGACAAGCTCTACGCAATGGTGAAGTCCATTTTACAATTGGAGCAACTTTCAAAACCGGGTTACCCGGATTTATAAAACCGGGTCTCCTGGTTTACCCTGTCAGCTCACCCGTGCCAATTTTGGTCATGAACACCTAGCAAGAAGTAGAAGTCATTATACATGCAATAGAATAAAAAACTAAACAGAGTAGAGTGCACGTAAAAAATCATGGAAGAAATTTGATCTACATGGGAATCATTACCAGAAGCCTATGGTTTAATATTGTACAAATCCCAAGTCTCGACCAGAAGTAATACTAATGGTTGGAAACAGCACAAAAACCTAAATGGAGCCGCTGAGGCTATCACAGAGCATGCTGGAAAACAAGGGGAAAAAAAGCTAAGTCAACTATCAAACGCAACAGTGAATCATACTTTGGTAATGAATCAGAGACTGGAGAAATAGGGAAGGGGACCTTATTATGCAACCTATAGCCACAGAAGCCGTGCACAGCACACAGACAAAAGGCAGAACAGCAAAACAAGATGTAAGATCTATTTGGCTCCTAGAATATCTTGATAGTTCTGAGGGAGTGGCAAAATTGCAAATCCCCCTTCTGAGCCTACATCAGAGAACAAAACATCAATATAGAATTATAGATAAAATATACAAGCACAAGAAGGAGCAGCACATGGAATAAGCATCTAGCATAAGCAACATCACAATGGATGAGCAGGAAACTCACCGAGACATTACTGAAGCTCACGGTGGACACCGTGAAACACAATAACTCCAAAAGAAGAATAGTCTCTCAGGACGTTTTTAGTTAAAATTCAACCAGAGGTATTCTTCTATTTAAGTATTGAAAGAACAGCAAAAATACATTCATATGCATATCTTTTTTTCCCGAGAACAAGAAACAATTCATGTATTTCTTGTGTATAGGTTAGAAACACTATACATGCATGTATTTCTAACCTTTACACCAGAAATAATTCATATGAATGTATTTCAAACCTTTACACAAGAAAACACTATGCATATCTGTTTTTCATTTCTTGTATAGGCTCATCGATCACCTGAGAGTTATATTTATCTCCATATACTTGCCGTCAAGCAAAAAAAAAAATGATCCACAAGAATGATATATAAAACCAGAAATAATTGACCAGCAAGGATGGTGTATATAGGCATCATCAGGCAACTACGTATGGAAGGATAGAAAGCACTAGAAATAATTCATATATCCATCCTCATTGCACATGTCCAGCAACTCATATAAAATTAGATCAAACCAGTATGAATAGGTAGGACATAGATAATAGTGCAGCAAAGTACTGATTAGCTATTGCACGGCCAAGGGAAGCAGACCTGCTGGCCCATATACATCCGGCGGAGGCCCAATAGCCCGTAGCTTGCTAGCCCGCATCCGACGGCTGAGACCCAAACACGTGGCATCCATCGGGAGCCCACCCTAGGGTTTTGCTTCGTCTCTCTCGCCCCCACCTCTCTCTCATTAACACCGCCGGCGCCGCCGTTTTCTCTCGGAGCCCCCTCCCTCGCCCGTTCCTCTCGCCATCGCCACGCCGGCCGGCCGCCCTGGCCGTCGTAAGCCACCTTGGCTTAGCCCTCATCCTTCTGCTGACTAGCTTCTCGACCATCGAGATCTCCACAGCTGCCACGCACTTATCAAAGAAACCCCATCCCCGTCTGGAGCCCCTCTCGCCGGGAGGGTACAGGACCTACATCGTGTTCCTCGTGAACCCCACCGGCGGCGGCGACGACATGGACGACGCCGCCCACCGCGCCTGGCACGGGTCATTCCTGCCCACCGGGATGACGCGAGATGGGCGGCGGCGGCTTCTCCTGTCGTACACCGTCTTCAATGGCTTCTGCGCGCTCCTCACGGACGAGGAGGCGAAGGTCGTCGCCGGCAAGCCAGGCGTGGCCGCGGTCATCCGCAACCGCTTCCGCTACAAGCAGACGACCCACACCTACGGTCGACATTGCCGGGCCAGTAGAATATGGTATGCTTAGAGTGGCAAATGAGCCTCCTAGAATAATGCCTTTTAGTTTCTGTCTTTGAACACTCGCTGAGTACCTGAGTCAATGGCTCATTCTGGTTGGCCAAGAGCAGCTGAGCTTTGAGTATGTACAGCATTTGTCTGCAGCCACAAATTAGCTCTTTGTCAATCAACTATATTATATTATATTATATATATATGTCTGCTGCCGGTACCTATTATATAGGTTAGTATTTTTGTGATAAGATCCTACAGACTTGATCATGCTCTCTGAAACATGATCCTACAGACTTGAACGTACTAAGGACTTGCACTTCCTTGGCCACTGTTTTCTGCTCCTGATTCGCAGATGCAAGTGAAAGACCTCCAAGCATTATATGACCCACAGCCTGATGCATGAATTGGAATGCAAATGGATAGTGCTATAGTAGTAGAATTTGGTAATGTCGCTATAGTAGTAGGATTTGGTAATGTCAATTGTTAAGTTCCGCATACACGTTTCAATCTTGTAAGGTGAGGGTTGGACTTGCATCATTCCAAACTCAAGCCCACCAAAATCTGTTTTATTTTTTATTTTGCTACCACCAAATTCGACCCAGCACTACTAATTCTGACTAGCTTATATAGCTAAGTAAGAAACCACTAAGTACTGTATTAGTAATTATTACTGGTAATTTTACACAGCATCCCATGACATCATCATGTTCATCATCTTGCAAAATAGCACAGGTGCACTAACAATATCCCACTCCATCAGTGGCGGCACCAGCCAAGCCACCACTGCTCCACCATTCCAGCAGCAGCTGCAGGCCAGCACAAGTGAGAATCGCACACTGAATTGAACCTTTCTAGGTATTACATGCAGTTAAGTGACTGTACATCTCTGTATGTTTCCTCTTGCGAGGGAAAACAGGGTACAAGCTTACAATACGAGACCATTCCATCTAGCTTATAAATATATACATATTCCTCTTCAGGAGTATAGTACTACCTCTAATCTTAATTGTATGACGTTGGTTAGTTCATTTTTTAACTAATCAACGTCATACAAAAAAAACTGGAGGGAGTACTCCATTAAGCAGCTGAAGACCTGATGAAGCAATGTTTAATTAGATTACATCACGGTGGGCTGACACTTTGATGCAATGGTCCCGTACGTAGCTTTGTCGATGGCACCTGAAAGCCACAAAGAACGTGCAACCAAGTCAGAGAATCACGATTTAGCAGAACAGGAAATGACAATGGTGTCCGAAACCTGACAGTCAACACTTACCGGGTACAGTTGTAAGCAAAGGCTGGCTGGGGAGACTGAGACAAGATCCCAGCAGCTAATAATGCAGCTACCAAGCCTACTACACCATATCCTTCCTATTAGCTAGGGCACACCACACGTAATTCCCACGCTTTGAGTTTGAGGGTGGCACCTCTTAATTATGGAACACTCCCATCTTTGTGCTCTTCCGGTTGTCGAAGAAGAGTACAAGAGCTACTAGAAGCATCCCTGGTATAATGGCCTGCATGCAGACAACCACAGGGAAACCAGTCGATTAAACTTAAATCATCAGTATGCATGGATTAATGTGACTTCACTTAAGAGCCAAATTGTGCCTTGGTTACTGTATGACAAGGCCTGTCTCAGGATGGGACTGCCTATAGGGATCAGTCGTGAGCCTCTAGTACCGAACAGGCGGCAGACGGTAGCCCGATGTGATGAAGACACGGTGTATATCCATCCTCATTGCACATGTCCAGCAACTCATATAAAATTAGATCAAACCAGTATGAACTAGAAATCAACGGCGCGCTTACGCGCGCCGGACCGTTTTTTATGATATTTGTGGGTGTGCAGGGCAGAAATTTAGGTATGGTTACTCATACCTCCATGAGGCTCATTGAATCAGAACATGTCGAATGCATATTTCAAAGCTGCATCAAATGGGCATAATGGCGTAAATGCAAACGGTATGTATGAACTAATGAATAACATTAAAAGTTTATTCAAAGCCATTGTGTACTCATAAATAAATCTTATCAGCAAGATGATAACTGGCCACAAAATTTATTAAATGTGGGGTCAAGCAATCGAACAAAGCTCTGAGCTTTGAAATTGTCATTAAATAAGAAAACAACTTGCTAAGGACGAAAAGGAATTCCCAAAATCAGGAAAGCTTGTAGTTTTAGTTTTAGCTATATCTCTTATCCAACGAGGAAAATAGAGATATTGTACATAACCAATGCAATAATCTTAGGATTAATTCCAAATCTCCAAAATCAAACATGTGATATTTCTTTAGAATTCCAATAGGATGCAGAACATTCGCACATCATCATTTTCAAGTCAGTTTGCTACCATAGAAAGTCCAATGTGAATATATGCAAGCAGACCTAAAAAAAATTGAATATGCAGTTGTTATGCCTCAAGAGTCCAAAGAGTGCATAAGAAGTGCAAAAAAGAGTCCAAAGAGTCGCTCGCGTCTCCGAGCCCCCTCCCTCGCCCGTTCCTCTCGCCATCGCCACGCCGGCCGGCCGCCCGCCATGGCCGTCGTAAGCCACCTTGGCTTAGCCCTCATCCTTCTGCTGACTAGCTTCTCGACCATCGAGATCTCCACTGCCGCCACGCACTTATCAAAGAAACCTCATCCCCGTCTGGAGCCCCTCTCGCCGGGAGGGTACAGGACCTACATCGTGCTCCTCGTGACCCCCACCGGCGGCGGCGACGACATGGACCACGCCGCCCACCGCGCCTGGCACGGGTCATTCCTGCCCACCACGATGACGCGAGATGGGCTGCGGCGGCTTCGCCGGTCGTACTACGTCGTCAACGGCTTCTCCGCGCTCCTCACGGACGAGGAGGCGAAGGTCATCGCCGGCAAGCCAGGCGTGGTCGCGGTCATCCCCAACCGCTTCCGCTACAAGCAGACGACCCACACCTACGGTCGACATCGCCAGGCCTAGCCCTAGAACAAGAGCCTCCTAAATAATGCCTTTTAGTTTCTGTCTTTCAACACTTGCTGAGTACCTGAGTCAATGGCTCATTCTGGTTGGCCAAGAGCAGCCGAACTTTGAGTATGTACAACATTTGTCTGCAGCCACAAATTAGCACTATGTCAATCAACTATATTATACAAATTAGCACTGTGTCAATCAACTATATTATATTATATATATGTCTGCTGCCGGTACCTATTATATAGCTTAGTATTTTTGTGATAAGATCCTACAGACTTGATCATGCTCTCTCTAAGATCCTACAGACTTGAACGTACTAAGGACTTGCACTTCCTTGATCCTACAGACTTGAACGTACCAAGGACTTGCACTTCCTTGGCCACTGTTTTCTGCTCCTGATTCGCAGATGCAAGTGAAAGATCTCCAAGAATTATACTACCCACAGCCTGATGCATGAATTAGAATGCAAATGGATATAGTATTATAGTAGTAGGATTTGGTAATGTCAATTGTTAAGTTCCGCATACACGTTTCAATCTTGTAAGGTGAGGGTTGAACCTGCATTATTCCAAAACTCTTGGCCCTCGCCTCCTTGTTCCCCCATTGGCCATACCCGAATTTTGACAGTGGAATTTGATTTTTTTTTTCCCCAACAGCCAAAGCACAAACACCCGGCTGCTTTAGCCAAAGGAAACATTGTGGGCATTTTTTTCCTTTTAAGAGAATGATTAAGGAACTTGTAATACGAATAAACTCCTTGCCGAATAGCAAGTGTCCCGTCAAAACCAATGGTAGTATATATTTCTCCCATTTTTATTGAAGAGTATTAGACCAATAACCAATGCAATAATTTCTTCGTTTAAATCACAGAGTTTTCCTAACAGATGCAGATGTGCACAAACTTTTATTGAAGAGTATTAGTTTTAGGAGCAAAAGCGTCTCTCAAGTCTCAATCCTGTATTTTTTTCACAGATGAAATTCTGCCCGTATTTTTTTCACAGCTGAAATTCTATACGGTTGTATTTTCGGGATCTCTCACGTCCTCACAATTGTTGTCTCTACATCCCTCAACCTGCCTGACACGCCACAGGTGATAATCAGCTGGGCAGCTGAGAGTGGTAGATGTCGTGGCATGACGACGACGGCAGCAGAGGGCACAGCCTCACCGCGAAGGCGTAGCGAGCCGGCGGCAGCAGGAACTGCTCATGCACGCACGGCGACCAGCTGTCGTCTCCTCCCAACCCCATGTGCTTGTGATCCAGATGCACCTGCAAATGCAGCACAAGCCATCACTCTCCTATCCGCAGCTCAGTGTTTCATAGCGTCTCAACATGGAGATCGAGATGAACAGCTCAAATGCAAATGCAGACGAACCTCAATGTCGTCTCCCTTGACTAGCTTGTGGTTATGGGTTGCCCTGTCGAGCTCAGCGGTGCCATAGTAGCTGGCGCTCATCTGCATCGGTGGGGACTCGCCGGAGACGGAGGCGAAGAGGCCGAACCCGTCGACGTTCCGGAGTGCCAGCCATCTGACGTCTGCTCGGCCGCCGCATTCACCCGGGGCAATGTAGGGCACATGAAGGTCCTCCACGCTGCTCTCATAGACACCCACACGTGCCGCGGCTTTGCGGTCAGGGTAGCATTCGAAGGGGCCCCTTCCGTACCATGTCACACACCTCAGGGATTTCTCTGCACTGAACACGATGCCCACGCGCGGGAGGGGAGGAAGATTGTTCTTGGGGTTTACCTCGTAGTCAAGAACCATGTCGCCTGAGTCGTATATCCGGCACCGCATTTTGACCCGGAAGAGTATGGACGCAGAATCTTCTGAAAGAGCGCCGTCGTCAGGTTTTGCCAAGTGCTCCGGAATGCCATAGTACATGGTAGAAACCTCGACGGTGTGGTCTGGCAATTCCTTCAATGAAAACTGACGGCTGAAGAACGAGATATTGTCGAGGAAGGCTTCTCTCCATCTTGAAGCGTAGGACTTGGCATGGGATCCTCCTTTGTCATTGTCGGTTGGTGCACGCCAAAAGCAGGGAAATATCCCCTTGCTCATAAGCTCAACATTGTTGACCTGTCATTCAGGAAGTATTATCGGTTCCAGCAACGCTAATGAGAAGTTGAAATCAAATTTCGGAACTTGTCTTAATTTGACAGATGGAAGAGCTCATCTACTTTTATTTCATATCACATAAAAAATGTATAAATTTATGAACCACAAATCTAGAAGTTGCAGACATCACTATATAGTATATAGTGACAGGCATAAATCACATAAATACAAAAGACATCACTTAGAGAGCTAATCCATAAGTAAAAACTAATTTTTTGTATGCTCTTTCGTATCCCCCATACATCTAGAGCCTGATCACATATGGTGCTCACAAGTTACAATCTATACTGCAAGTCAGTTCTTATTCAAACTGATGTATTTTTTTAACGCCAACATATGTGGTGTAAGCAAACAGGCATAGCCAATTATGGAGATGAACAGAACATTTCAAAAAAACAACAACAGTGCACAATATAAGTATATAGCTATGAATTTAACAAACCACATCATTTAAACTTCATCTGTTTAGAATAACCCACAATTCTTCCTCATTTTCTGGCTTTGAACCCTTTATTAGGT
Organism: Raddia distichophylla; assembly: GCA_005191435.1. Classification (NCBI taxonomy): domain Eukaryota; kingdom Viridiplantae; phylum Streptophyta; class Magnoliopsida; order Poales; family Poaceae; genus Raddia; species Raddia distichophylla. Next base: position 321,769 of record SPJY01011781.1, on the reverse strand, counting down.
TAGTACTTTATATATTCTTTTGGTAAATTTCCTCATAGATTGAGGATGGACAACCAAATACTCAAGCACAAAGGTAAGAGTGTTCACCATGAAATTTTTACTTACCTTCCAACTATCAATTGTTCCCAATCGACTGTTTACTTTGATTTGCCAGGCATTGTTCTTACTAATAATCACACTATCACCAACAGTTTCAGACACCAGAAGGCTCCTTGACAATGTTATCACCTGAAGATGGTGGTGAGCTGTAAAACAGGACAGTTTGGAAGAAAAGGAAGTGAACATGATCAGGCTAAGGAGACATACATCAGGGACAAAGACGTTTTTATGTGGTAAACAAAGCTGTGCTGATGCCAAGATATGACCATCTTCCGCCCAACGTGTTTGGTACCTCAGTTTCACATTTATGGACAAAAACATTTCTTTTACTGCACCCGTACTACAAAGAGTAAACCAAGGTGATGATTCCATCTTGATAAGAAGACTACTTCGTGGTCCTAGGGTTGGAACATTAAGTGAACCAGAGCCCAAGACGCAACCATCGCCATGAATAACCCAATTGAAGTCCAGACCTTCTGTTGTCTCAAAAGAATATACATTTTCAATCTGGATGAATAAAACAAATCTATTAGATGCAGTCAAGCATGCAAGGTAAAAGCTTGCTGCATACTGATCAGAGGATACCTTAAGCATGCTATCCAACATAGATATTTTGATAGGCTGGTAAAGGTATTTAACTTCTGCAACCAGAATCAATTTGGCCAATAGCCAATCAGGTTGACATCTATCGGCTTGGGAGAAAGTCTTAGGTCTAACAAATATATATACAATTTGCAGTTACCATGAACAGCTGGGTGAATCGTCCGATCAGGCCAAACAATGCCATTAAGACAAAAATTTAAGTCATTTGGAGTGTCTCCAAAGTCACCGCCATATGCCCAAAATTTAGATCCATCAGCATCCTCCTTTAGTACACCCTGAAATGATTATTTTTTAAAAAAGGAACAAAATATAGTCGAGAAAAGAACTTACGGCATTATAACAGAAAGAAATAGCATTAATACAATTTTGGCATTCACTGTTGTGTAACAATGTTCTAGACTAGCTTGATACACATCTATGCTACGGTAAAAGGCTTCTGCAACCCAAACTCCGAGTAACAAAGAAAGATAATAAGTTTGCCATGGTATGTCTTTTTCTATTTTACCATTAATCAAAGGACAGGCCATAACCTGATCCACATAGTTAGTCACATATGAGTGCCTTAGGCACAACAATCATGCAAAAAAACATGTAGAAACATGCACAGTGTTTTCTTTGGCATGGCATGCTTTACCGTAAAAAGACAGTTAATATGGTCAATATGGAACAAAAGTAAATTGTTCATAACCTGATCGACCCAGTCCCATATAAAACCTCCTTGTAGCCCCGGAGTGCTGTCTATGGCCTTCCAGTACTCGTCAATATTTCCATTACTGTTGCCCATAGCATGTGAATATCTTGGGAGAAAAAAAAAAAGAATTTTCAGTGACCTTTCAGATACTTAAATGAAAATAAAGGGAATCACGTGAAAATGAGTGGCCACAGTTAGCATACTCGCAAAGAATGAGGGGCCTCTTTTCAGATGGGTCTTTTGCTATCTTAAGAATATCCCAGACACGCATGTACATGGGGCAAACGATATCTGTAGATGATGTTCTCGAACCACCTCCTTCATAATGGATGAGCCTTGTCGGGTCCCTTCCACGAACCCATCCTACAATAATGTGATCCATTAGATCATCAGAGAGAAATAGCAAAAGCTGAACGGTCACAGGGACAAATGTAATACCAGACATGGCAGAATGATTAGGTCCGTATGAAGATTCATTTCCCAAAGACCAAACTATAATGCATGCATGATTCTTGTCTCTCTCCACCATGCCAACAACACGATCAAGCATAGCATTTGCCCAAATGGGTTCCAGTGTAGGATGCTTGAAACAACTAGATTCATCAAAACCATGTGTCTCGATGTTGGCTTCATCTATTACATAAACTCCAAAAATGTCGCATAACTCGTACCACCTAGGATGCTGTGGGTAATGGCTGTTTCTAACAGCATTGATGTTGTTTTGTCTCATCAAAACCATATCCTGTCACAAATAGATCATAATTCGTAAAGGACTGAATCTGCAGGCATATAACTGAACTGAACGGAGGGTTTTAGATGCCTTCAGATATGTTAGTTAACAAATGACAAAGGAAGAGAGTAACCTTAACCATGCATGCTTCTAAGTTTGTCTTTCCAACACGTGGATGATGCTCATGTCTGTTGACACCTCTTATTATAACAGGGCATCCATTGACAAGCATTTGCTTGTTTGCCAGGACCACATTACGGATTCCTACTTGACATGATTCACACTCAATGACCTTCCCATTGGCATCTTTAAGGAGAACAACAAGAGTGTATAAGTTGGGCTGTTGGGAAAAGAAATGTAGTTAAAAGACATAGTTTTAAACAGTTGAACTGTAATGCTAATAAGAGAAAAGTCAGCTAGAGTGTATAAGTTGAGTTGTTGGGAAAAAAAATACTAAGAAGGCATATCTTCAAACATTTGAATTGGAACACTAACATTTGGTAGTAGAATTTCTATTGGATCAGGCCTCTTACATGTTCACTAGACCAAAGTTTTGGATTTTCTATTTTTCCACCAAGAATATAACCATGAAAGCCAAGCCAGCGGCTTGGTTTCGGTTCTGATTTCAGCTTCAGATTGACAACAATAGCAGCTGGCAAATCAGAATTTAGACCATCAGATAGTCCAGAATTATCATACAATGTTGCCTCAATAGACAAAGTTGAGATTTGCTCCCGGTCTTGCTTGTGTGAATCAATTTCCACCTCAACCTGACACACATTAGACGCAATTTGAATCACAGATTAACATCACAATAAATGTTTCCATGACTATATATGAAGCTAAATAGCATTTTCACCCAAATGAGCAAATAGGAGAATGCAAAAAAGGTATGCCCCTTTTTCACTAGTTTCTTGCAGCATTTGCTCTATCATGTAACATTGATTATAACCCCACAAAGATGACAAGCACAATTACCTCAATATCAGCTACTCGGAAGGTCTCATCCAAGGCTGCTTTGAAAAAGTAATCTGTAATAAATATCTGCAAAGAAAAATTTCGCACCTAAGTAACCAAGAAGTTCTATGGATCATAATTAAGCTCCTTGAAATCATATAAGACAAAAAAACAATGCAGAGTGCATGTTGGGAGTTCTACAATTAACATGTACTGTTGAGATTAGAGAGAATTGCAGCTTATAAAACCTATGGCGCAGGTTTATTTTATGACCTAAAATCAGTTTGATTCCAGTGAAACAAACATCATATTTCTCTGTTCGTCCCACACTCCCTTTAAACTTCATGAATTTCTTAATGCCATCAATGTTGGCAGCACGTCTCAGGTTTCACTGAATAAGTAGTGAGTTCTGCCTAGAGTGGGGGAAAGACAAAACAGTGGAAATGCTACACTATGTCACTAAGAATATGGTAAATGCTAAAATTTACACAAAAATATCTCTTGGAAGCTTCAGGATTGTCTAGGTTTTTTGAAATATTGCAGCATAGCAGTTGTAGATTCATTTAATATAATGTGATTAAAAATAAAGAAGTAACCTGTGGCTTTGATAGTAGCAGCACATCCCTGTGAATACCAGACAGCCACCAATGGTCCTGATCTTCAAGATAAGAGCCATCACTCCACCTCATGACTTGAATAGCAAGAACATTATCCTTGTCTGAATCACAAGGATGGCAGCAATCCGTGATTTCAAACTCAGCTGGAAGCCTGCTGTCCTGGCTGCATTAACACATCAGGCCATAAGTTTATTTTCTAGTTGAGAAATAGCAAGTTCCAATAGACAACAAACCTTTATGTGCAAATGAATAACTAACTAGCTTAGCCATGACAACGAGGCAGTTATAAGATCATATGCATGGCAGTTATATGTTATGTGCAATTTCAATACTTTAAGGATCTTCCTCTCACACAAGCAACTTGACAAGTATCAACTTCTATTTTTCTAGCAGATTAGCACCTCCTTAGTCCCTAGTCCATATATAATCAACCTTTTCTGAGTGATAAAGTCAAATGTTGGTTCATCATAAAACTAAATAAATATACAACAAAGCTGGTACCCAGCTCACCTAAATCAAGGAATAATATGCAAAGCAAACAATGGGTTCATATATATAACAGCTAGATAAGAGTTTACAACATGAAATTTAAGTAGATGATTCCAAGAAATTCAGACTTATCTCAAATAAAAATATTTGCTTATCTGAAAGACATTAACTTAAAATTATTATCATTGAAAAGACCTCTCTGTACAATAAAAAAACATATGGATTATACTTGACAAAAAGTTCGTGATTGTCCAATCATTTTAAGATGACATGCAAAAGTTAAGACTCAGATACTCAAACAACCTACAATAAACATGGAATTAATTTATTGTCAGATATACACAGTATAATTTACTGTGTACATATCCAGGGCTTTAGAATATAAGAATAATGATTAAATAATCTGAAGCACTTGCTAATGTCATACCTATAACCAATTGGTGACCCGTTTACCCAAGCAAAAAATGCTGAATCAACAGCTTCAAAGTGTAACAAGATCCTCCGACCTATGACAATAAGCTCAGAAGTGTTCAAAATAGCATGGGAACATGCGAGAACAAAAGTAATTGATGGATTCAGGTGGACATTACAAAGGACAATGAGTTACATGTTGCAGAAGAACAAAAATATGCCATAATAAGCATCACAGTACAAAGTTTAATCATGCCAAAAAAAAAAATCTGTAAGCAATATACAGAGATAAGCAATGACCATACCAAAGTCACAAACTCTTCAAGAATCATGCAATAAAATTACAGAAATTCTAGTCAGAGAGCTTGATAACAAGGATGTCACTGTTAACAATTTTGTTTTATTTTAATTTAATGAACCAGATATCCTTGGAATCTTTCCTTCGAGTTGTTGGTGTGAACATATTTGCTCAGTTTAATGAACCATGTAATTCTCGTCGCAGTTGGCACAAACAAAACTAACTTCCTTGATGATGCCATCACTTCTATAATAAGAATCCTTCATACAAAGGTTATTTATTCTAGTTGCAATGCAATAGAAAAAATTCACAACAAAGATGATAATCTGGTTTGGAATGCGAAACATACCTTTCCACTGTTTTGGGATGCGAAAAAACATTCTATAACAGCCTGTGGGATTCTCAAGAGGCACAAATGGTGGATTCATAGGGAAAGGATAAGTGATATTTGTGTATATTGGACGATCAAACCCGTGCATTTGCCAATTTGAGGGAACTGCAACCAAGTGTATGCTCATCTGTAACTTTCAAAATCTAAAAGATTTGTGTGGAACTAAAATAAATGTTGACACCAGATAAGTGAAAACTGGACAGTGATTGACTCCATGGTAAGCACTATCTAAACTTCACACATGTTGGAAAAGCAAGCAGAGCTGTAGAGACATGCCTGGCAAAGCCTCCCAGTTTGAATCATTAAAATTAGTATCATAGAATTTCTCTGGAACCCTTTCTGGTGAAGGAGCAAGATGGAATTTCCAGTATCCACTTAGAGATTGGGCATATGGCAAGCCCTTGGACCAAAAGACAGCACTTTCCAAAGCACTGTGAACAGCGTCATCATTCCAGACAGCAGATTCAGAATTAAGGTAGCTCACATCCCTCCTTTCATGCCAGTACTTGAGGGCTCCTATTCACAAGAGAGAAAAGAAGGCAACTTGATCATGCATACTGAAACAAATAACAAAGATTGCCCTCGAGTAGACCTGCTGTCGACAAAGTGATGCATGCAGTCTCGCATTCTACCTTCAGGAGTATCATGAGTGCGCAACGGCACATGCGCTTCACGCTTCCTCCACCTGAAGAACGATGGGTCCTCCCAAGGTTTATGTGGAAGATTTGACGGAGGAAACATGGCACCGGCAGAAGCTAACGCCATTACGGCCAAACTAGATCTTTCCTCAGAATGAACCGTCACAACCTCATATCCCTGCAAAACCATGAAGGCGCCGCCTCAGAAATCATACTGTGGCTAATGTAGGTCTACAGGAGCATATCAAACCCCAACCCCGAGTGGGCGGGTGTAAAGATCACCCGATTACTATTTTATCATCACCTAAGCAGTAATCCTGCATGATAAGGCCAAAATAATTTCGATTTCCTGTCAAATCGTCCTAGATTTAGAGCATCAGATGTGGTAGCCTGATAAAGAAAATCGCAACAGTTCACCACCGCGCCGAGGCGCCGAGCAGATACGGACCGATCGAAGAAAGCTCCTCGATCCAACAACAAACCCCGAGAAAAAAAAAAGGTCATCAACGAGTGACGATGAGGAATTTCACTCGGAGATGGGGGCAAGGCCGGGGGTGAGGAATCGTACCCGGATCGAGGGGAAAGGGAAGAGCAGAAGAAGCAGAAGCAGGAAGCGATCTGCCCAAGCGAGAGACCGTGAAGGGCCAGGTCACTAGCGCCACTGGATGAGGAAACTGACAGTATGGGTCCCACCAGCCAGTTACCGAGCTCGTCCAGACTGGTTCGTGCTCGTGCGCAAGCCTTGGTTCTACGGAAGCTGGAAATGGGTCGTGGGCTCATGACCTGTTTCAAGCCTGAATTTAGATGGACCGGACTAGAGCATTTGACGCGCTTTGCGCGCCATGTATAAGATGTTTAGGAAGAAAACCCTTTGAAAAACTTAAAGAGTTTGCTTGCAAGTTTTCTTAGTACCGTTAGATGGGACTAATAAAAAAAGTGAAAAAAAAAATTCAAATTGTTTTAGCATGTGTCACTGAAGATATATATAGTTGGTTTGTCATTGCAGAAGGAATGAATAACTTAACAATGGGTGAGCACAATTTTTATATATTGTAGAACCATAGCATCATGTATAGCGCTAAACAAAATAAATCCAGTTTTTTTTCTACTGCTGCTTGCACAAACTAACTGCAATACATATATATAGTATTAGTATGACATCACCATGGTTATCTTCTTTTTACGGGGTTGATCACCATTATTAGATGTTAGATGGCACAGCTGAACGCTTCGGTGTATTTTGTTTCATACCTGAAAACTCCAAATTATTAAAATTGTTCATATTTTAGATGCTATGTAAGAAAAAATACAAAACATAAGATCGTGGAAATGTTATTGCCCCTCAAAAACAAGCAACCCATGGTACAACGAAAGGGGTATGCCCCTTGGAGCAGCAGGCCCTATGAGATTACATCCTGTACACAAATTAATGTTTGGTCGTAGGACGCGAAAGAGGTAGCACAAGAACTATATCCCCATGGGTTCTCTGCCTTGAATTTGTTGATAGCTATGATAATTGGTAACAATCTATTCTTCTCCCTAATATTAAAACATAAAAATGTAATCACCGATGAGGAAAGTAGTTTACATAAGAAAGATATACGTGTGTGAAGTGATGCAATGTCACATAAACCTTGAATTTGTGAGGGTCAAAATCTCAAATATGTTGAGCTTCCTAGGTTCAATCATACGGAACAATTTGAACTGAAGAGACATGAGGAATTGCTAACCACCTAACAGGCTAATAACCATGCTGAACACTACAGTGGTGAAAATAGAAAATGTTGGCATAATTAGGATAACTAATGAGCATTCTAATAATCCTACCGCTGACATATGAGTTCAAAGTAATTAGTCTTTTGGCAATCTGTCTTTGATATATAGCATAAGAAAATCAAAGCAGTAAGCAACTAACTGATCCCACCGATAGAAATTGGAATAGGAAAAAGGAAAGGCTAACTACATGGTAAAAACAACATCAACTTTTCTGAAAGCAATGAAGATTGAAGAAGGTAGACTTTCCAGAAAGCAATGAAGGAGTCTCTCCTAAGTGAGAGTTTGTGGTCCTTACATAAACAAAGAAACTAAAAGAAAGCATTAACTCATCTCTGAAAAAAGAGAATGGGAAACACACAAAAAATTAGCAGAAATATGATTAGAACTAAAATGATTAATTACGCACCAACTATTTTTAGATATTTAGCATAAATAAACCAATTAGAAGAAAAACATTGAGCCATTTGAAATAAGAAGGCTGGAGGACTCTTGCCCATGGTAAAATCAACACGGCAGAGGTTCTTGTTAGAAAGGGTTGGCCTCACAACCCTTCCTGCTGCCTTTGTCAGGCTGACTTTGAATTAACAAGCCACCTTACCTCGACGTGTTCCTTCTCTCAGAGCATCTGGCTACAGGTGTTAGTGCCTCGTTTTGCCCATATTCGACCTCCTGAAGGCAACTTAGCCGATTGGTGGCTTGTAAATCATCAAGGTCTCAACGGCTCGGATCGCAAGGCCTTTGGCGGATTGGTGATCACGACCGTTTGGAATATTTGGAAGGAACGAAACCGCCGTATTTTCAATGCTAAGTTTCTCCCTGTCCCTGCGGTTGTCTCTCTTATTAGGGAGGATATCAATTGTTGGGGTCTTTCGACCCGCCTTGTAAACATGGAGTAGCTCGTATAACTTCGTATAATGTATGCTATACGAAGTTATTACGGTCGTCCTCTGAAGCTTAGGATGTCTCTCTACGCTGATGATGCCGCTCTGTTTATCAACCCCTCACCTACTGAGCTTCGACTGGCGGCAGAGGTCCTAACGGTCTTTGGTCACTCCTCCGGATTGCACACCAACCTTAGCAAATGCGAGCTCTTCCTCATCAATTGTGCTAGCTTGGACCCCAGTTCCTTTCTGGAGGCGTTCCCGGGCAAGCTGGGGCAGCTTCCTTGCGCTTACCTCGGCCTCCCCCTACATCTGCGAAAGCTGGGGCGCCCTCACTTTCTGCTTCTTGTGGACAAGATCCGCTCGCGACTTTCTGGTTGGAAAGGCAAGCTCCTTTCTAAAGCTGGCCGCCTCGCGCTAATCAACGCAGTGCTAACGGCGATGCCAACCTACTTCATGATGGCCTTACCGCTTCCGAAATGGGTCATTAAGAAAATTGACAAAACCAGACGCTCCTTCCTCTGGCGTGGTGATGATTGCGGCAGTTCGGGGTCCGCCTTAGTCCAGTGGCAAACTGTCTGCCGTCCCAAAGAGCTTGGTGGCCTGGGGGTTGCTGATCTTGAGAGGTTTAGCCGCGCTCTGCGCCTGCGCTGGTTATGGCAGGAATGGAGACAGCCACAGTGAAGTTTCAGTGGACGGATGATTGTGAGCGCAGTTTTTGCACTCTTAAGGAAAAATTGGTATCTGCTCCTATTCTCATTTTGCCAGAACCGGGAAGATGCTTCACCGTCTATTTTGATGCATCTCGAGTGGGTCTTGGTTGCGTTCTGATGCAGGATGGTAGAGTCGTGGCCTATGCATCTCGGCAACAGAAGAAGCATGAACAGAATTACCCTACCCATGATCTAGAGTTGGGCGCTGTTGTGTTTGCTCGTAAAATATGGAGGCATTATTTATATAGGGAATCTTGTGATATTTTCACTGATCATAAGAGCCTCAAGTACATCTTTACTCAGAGGGATCTGAATTTAAGGCAAAGAAGGTGGTTAGAACTGATTAATGACTATGATCTCACTATTCAGTATCATCCAGGCAAAGCGAATGTGGTTGCTGATGCTCTTAGCCGCAAGGAGACACCCCCTACTCTAGGTTGTCTTGTTGCTGATTTTGAGCGTTTGGGCATCTCTTTTTGTTATGCTGGCACTGCACAAGCTGAGACTCAATTACTTCTTGAATCAGCAATTCCAGAGCGAGTTAGGGAGGCTTAGCAACATGATCGGTTACTCCAGCAAGTAAGGAAGCATTTGGATGAGGGGAAGGAAGGTGATTTTAGCCTTGATGAGTTTGGTGCGTTGCGATTCAAGGGACGCCTATGTGTTCCACAAAAGGCTGAGGTGAAGGATGAAATCCTGAGAGAAGCTCATCGAACTCCCTACACCGTCCATCCTGGTGAGAATAAGATGTATCAAGACCTAAAGAAAAGTTTCTGGTGGAAGAGGATGAAAGTGGACGTTGCTCGGTATGTAGCATCATGTGTAGTCTGCCAGAAGGTGAAGGCAGAACACAAGCGTCCAGCAGGATTGTTGCAGCCTCTGGAAGTTCCCATGTGGCCTTGGGATGATATTAATATGGACTTTGTGGTTGGTTTGCCTCGCACCCCACGAGGAAAGGACGCTATTTGGGTGGTGGTCGATCGGTTTAGCAAGTTTGCATACTTCATTCCGATACGTACGACGAACACGGCAAGTGACTTAGCCCCTATTTATGTTCGGGAGGTGGTAAGGTTGCATGGTGTGCCCAAAACCATTGTCTCGGACAGAGATGCCAAGTTTCTTTCCAAGTTTTGGGAGAGTTTGCAGTGTGCTTTAGGTACGCAGCTCCGTTTGAGCACAGCTTTTCACCCTCAGACGGATGGTCAGTCAGAGCGTACCATTCAAACATTCGAGGACATGCTTAGGTCCCGTGTGTTGTCCTGGAAAGGGAGTTGGGAGGATCATCTGGCACTCGCGGAGTTCGCCTACAACAATAGCTATCACTCGAGCATTCGGGCAGCACCGTTTGAAGTTTTGTATGGGCAGAAATGTAGATCTCCTCTTTGTTGGGATGCAGTGGGAGAGAAGGCAGTTTTGGGTCCTGATTGGGTCCAACAGACGGTTGACCGAGTAGCCGAGGTTCGACAGAATTTGCTTGCCACACAGAGTAGACAGAAGAGTTATGCCGATGTGAGGCGAAGATAATTTGAGTTTGAGGTGGGTGACCAGGTTTTGTTGAGGGTTTCCCCTACCAAAGGCATTGTGCGATTTGGAAACGGATTCCATGCGAGGAGTGCACAACGTGTTTCATATCTCCATGCTAAGGAAGTATTTAAAAGATCCGGAACATCATGTATCTTTAGAGCCATTGTCCATTGAGCAAGATCTTACAATTGAATCTCGTCCTGTCAGAATCCTTGAAGAGTCAGAATGTGTATTATGGCGTAAGATTATAAAGTACGTCAGGGTTCTTTGGATGTGTATTACGTCAGAATCTCGTCCTGTCAAAATCCGTTGTCTCGCCGCCTTGCTGTTTCTAGTGGAGACCGACGGGAGGAGGCAAAGGGGAAGCGAATGTAGTGAAGGAGGGAGGTAAAGATTGGATTTAGGGTTTGTCCTCACTGCTGTTATTCTTGAATAAGTGCTGCTCATGGTGTGCTCAGTAATTTTTCAAGTAGAATTACTGCCATAAGATGTTAAATTGTGGGTATAAGCGATGGCTAGTGGGGGAGATTGAGAATTGGTTTAGTGATCACCAATGCAGTAGCTTCTAGAGTAATTTTGGCATGTTTAGGTTGGGAATCTGCACCCGATCCTATTGCGGAAGAGGAGCGTAGCGAGTTTATTTTCGTTTTGGATATAAGAACACGTAAATCGGGTGAGGGGGGTGGGAGATATGTCCATTTTAATGCTGCTGTCCAGAATTTTATATTTATTGATATTGGCGGGTGTTAGTGGTATGAAAGAGATGGTTTTTCGTGGAAGGAAGGGATGTGCGTAGGAGCGTTATATTTTATATGTTACATTGTTTGTGCGAGTATTGTATTGAGATGAATAGAATTCTATAGGTGGTGGTGCAACATCGTCGTCGACTGTGCGCCGTGCTAGCCCTCGTGAATAGAAAGCAAGTATATGTTATTTAAAGATTTAACAATCGATGAATGTTGCTTGGTGAAGATATGATTACTGAGGCAATGCAAATTCTACTGAGTATACTTGTTATTGAATTTGTTTATTTGCATAGTTGCATCTTCTGCATTGCATACATATGACAGGACCTACTCTCGGATAGGCATCCCACTGATGTGGGAGGAAAAAGCCCTACTTCGGTAGGCACTTCACAGGAGTGGAGTAATTGGTCCCTGGCCTTGAGAGGACGGGCAAGGGTGTGCACCGACGGGTGACACTCTAGCTATACCGGTATAAGCTCACAGATACAGACGCATATCGCATTGCATCGCATTCATTGATGAAATGAGTTGGTTACAGTGACAGTGGCATAATGGATGAGGATTGGTATTAATGTGGTAATGTTAAAGTAATCTCTTTGATTAATGTATACTTGCTGAGTCGTGGACTCACCCTTGCCTTTTAAATGTTTTTAGGCGATTGATGAAGGCGACATGCATGGGAGGGGTGTAGTTCAATTCCAGTTGGCGTACAAGAACTTACGTCTTAATATGAATGTTTGATTTAGTAATTTAGTTAACTCCTTTCTTGGGCTATTAAGTGGACCATTCATTATTCTTGTCTTATGTGGAGGTGGATGTTTAATTCGTTGGTTGGTTAATTGGTTTGTTCATTGTTTAATATCTTTGTCGCCGTCATTAAGGTAATGGTGATTTGGTATATGATGTTGGCTCCAGATGGGATAAGGTGGTTCTTTGTATGGATTGTGGGATTGTCGTTTATTTACCGTTAATGGGAGTTGTTTATATAGTTGATGTTGATGGTTGATCATATATGCAATTATGTTAATTGTCTGTGTGAATTAGAGCAAATTATGGGGAGGTGCTGTTAAAATTTGTAATTTTTTTTGTAAAGTTAGTAATATTCTAATCCCGGTTGGGTTGGGGTGTTACAGCCGTGCAGCTGGATGATGCAGACGTCGTGAACCGTAGGGCAAACGATTTCGGTCTCTACACAACCAGCATGACCAAGCAATAGATCTGGCATCGGAGGAGCGAGACAATGAAACCAGGATGGACGGGGTCGCTCGTCGCCATGCCTGGATCTGTGCTTTCTAGTGCTCGTCGGAGCTGCTGTCATCTCATGAAGAATGGCACTGGAAATGACGACGACAAGCGAAAGCAGCGGGCCAACTAAGACCAGCTCAAGCGAAAGTAGCGGACAAACCAAGACCAACTCAAGAAGGACCCTAAAACTGCGGATAATTCTGCTCATAAATGTTTCTTGATGTTCTAATAATCATTTTAGATCTGGAATTTAACATGTGACTCTGATTGTGGACGTCTTTGCTTGAAAAAAGGCCTACAATATGTTATTTCGTTTAAAATAGTAAAAATAATTCAAAAAAATGTTGATTCTTCTTTCGACAAAAAGTTTGAAGTTCTACATTCTCGTATTCACCATACATATTCCTAAATATGGATATCTTTGCTATAGAAAATGTATGGCACAATCAACAATGTGATGTTATGCTTATCAAGTCAGCCATTTTATCCAATTTAACAGGATGTCATAAGATAGGTAAAGAGCGGCTTCTGATATGATTCTTGTTTTGATATTAAGTTGGAAGAAAGTTCTAGCTTCCCATAGATACTCCTGAGAGTATGGATGTCTTTGTTAGAAACAGTATAAAACATCATGTGATGTTATGATTGTTCTGTTGACCATATTTTGTCCAATTGTACTGAAAACAGTAATTAGATATACCGTTGTATTTCATATGCTGCTTCTGAAAAAACCCATTTTGTGTAACTGTCAATACTACCAGAATAGAAAATTGTGAAAATCTTGTATCGATGAGTTCGTGCAATGCACTAGCTTTTAGATTAGAAGCATTGCACATATTCATTAAGTTGCTAGCTATTTTGTTTGATAATGCCTTAATGGCTGAATAGCATTAGCAAGAGGCTCTAAAATCCATTTTTGTCATTAACAATTATCAAATCAGCTGAAAAAAATTTAGAATAAATATCTCTATTGAGATGAAGTGGCTGCAGGCATATGTTCAGTACTACATAGCCTGTTTCCCACGTACATATGTTCAGTTTATGCATGCAGTACATCAGATTCTTTACCTAGCTCTAGTATGAAGTTCATCATCACTCATCAGTTATCACTTATCATCAAGAAAACTAGGATAATGGCATAGGACTTGGCGATATGCAGATACATCAGCAAGACAGCAACAGGAACATCCAGTACCACCTGATCCTTCTGCTGTCCGTCCAGGAGGCCCTGCCGCCGCTGCCGCCGTGGCAAGCGCGCCAGCCGGCTGCTCGTCGACCACCATGCAGGCCGCGGAAACTAGGGCAGCTCCGACGCAGCTGCGGCCGGCCGTGATTTCAGATCGATTAAACCCAAAAAAGATTGCCCCAATCTCCACAGAATTCGAATCCATAAATCCACCCCGCAATAATTTCAGATGGATTAAAACCCGCAACAATTCAGGGGGATTTCTTCACCCGATGTTGGAGATTGGAGAAGGTACCTGGAACCAGCGCAGCTCCTCGCGCATGTACTGCCGATGCTCGATTCGGGATTCTTCGCGCCTGTGTTGCATAACATTAAGGGTTTTTCTACAAAACTAAACAGCACGAACGGTTTGATTCTATTCGGGGTGGATGATCGGATGGCCGAAGATTTTAGGGGGACGTGGATACGCTAGGAGGGCTTGAAACCGCTGTGACTTTTAATATACTAGTTAGCGTGCACGTGCAAAGCACGTCGGATAATATATCGTACAATAAAAATTGTAAGCGTGTACGTAAAAGGAACTCGGGTAAATGGATTGATAATAAAAAAAATAATTAATTTACTGATGGAAGTCTCAGCAATATGAAATCTTAAAACATAAGATAAAATAATAACCATAGTCAAGCTCATTTATATCGTATCAAATCCTAAAGTAAACTTGGTCTATTTATGTGCTACACGCTACAGATCCTCGTATTACCTTCCCTACAACCAACCAAGTCAATACCATCTGAACATATAAGCTAAGCAAGTCAAAAGATTTGCAACCCAATTTCACCAGATAAATTGGGAAACATATAGGGTCCAATTTACAGATTACGACAGATAGACCAAGACAAGCAAATCTCGGCGGTTGAATCAGAGAGGTCTTAATCTTAAAAAAGGCCCTCAACAATTATTTGGGCACAGTAGGTCCTTCGCTTTCCCTTCTTTTTCCAAAAGGACTAAAGCATTTTGTCTGAAACCTGAACCATATTGTTAGATAATTGGCTCAAGACAAAAACATTGTTAGATAAGTTCTATTATTAGCCTTGCTAGTTCAAATGTAATAGAAATACCAATCTTCATGCCTCTAGACTGAGAACCAATGCACCTGTGCTACAAGATCACTAAACTCGGTCTATTTTACAACCAAAAGTTAGCTAGTCAACTGCTCACTTGAGCTGCACAAGATGACCATGACAAATGGAGTACCAAAATATTTCTACATGGACATGGGGAAAAATAAGCAGGGCAATATGAAACAAGTAATTTACCTGTGAGCTAGAGTTTCAGGACCACAACATTAAGAAAAAGGGCAATGAGGTCATCCTTAATTCGATAAGTAAGCTGCATAAATCGAAAACAATTACTTCCTACCTGACTCAATTCATCAATGTTGTTTGACAAATGCAAAGAAATTGAAATCCTAATTATCAACCATGCATTTCAGCAAAAACAATGAACAGCAGTGCAACTAATTTGTTGATCTTTTCCCTAAATCACAATGTTAATTGATCTGGTATAGAAATCTCACCAAAACAAACTGCTCATTCCCATCAATCACAAAAATAATCTGCTCTTCCTCCTCAGGTTGACTTGCAACCACGATAATTTGCACCTGTAACTCAAATCATTTTAATAAATCCAAATGGACAAAAATAAGCAACAATACCAAAAAAAATATGAGGTTTCATCGAATCCCCTCGAGGAGCGACCAAACTGAGGGCTCTGTTGCAAAGACATGGAACCATAATGCAAAACTATTTTTTTTCCCAAAATACAATGAAGAAAGCATTATGAAAGATTGCTACTCAAACAGTAAATACTGACCCCGGGGCTTTTTTTTGGCTAAAAACCACCAAAGCCTTCTACTGACATAAGATGTCCAATAAATATATACAAGGCTCAACCCATTAAACCACCACGCAGTCCACCACCATCACAAGAAGAGGAGGGGAGGAAGAGGAGTCCAGTTTCAACTTACAATGTCAACAATTAATTGCTCTACAAAGGTTTCGCTTCTCCCTCACATGAAGGAACCTCAAAAACGAACAAACCTTAAAGGTCTGGTTTTTATTTTCTATGTTTTTTGTGTGACAATAAAGTTGATCTAGCTTCTATCTATTTATCTAATAAACCATCACATGTCTGTTACATCCATGAAAACTTGCAGCGTTTGTCCACCCTCGTGCCATTTGGCATTATGTAATAAACTTGCAGCATTTGAACTACTTATGTTCTGAATTTGCTACACTTGAACAAAATTATCAGGCAAAAGACAAAACTGGCGTCGATGACCTTACCCGGCTTAGGAGACATCCATCAATCTGTACAAATAGCACAAAAGAAAAATCCGTGATAAACATCCTTTAAACTATCTAGGTGTTAAGCATTAACGAACAACAAAACTCAAAGGTGCTGGTCTCTTAGGTTCTTTCATGGCATTTTGGAACAAGCTACCTAGAAGAATATGATGCTTTAACTTTCACCTATACCAAAGTACTTAACTACAATATATAATATTGCATATGACAGATCAGTCTCGTATGAGTACATGGTGTTCCAAAATAGAACCTGGAAACAAAATAAAATCAAGAAATACCACATAGTGCATTGGCCAATTTAATATCTGCAAGGCCTCTTATAAAAGGGAACTATCTATCTACACCATAACACCAACTTCTGCTATCTCTTGCTAAAAGTTCTCGGAAATATCATCTTCATTTCTTGGATTCATATGCGAAAGAATTGAGAAATAACACCTTGATTCTAATCTCATGTACCTCAAATTCAATGAGTTTCACCAATCAAATTCACAAAAAAAATTAATATCCTATGAAATCCATCAAGAAATGCCATCAGCAGCTAAGTGGAAAAAATTATTAACGTACCAGAAGGAAGAAATACCGTGATGTTCAGATTTAACCCACCTCCAAAGATTTCTTGACCTGAGCAGCTGCATAAGCATTCACCTAGACTTCTGGACTACAGACATTTCTTATTGCAAGTCATACGCCAAGCCATTTTGTCCATCAACTTGCCCTCAGCAGAATGAGGTAACTGCAGCAGCCTATATGATTAAAAAAAGCTAATAAAATCTAAACACTACGATTACAGAACCACCATATAAATTCCAGTTCTCCTTAATCTCTTGGAAAGTTATATTAATACATTTGCATAGAAGGTATATCATTACATAAATTTTACAGAAAATAATTTCAACTTCAGGGCAACTTTATTTTCATGACAAAAAATGGATGTTTTTGTCTAAAAATACTTAATGATATGCCTAAAAACAAAATGGACTTGCATTTAGATCTGTGTACGGTAGATCATTTCTTCGTCAAGCACTCAAAGCAAGAGCATGTACAATAATCTTGTGAAGAAAAAAGGAAGTTACACTGAACTAATAACACACATTCTAGTTGTTGAAACCACCATGAATGACCATAACAAATAGCTCCCCATTCATGGAAAAACGTCAATTTTTTGCTATAACCCCTTGTCATAGCCAGCCCAATCAAGAAGATGCAGAAGTTCATTAAGTGATCCCATAGGACTTGCTTCACTCATTAAAACCTTCATCTACATATTTAGATTTTCATTTCCGATCAGCCCAACACAAACTAAAAAAACAGAGAGAAAAGATCAACTGATCGAGGCTTAAGCAATCTGTTAATCCTATTAAACAACCCAAAATTTCTCACCACAAAATATATTCATTTGGGTTTCACGGCCAATGAAATTGAGTATCGTAAATCATATTGAACAACAACGAAATCCTCCAAGATCAGTTCAAACCTGAGCACAAATCATCCCCTATGCAACGAACACATACACACAAATCTAAGGGGGGTTTGCAGAATTAGTATCAAAATTTATCATGAGCCACTTGTGTCCAGATATGGATTTGAATTGTTCAACTATTAATAGCCCCATTAGAAAAAGACCACACCGGTTAAAGCTGGAAAGGATTGGTATCCTGAGTATAAATATTTCCAAGGTAGAAGCTGGAAATAAATATATCCATGTCTGCATGTCTTCCAACTTCCAAGGTAGAGGCTGGATATAAATATTTCCACTATTAAGAAAACCAGTTAATAATGCGTAACATGACAGGACGTGAGCTGCCAAGAAAGGTTGATATCTTCACAGTTGTGCATTTTGGAAAGAGCAAACAAAAAAATTAGGAAATATATACACTAACCTCTTGTCTGAAACTTCGGTTCATCTCAATGGACCAGATAAATTGAAGATGATCATATCCTTCAGAGCAGGAAAAGGAATGAATTCAGTAGAGATCAAGTGTTCAGGAGTACTTTAATTTAAAAGAAATACTATTTTAATAGTATTTCATTGCTCTCCACTACAATGAAAAACCAATACATGGGCCTCTAATTTAAAAGAACATCATAAGCTCGATACCGCACTACAATTGGGCATTGCTGATTATAAATTGGCCAAAATTCAACTCGTTTGCTACGTCAGAATTCAAGCGCTGATCGGTAATTTCTAGAGCGCAACAGCGCAGGCCTCGTGAGTAATAGTAGAGATGTTGCAGCACAGCAAGACCGAAGGAAGCAAGGAGTTAGGGGAACAGATCAGAGGATGGGGAAAATAGCACGGACCGTGTCCAAAATCTGGAGCTAGATGAGCTTGTTGTGGATGGTGATCTTGAGGGCGCCGAACTCGACGCCGATGGTGAGGTCGTGCACTGGCTGGAAGCTCTTGTCCATGAACTGAAGCAGCAGGCACGACTTCCCCGCGCCTGCAATACCGCACCAACCAACCCAACCCAAATCAACCGGCTAATCGTCAATCGATCGCGCAAGAGGTGGAATGCGTCGAGCGGCTCATGGATGGGGTGTGCTGTGGTTGGAAACACAGAGGAGTTGGGGAGGAGGCGGCACGGCGGCGATAGCGAGGGAGGGGGCGGCGGGGGTAGGGGGCAGCAAGGGGTGAGGAGGTGTCGACAGGGAGGGCGCGGCGCGGCGGGGCGTGAGCGGGGAGGAGGAGGCGAGAGAGAGAGAGAGAGAGAGAGAGAGTTACCACTTGGAGAGATCCAGCAGGGGGGAGAGGTGATGGCGGCGCCGGCGATTGGAGAGATCCAGCAGGGGAGCGAGGTGATGGCAGCGCCGGCGATGTAGGCTGGACCGACGACGGCGGTGGAAGAAGGCTGGGAATCCCCCTCGGATCACACAGCGCGGAGCTCGCGGCGCGGGGTGGAGAGCGACAACGACGGGCGGCGGGGGAGGCGGGCGCAGGCGGAGGCGACGGGCGGAGGCGGCGGGCGAAGGCGGCGGCGACGGTCTGGAGGGAGAGGAGTTCGTCCTGGGGAGGGCATGCGCGGGGAGAGGACAGAGGAGTTGCGTGACCGGGGCGAGGGCGTGCGTGAGCGGGGAGCCGAGAATCGTGGCCTCGTGGGCGGCTGGGGTTCGCAACTGCTCCACGCGGCGGATTGCTTTGATGCCAGATCCAATTTGTGATTTCATCCGTCGGATTGAAGATGAACGGTTGAATTTAGTTGTGTTGATCAGGCTGATTTGAGAACTCGTGCTTTTAAAGGAGTAGAGATAGAGATAGAGACTAGATTCATGTATTTGTAGGTATGTAAATGTATAAATAATAAAAACATACCATTATTACTTCATATTTATTAGGAGGACTCACACGGAGAGTATGAATAACATTAGGAATTGCAATAATCTGATGCCCTTCAACTTCATGTTGTGTAGGCTCACACGGTGACTCCTTCTATGATTTTGATTTTGAAAAGGGTACAAAATATTGTTTTATTTGTTACGTCCACTCTCTAACAAATCAATGTGCTAAACAAAAAATATTCAATTAATTAATAATCAATGGTATACGGTGGCACTACCACACTAGGGCAGAGTATTTTGGTATAAACTATTCAATTCATTACGACATCAAATCATCGGTCATCATTGATCATTCATGATTCATGGATAAAAGAATTTTAAAAATCAACACCAATCTGACCTGGGCGGTGGCTGATCCGGACACTTCATTTTTTTAAAAAAAAATAAAAATTTACTCTGCACATACAAAAAAAAATAAATTACTATACAAAAACATAAATGCTAGTACAGATACCTCTTTTTATCTACAATTAGGATTCTTCGTTTACACTCCTGAGAGTATATACTTCCACATTTATAACCACTAAAATGATGTATAACCTGGCTATAATTTTCCAAGGGCACCCCTCTGCTTTGTAGTAACCCCTGAACCTATCTGCCTCAGCTTTCTCTGTCCTTACATCAAATTAATGAACAATGGCATGCTGCTTCAAAGCCATCCTAAACTCCCACATGTTGCTATACTGGGACCCCTCTATCATTGGTGGATCTTCCTTGTCATATTGCACACAGTTCTCACCAGGAATGTCATTTTGAACTGCCCCCTCACTGGTTTGAAGGTCCTCATCATCTTGATTTGATCCCTCTCTGTCCCCTATGTGATCTGAAGATGCAAATTCACCATCTGAAACTGCACCTTCCTGGTCTCTAGTTGCTTCACTTGGCAGACTATACCCAAGCAACTTATATATGGCATCCTCACCAACAACAGGGATTGTGGAACCAACATTATCATCTGTTGTGCCAACTATGCAAAGCTTATCCGAGTCAAATATCAGTGTGGAAACACCATCTCCTTCTTCATCGGTTGCCATGACACTTCCTTTATGGCTGCATCCAACCCCCTGACCATACGCATTTGAATTTGTCCCAACGCTCGTGACTACCTTGCTCAATCTTGTGTTAGTTCCACACACACTATTTGTCACACCGGGATAGATCCTACCACCATACAACAGAAAAAAGAAGAAGAACAAGGGCTGTTAGGTATGAGCCTAACGGTACACACATAGCGCATTACGAACCGTCGATTCCACAACCAGCCGGCATGAAATCACAAAATCTCTAATCCTCCAACTTGTAGCAAACCCTAAAATGAAGCCTAACCCTAAAATCGAGCCAACGCGGGGGGAAACGGGGATGCTCACCTCAGAGGACCCTCCATTGCGTCGCTGGTTGGAGGAGCCATCGCTGTCATCGTCACCAAAAGGGAGTTGGTCGGACGAGCCGTCGCCGCCGCCGACGCAGAGGCCAGGGGTCGTCGCCGAGGTCGCCCAGCTCGCCGCTGCGGTCGCCGTTGAGGCCACGGTCGCCCCGCTCGCCGCCAAGGTCGCCCCGCTCGTGGGAAGAAAAACCCTACTGGCTTTGGTGCTACTCAGACTTTGGTTGGGTCCAACCATGTGGTGCAACAGGTTATGCCTGACCCAGGAGCATTTTGGTCAGTTCACTGGAGAAATATAGGGAAAAAGAGGAGAAAGTGAGGAAAATGGAGAGAAAATGGGTAAAATGTCACTGATGGGAGAAATTGGGGTGCCTGGTGTCATCTGCGTTAAGGCAATCAAATTTAATGTTAAAACGCGCGAAGCGATCGAATTGAGTGTCGTACATCATATTTTCCCATATGTTGTAATCGATGTTGTCGCTGCTGCACGCTGGGAGGACCAAGGGCAGCAGGCCGGAGAGAGACCGTGACGGTGCGGTGGCCCTCAACGGCAGCTCAAGCAGCAGCGACGGCAAGCCGACTTGAACAGCAGCCGGCGCTGCCGCTGTGAGAGCAGGAGGTGAGGGGGCTGAGCCATGGCCGGAGAGGCTGGGGGGAGCTGGACCGTCGGAGGAAGAGTGGTGCGGTGAGATGGAGGCGCAAGGGGAAGGAATGGGGAAAGCTGTGTGAGGGTGAGAGCTGACAAGACGGCTGCTAGGGTTGGGGATTGCCAATCTGGGGGGCGAAAGAACTGTATATATTTAGTGGCATGGGGGTGTAATTCGTGCGGACTATGGGTGTATCTGCAAAGGCCAAAAGGGCAGAGCTGTAAGGTGCAGGAAAACATGAAGGAGGTAATCGCCAAATGTCATGGGAGAGAAATCACTACGTGGGGACCTGCACGCGAATACTCGAGGATCTGTACAACAAATCTCATAATAAATGGTGTTTTTTAAAACTTGTCACAGCAGCGAGAACAAACCATGGACGGGTAGGGATCTACTACATGGGCGGAACGGACGGCTGGAACTATCAGGGCGACGTGGCCTAGACGGACAGCACAGAGAATCCAAAAGCGCCTAAGCCCTATACAGTAGCGTAGCGAATGTTGGAATTGGGCCCATTAGTGAAAGGCTCATTCATGCCTAAATGCTAAATGGATGAACAAACAGTACCACATTGCTAGTGTGATGGAGAAAACGCCAATTTATTAGGGGACGTCCCACCATGATGCATCATGGAGCACATGCGCCCGCTCTACGTGTGTGCGTGCAGCTCGCAACATGTGCCCGTTATGGGGGGTGGTTAGGAGCAACAAGTGTGCGTGCGATATGTGCTCATTCTGGGAGGGGAGATGGTTACAAGGACAGGGAGCTCTTGTAAGTTCCTATTTGCTTCCTCCGGTAGCAGCGTGTGCGGCTAGGGTTCTATGACTAGCTTGTTGTGTACATGCTTGTTTATACGTACGATTTGCCTCGTAATTAAATTTGAAATTAATATAATACCCATTTTGCTAAGGCTCATAACATGTGCCCATTATGCGAGGGGAGGTGATTACGAGGACAAGGAGCTCACTGTCTCACAAGTTCCTGTTTGCTTCCTCCGGTAGCCACGTGTGTGGCTAGGGTTCTATTCGTCTGCTACTCAGTTTGTTTATTCATACGATTTGCCTCGTAATTAAATTCAGAATTAATATAATACCCATTTTCCTAAGGCTCGCAACATGTGCTCTTTTTGCGAGGGGAGGTGGTTACGAGGACAAGAAGCTCACTCTCTTGTAAGTTGCTGTTTGCTTCCTCTGGCAGCCACATGTGCGGCTAGGATTCTATTCATCTGCAACTATGAGTAGCTTGCTGTGTGCATGTTTGTTTATTCATACGATTTGCCTCGTAATTAAATTCAGAATTAATATAATACCCATTTTGCTAACACCATATACTGAGTAGGACCCACACAGGGAGTAGGAATCACATTAGGAATTGCAATAATCTGATGCCCATCGACTTCATGTTGTGTAGGCTCACATGGTGACTCCTTCTATGATTTTGATTTTGACAAGGGTACAAAATATTGTTTTATTTGTTACGTCCACTCTCTAACAAATCAATGTGCTAAACAAAAAATATTCAATTAATTAATAATCAATGGTATACGGTGGCACTACCACACTAGGGCAGAGTATTTTGGTATAAACTGTTGAATTCGTTACGACGTCAAATCATCGGTTATCATTGATCATTCATGATTCATAGATAAAAGAATTTTAAAAATCAACACCAATCTGATCTGGGCGGTGGCTGATCCGGACGCTTCATTTTTTAAAAAATAAATAAAAATTTACTCTGTACATACAAAAAAAAAATAAATTACTATATTACAAATACATAAATGCAAGCACAGATACCTCTTTTTATTTACAATTGGGATTCTTCGTTTACACTCCTGAGAGTATATACTTCCACATTTATAATACAACTTAAATTTATTCTTTGTACCAATACAATTAATACTACATTATTGGCTCAGACAAACCCATATGACACGAAGAGAAAGCCATCTAGCACTTACAAGAAAGCTATATAACACTTGGAACTAATATAGTCATACCATTATAATGCTAGATGACTCGGTAACACTGGATGCCTCTTCATTTGCCACTCTTACATGGAAATATGCTGGGTCCTTAGGCTCACCCAGGCTCATAGTCTTACTACTTAGCATTGCAACAACCTCTGACATGGTCGGTCGATCAGTAGCATTCTCTTGTACACAAAGTAATCCAATATTGATGCACCTCATCATTTCTGCTGAGTCACTTTTTCGAGCCAATGATGCATCAACGAGTTCAATCCATCTCTCCTCTTCCCATAATTGCCATGCCTGTATGGAATTTCGTCATATAATGTAGATAGGATAACACCCAAAAAAACAATTTTTATGTCACATGTGTGTGTGTATGAGCTCACATATCCAAGAAGATTGATAAAGTCTCCTGGTTGACGTAAACTAGAATTCCTTTTTCCACTAATGATCTCAAGAATTAGGACCCCAAAGCTGAATACATCAGATTTGATAGAGTAGAGGCCCTCAGAAGCATACTCGGGAGGCATATAACCACTGAAATGACGTATAAGCATAATATATGTCAGATTGTTGTATGTGGTTGATTTGTAACAATAGGTTCATAACTGGACTAAATTATATAGAACTTACTATGTACCGACCACTCTTCTCGTAGTGTTTCCATTGCTATCGTTTGAGCTAAATATTTTTGCTAGCCCAAAATCTGAAATTTTGGGATTCATTTCATTGTCCAACAGAATGTTGCTTGGTTTGAGATCTCGATGTATGACACTCAATCGAGAGTGCTTATGTAGGTAAAGAATTCCATGAGCTATTCCTTCTATTATTGCTAGACATTTGTACCAATCGAGTAAAGCTCTTTTATTTTCATCTGCACATCAATTAAATGTCAGTATATTGGGAAGCATAGCTCGTGAAATAATCAGATATTGGAAACCTCAATTATGAAGGGAAGAAAACTACTCTCATGATGTTGATGGGAGCCAAATCGGTGAATAATTTTTAGTCATTTTCACCATCAATGCGATAAACAATATCTAAAATAATTTCAGAAATGCAAATGTGTACCAAAGATGAAGAAGTCCAAACTTTTGTTTGGCAAGTATTCGTAGATCAATATTTTCTCCTCTCCTTGAGAACAACATCCAAAAAGCCTAACCAAATTCCTATGCTGGAGTTTGGCTATAAGCTGGACTTCATTTTTGAACTCTATGAATCCTTGTCCGGAATGTGAAGCAAGTCTTTTAACTGCTATCTCTGATCCATCGGAAAACTGACCCTGGAAAAAAAAGATACTCGAAAGTTTTTCAATGATATTATACTTCAACAAGGTTAATTGCTTTATGCGCACAAGTTGCAGTTAATATATAGGCCCCGAGTAACAAGCAAAGTTAACCGTACATGTATTTAGCAGATGACATAGGTGTATAAGAATTGCTATTTGGTGCCTTTTGTTCTCCTGTTAGCTGGATAATCTATTTGTGGTTTTGATTTTTTATGTCCGGATGATTTTATATTGGCCATGTATGTCTTGGTTGGATGTAGAGGCCGGAACTATTCGTTTATCTAAAAACAAAGGTACGAGGAAGTGTATTTTATCATTTGACCAAATTTCATATCTAAATTCAGCCCTTTTAAGTTGACAAGAAAAAAAAAGAGTTACGGTAGAGCTTTCGGCTTTTGTCATATAATTGTCAATGGATTAAGTTTAAATAAAATTTGAGGATATAAAATGTGCCATACGTATCCTGCTTCTACATTGATCAAATGGTGGCCACATATGTGTGTGTTTCTTTCTTTTATTCACCTTGTACACAGCGCCAAAGCCACCTTCTCCAAGTTTGTTTTCTTCTGAAAAATTATGAGTAGCCTGCAGAACCTGATCAAAGTCAAACACCGAGAACTCTGAATTCTTTCCTCCAAGTCCCCAAACTCTTTCTTCTTCTCCCTGCACGTTGTTGGTATGCCTTTCCTGTAACCCCCCTTCACGGGAAAAAATATGTTACGATATTTAGCTAGCTATATAGAACAATATGACATGGAACATATAATTGATTCCTGGATTAACTGGCCTACCTTTTCTGTACCTCCTGCGCCAACGGGAGAAAAAGATGAAGCAGAGAAGCGCTGTGGCCAGAGGAATTACAACCATGGGAATTGCCCAGAGTTTGCTCATATGCTCTAAAATATGACAGAGTTAATTAGCATGGCGATTAATTAATACAGGCGTTCAGCAGCAAGTGTACTGCTCTGACGAGGAAAATTTTTGTTTGAGCACATGCACATGTAGAGAGAGACTGGTATAATATATTGTTGAGAAGTTTATTGTACTTGCTCTTGCTGCGTATGGGGTTGGTGGGCAGCAGGGGAGCCGGCGCCGGCGCAGATGGGCCGAGGCGCACCACGGGGTCGCCGGCGTAGAACGGATAGGCCTCGTACCTGAAATTGCAATGGAGGACACAAATCTGGTCTCCCATGCGCAGGGACATGGTGTTGATCATGTCCAGTATGCGGCTCAGGCACGCCTGGCAGTCACCGGCGGACAGCTCCGGCGAGCACTGCGCCAGCGAGTACACCAGCATGAAGGTCCTGCCGCTGTCCATGACGCCGGTGGCGAACCGCCTGGCCGCGCCGGCCGCCTCCTGCGCCGTCTCCGCCAGCAGCTGGTGGACGAGGCCGCCGAGGCGGACGTCGTCGTCGCTGATGGGGTCCTTGATGTTCCACCTCTCGAAGGGGTTCATGTCGAATTCCGTGAGCGCAGTGGCATTGTAGGGGGCGAGAATGTTCTGGTCGCCGGAGTAGAAGACGAAGCAGTTGGCATAGTAACCTGCGGACCTGTCGCCCTGGAGGCACATCATAACTTCGTATAATGTATGCTATACGAAGTTATTACGCCACTGCGTCTTCTATCCGAACACATGATCCAGCTCCACACGGTTCCCTATTTTTCACACTCGATTTTTTTGTTGTTGCAGCCATCCACCGTCATGATTTCCTACCATCGTCTGCATCATGAGCGCTTCGCCGCCGTGATTTCTCACCACCGTCCACATCCACGCCTTCTTTTGATGTGATTCCTCATTGCCATTGACACCCACGAGCTCCATTGTCGTGATTCCTCTCTGATGTCGACATCCGCGCATCCACCGCTTTCTCGGTGAGACGATCTCGAGTAGATTCATCAGAGATGATATGCATGCATCAGGGATGATATGAACAGACCAGCATCAAGCAAAATGATGGCGTGACAAGGTTGCATGCTGGTGCGGAGGAGCTAGAGATACCCCCATAGTGAGGTGAGCTTTGGATGCGGCTTTTCCTACACAGATTTACTCCCTCCGTTCCAAATTATAGGTCGTTTGACTTTTTTGACACGTACTTTGACCACTCGTCTTATTCAAATAATTAGTGAAAATATGAAAAAACTCAAGTCATTATTAAAGTACCTTTCATGATAGACTAAATCATAACAAAAATAAATTATAATTATAAATTTTTTTGAATAAGACGAATGGTCAAAGTACGTGTCAAAAAAGTCAAACGACCTATAATTTGGAACGGAGGGAGTACTGAAACTATTTTAGCTCTTTGATTTTAATTGATCCAATAGTGCATAAAACTCTTTTAAGACAATGACTTGTTAGAGTATATTGGACCCTTGGGGTCGGCCCATCTCCTGTACTATATATACTCTATCATAAGGAATTGTACAACATTTTTTCCGCAATATATCATGGTATCAAAGCCAGAGTTCTCGAGTTCGAGTCCTGACCGGCGCAATTAAATAAGACGCCCACTCTATTCCATGTCTGAGGCCTAGGGAAGCCTTCACGTGTGGGGGAGTGTTGAAGTATAAGTGAATTGCCCTCCCTTCTTCATTAACTTAGACTTTTGGGTGAACTGGCTGGTGCATGCAGCTTAATATGGTATCAAAGAGCTTCAAAGTCTACTTAGATCTCACAGTTGAGCTTGGTCTGTTCCTGCATTGCACCCAGGCCGCTGATCTCATAGTCTACTCAGATGCTGACTGGGCAGGCTGTCCTAACACTAGTAAGTCCACCTTGGGCTACGGCGTATTCCGTGGCGCCAACTTGGTCTCCTGATCCTCTAAGCACCAACACATTGTTTCCCACTCCAGCGCTGAGGCCAAATACCGTGTCGTTGCCAATGGTGTGGCTGAGGTGTGCTGCCTACGACATCTTCTCCAAGAGCTTCAGAGTCCCCTTCACCGGGCTACGTCGTCTACTACGACAACGTCAGCGCGGTCTATCTCTCCACCAACCCAGTGCAACACCAGCGTACGAAACATGTTGAGATCGACTTGTATTTTGTTCACGAGCGCGTTGCCCCTCGGGCAATTTTGGGTTCTCCATGTCCCGACATCATCGCAGTACCCCGACATCTTCATCAAGGGGCTGCCTACTTCAGTATTCACCGAGTTTCGGTCTAGCCTGAACGCCCGTGCTACTGCCGATCCGACTGCAGGGGAGTGATGGTCACTTTGTTTGATGGTCACTTTGTTTTGACTCTGGGGGAGTGTGTGTTTGCTTTGTATCATTCTAAACCGCTTAGTGTCGTCTAGACTGCGGGGGGTGTTAGAGTATATTTGGCCCTTGGGGTCGGCCCATCTCCTGTACTATATATACTCCATCCAGAGGAATTGCACAACATTTATTCCGCAATCTATCATGACTTAATAAGAAGTGCATCCACGCGGGGCTCTCATACGAAGTGCATCCACGCGGGGCTCTCACGCGGAAGTCCCGACTCCCACACGATTCCTTGCCGTTTGCCGGTGGCGGAGGCGGCGGCCTCAAGGACGGCCTGCCATGCCACCAATGGGCCTCCTAAGAACTCCCCCCATCGGTGCTCTTCCACCCTGTGGTGGAGATTTTAGATGTTGGCTATCCAATTTTGTTTCTACCCTGGTTCTCCAGATTTGGCTCGTGCATGTTTTGGCGACGTCTTTTGCTCGCGATGGGTCGGCAGCGATGAGATCCGAAGCAGAGGGGGCAAGATCTGAGGCGGAAATATTTGTATCTTGCATTCCCTCGTCTTGATTGTCAAGGATGGAGGCCGCCAGCGGCGCAATTGTCACTTCTTCTACAACCTCTCTATGATGCGAACTCGAGGTGAAGGTGTGCGGGGTGAAAGTCTTGTCCAGCTAGCTGCTGGAGCAAGCGACAATCAACTTTCCACTTTGGTGGCTTCACTGAAGGTACCCCTTCCATTGTTTTAGGGTGAAAACCTATTTGCAGACGGGCGACGACGGCGATTTCATCATCATTTCCTTATTAAAGGCGTTGTTGTGGTTGTCAGTTTGAATGTGACAGCGCGCTACTTCTCTCGGCAGGACATCGACCTCTGGTGGCGAGCTCTGTGATGTCAATGAGGATTGTCACTTGGTTCGTTAGTTTAATAGATGGCTTCGCAGTGAAGTTCAAGTCATTTTGAACATTGTTTCATATCAAGTAAACCTGTGTAATGCATACAACTCTGGTGCTCCCACGATTGGACAGGGAAGAGGTTTAGGGATAACGATGAGATTAAAGTCGTAATTAGGTTAGGGTTGTCAAACTGTTTGGTCGTGCCTGCCTCTTCTTATATAGCATCGTGCTCTTGGGGGTGAAACCAATTAGATTAGGAATCGGGTGTCCCGATCAGGACTACTCATAAAATAAACTCTATAGTTGGCAGTAAGTATGAAATTAGTTGACCGTACTGTTGGTGATTGGACACCGGCCCAACAAAAATACAACCCACTAGCGGCACCATTTTGCCTTACACACGCCAAGGCCTGGCAAAGGAGCGCATGCGTGTTGTTCCATCCTCGGGTGCCAGCTAAGCTCGAGACGCTTCACCCCGAGCTTCCCTGTGAATAACGACGGATCACCCCGAGCTCCCTCCTAGCTTGGGGTGGGCCCAAAAGCACGAGACGTGTTCCGCGTTCCCTCTTGGAGTGACATGGGAGTACCCAGGCACGTAGTCCCCCACCAACGGTGAAAACACAACTGGCGAGACCAGTCAATCCCGGATATGGCATAAAGGAAACCCTCTTTTCCGGGAAGGCAGGCTGTCGCCACCTCCCGGGGCACCAATATAATAGTCCATCACGGACGAGCCCACTTCTACTCTCTTTTGCAGGGAAGACCGCTCTTTCCATGCTCGGAAGGACATGAAGGCTGCCCAAGCCCAGCCAAGAACTCTGTGGCTAGAAGGATAAAGCAGCAAGACGCTTGGACCCACTAGATACTCCTTCTGGCGGATCGACGACCGCATATATAAGGAATGTAGCGGCTACGTGAAGAAAAGGCCAAAAAGGAGAACAATCCCATCGGTAGTCAGTTCACGCACATCACTAGTCTAGGATCCCAAGGGAGAGCTCTTCCTCCCTTGTAGCCACCTAGGAACACCTAGTGCCTCGAGTACTCCTGTAAGCGAGAGACCGAGCTCGGCCTCGCCACCTTGTATTGTTTCCCCTTCGATATCAATGCCACCGCAGTAGGGCTATTACTCGGCAGTAGGGGCCCGAACCAGGATAAATCACTTGTGTCCATAGTCCATAAACCCCCTCGGCTGTCCCTAAAGCCCAAGCAGCCGTGCCTCGAGAGGTCCGGCCCAAGAGACACAGAGCGCGGAGAAGGGTGGTCGCTGGGCCTCACTCCAACCTCTCTCTCTGTTGCCGGTCCGTGGAGCCC
Source organism: Raddia distichophylla (assembly GCA_005191435.1). Lineage (NCBI taxonomy): Eukaryota > Viridiplantae > Streptophyta > Magnoliopsida > Poales > Poaceae > Raddia > Raddia distichophylla. The sequence continues at coordinate 291,368 of SPJY01011781.1, read as the reverse complement.
GTCTCCCAGACACCGACACATACGGACTAAGGTTAGTTCGAGATTAATCCTAATACTTGCAGCTTAATATAAAAGGATAGGTACTTATTATGGATGATAGCAAGCAAACTTGAGCAAAAGATATCAGATCAAAAAATATATACTGTGCTTTTTTTTATGCTGGCAGTTGCTTTTTCTTGGTCTTTTGCAAAGATGAGTTGAACGATTCAAGAAAGCGATGGGATATTTTTTTTTTGATGTAAAGGCAGGAGGGCTGCCGTATATTCATCAAAGTAGGGAAGAAGTACAGGATGGGGGGAGTTGAGGGCCCCTCCCCCCGTGGGCCAAAAAAGCAAAATTAACTAATTACAAAAGGGGGCTCCCGCGGCCACCCAAAGGCGCAGGTCATCGAGAAGGTGGTTGAAGAAGACAGCAACCCCTCTGTCCACGGCCCGAAAAATTCGGTTGTTGCGTTCTAGCCAGATATGCCAGATCGTGGCGGCGACGATGGAGAGCTCTCCCTTCGTGCAGGGGGTGACGTCGGGGAGGTCGGAGTCCCACCAGGTGACGATGTTGCCTGCATGAGCCCAGCTTGTAGGGCTGAGACTAGGGGCGTTGAGAAGCGCCGCCAGCCTGGACCAAACGTGAGAACTGAAAGCACACTGAAGAAAGAGGTGCTCTGGCGTCTCCAAGTTGCGGTTGCACAAGGGGCAGAAGTACGCATTCTGCAGCCCCCTCCTAAGCAGGGCATCGGCCGTAAAGATACGTCGGTGCAGAAGCAGCCAAAGGAAGAGTTTGCATTTTGAAGTCGCCCAAAGCTTCCACACTCGGAATAACACAGGTTTGGCAACACGGCCAGCAAATTGGAGCTGGTAGGCGGTCTTGACCGAGAAAACACTGTCTTGGGCGAAGCGCCACGACAACTGGTCTGGCACGTCCGGTTGAAGCTGCACCGAAGGGATAAGCCGGAGAAGGGACACTAGTTCCTGGACGAGACGCGTGGTGAGGGTGCATCTGAGGTCGGAGATCCAGGCCGCGTTGGTCAGAGCGTCAAGCACCGATCTATTTTTTCTGGCAGAGGCCTCGAAAAGACCGGGCGCCAAGTGCCTTGGAGCCATGCCAGATAGCCAGAAGTCATCCCAGAAGGAGGTGGTGGCTCCATTCCCCAGGAAAACGGAGGTGCCGACCCTAAGCAGGGCGAGGTCAGAGTCAGCCGAGGATGCTGGGATGGGGGAGGCCCAGGCTGGGTGAGGGAGTTGACGGCTTAGCCAGAGCCAGCGCAGTCTCAGGGCCCGAGAAAAGCGCGAGAGATCGAGCACCCCAAGCCCGCCAAGTGTGGTGGGGGAGCAGACTACGGACCAGCTGACCCGCCCACCCCCGGGGGAGTCCGATCCCTTCCAGAGCCAGGAACGCCTGAGGGAGTCAATCCTCTTGATGACTGAACTGGGTGGCCTGATGACAGAGAGAGTGTAGGTAGGAAGAGCGGTGAGGACTGCCTTTAGCAAGGTTAGGCGCCCACCTTTGGACATAAGGGGGCCGCGCCACCCTGCAAGCCTTGAGGACACTTTGTCGATGAGCGGCTGGAAGTGAACATGTTTGAGCCGCCGGACGGAGAGAGGCATTCCAAGGTACTTTAGGGGGAAGGAAGCTAGCTCCGCCGGCAGGTCTTGGAGGGTGAGGGCAAGGTCAACACCCTCGCAGTTGATTGGGACCACCTGGCTTTTGGAGAAGTTTGCGCGGAGGCCAGTGATCTCGCCGAAGACCCGGAGGATGATAGGTAAGGTTGAGACGTCTTGCGATGACGGGTTGAGGAATAATGCTGCATCATCGGCGAAGAGGGAGATTTTAGTGGACTGCAGGGGACCGCCGAGCTCGGAAATGGCCCCCAGATCAACCGCTTTGGTGATCAGAGAGATGAGGGGCTCAATGGCAATGTTGAAGAGGAAGGGCGAGAGGGAGTCCCCTTGCCGCAGGCCTCGGCCGTGGCGGATGGTGTCCGTGGGGTGGCTGTTGAGGAGAACCTGCGAGGAGGAAGTTGCCAGGGACATTGAGACCCAATCTCTCCAACGAGTGCTGAAACCCCGAGCCCGAAGGTTGTCGAGGAGATAGGCCCAGGAGACGGAGTCGAAGGCTTTCTCAAGGTCTAGCTTTAAAAGCAGGGCGGGGATTTTGGATCTCTGGAGAGCCGTCGCCCGGCGCTGCACTAAGAGGAAGTTATCCTGGATGTGACGCTTTTTGATGAAGGCACTCTGGCAAGGGAGATGAGCTCCTCCATGAAAGGGGCTAAGCGGGACGCGAGGATCTTGGTGAACAGCTTACCCACACTGTGGATTAGGCTGATGGGACGATAATCCGAGGCTGAGAGGGGATTGTCTTTTTTTGGCAGAAGGACGATATGCGCACTGTTGAGACTTGCAAGACCGGTTGAGTCGAGATTGAAAAGGCACTGCAGTGCCTCGAACAGGTCGGCAGAGATGATGTCCCAGCAGGCTTTGTAGAAATCCCAGGTGAACCCGTCTGGACCAGGTGCCTTATCGTTAGGTAAGGCGAAAACCACCCTTTTTAGTTCCTGCGGGGTTAGGGGGGTGTCAAGGGGGGACAAATCAACCGAAGGCAGCCCCAGGAAATCCCAGCTGAAGGAGCGGCTGGAAGGCGGGCGGGCACTAGAGGCGGAGTCACCAAGGATGTTAGAGAAATGCTGGTGCAGGACGCTGGCCTTGTCAAGGAGCTCGGTGTGAAAGCCAGCGTCACTCTGGAGAGAGTGGATGAGGTTTCTCCTCCTGCGTCCATTGGCGCGGAGGTGGAAGTATTTGGTGTTGGCGTCCCCTAGTTTAAGCCAGGAAAGCCGAGAACGCTGCTTCCACTTAATTTTCTCAAGCGTGCAGAGGCCGAGGATGCGAATTTTTAGCTGCTGGCGGAGAGACAACTCATCTTCGGAGAAAGGGCAAGCTTCCATCGCCAGGTCGAGGAGGCGAAGGGTTTCCGTGACAAGGGCGAGTTGGAGCTTGAGATCACCGACCAAGGAACGGCTCCAGGCTCGGAGAGCCCGGGCAGTGCGAGAAAGCTTGCCTTTCAGGCGGAGGAGCGGGTGAGATTGCAGGCCCGGGGCAGGGTCAGACCAGGCCTGGAAGACGACTTGGTGAAAACCAGTGAGGGAGAGCCAGAAGTGTTCAAAGCGGAAGCGGCGCGGGGCCGGGGGAGGTAACACTACTTACAAAAGCAACGCATGCATCACCCAGCAAATTTTTCTCCAAATGATGTGAACTGCTGGTCCTGTCCTGATTGGCAAGACGATTGGTTATAGTCGACTGGGAAGAAAAATGAACCCTTCCAAAAACAAGAATTAGCAGGTGCTCCTAGGTAGAGGCCGGCCAACGTTGTGTGCCATGACCCAGCCATTTTTTTCTCCAAATGATGGTGAACTGTTTCAATTTGACCGGCCCGGAAGAAGAAAGAAAATGATGAATCCTTCAGACTTCAGAGACCATATGAAGAAAAGAAACAAACAAGAAGCAGAAGTTGAGAAGTAGCTACTTGATCAGCCATGCTGGGCGTTCTGCTCCTTGCGAGCCTCATGGCGTCAGTGGTGGTGGTGGCTGGCGACCCACTGGCGCAGCTATGTGACAAGGCCGGCAACTACACGGCCAACGGCACCTACGCGTCCAACCTCGCCCTCCTCGCCGCCACCCTCCCCGGCAACGCCTCCTCCTCCCCCGACCTGTTCGCCGCCACCACCGCCGGCCGAGCCCCCGACGCGGTGTCGGCACTGGCGCTGTGCCGCTGGGACGGCGGCGCCAACGCCACCGCGTGCGGCGGCTGCGTGGCCGCCTCCTTCCAAGAAGCGCGGCGCAGGTGCCCGTCGGACAAGGGCGCCACCATCTACAACGACGACTGCCTCCTCCGCTTCTCCGGCGACGGCTTCCCCAACACCACCGAGGACACCACGCTCTTCCAGGCCTGGAACACGCAGAACTTCTCCGGCGACGCCGCCGCCGTCACCGCCGACGTCCGCCGGCTGCTGGAGCAGACGGCGCTGGCGGCGGCGGAGGCTCCGGCGAGGCGGTTCGCCACCGGGTTCATGGACGGCAGCGTGGCCGTCCCGACGCTCTTCTCGCTGGCGCAGTGCACGCCGGACCTGGCTGCCGGCGAGTGCCTGGCGTGCCTCCGGCGGATCATCGGAATGGTGAACTCCACCACGTATGTGCGCTTCGGAGGGCGTATCCTCGTGGCGCGCTGCAACTTCAGGTTCGAGGCCTTCATGTTCTACAACGGCCAACCCACGCTGCAAATCACCCCGCCTCCCACCGACAGTATGTAACATACTACATGCCAATTACTTGCTTCTTTCAGCGCTCACACCGTCATTGTCATATAGCAAATACATCAAATTCAAAATGTAAAATGTTACAAAGCCAATTTTCCCTATGAACTCTTAATCGTCATGCATGCTATGATCGTCCATGTACGCTCCAGGAGGAAATACGAACAGGACCTGGGTAATTGCTACGATTATTGTCGCTCCTCTAGCCGTAGTAGCTCTCGGCTTCATCTTTCACCGGGTCACGACGAGGAGGAAAGGTGGGCCAATTAGCAACTAAAATTACTAGGGTACATTGAATCCAACTAATGGTATGGCCGGTCACCAATTCCAATTATTCAGGTAGTAAGTTTTTGAGCGTACACAAAAAGGAGTTGGCAGGAGATGGACTAGTTTGGGAGATGGAAGGGGAGATTTCGGAGTTTTCTGTTTTTGATTTTCAGCAGGTACTGGTGGCTACAAATAACTTCTCCGAAGAAAACAAACTTGGGGAAGGTGGATTTGGACCTGTATACCAGGTACACAAAAACGAAAGCTATTTTACTTCTTTCTTTAATTAATTTGCTTTGACATATTTCTGTTTTAATGGAAGAATATATTACAAAAAAAGAGAGGAAAACATACTGAAATGGCATCTCATTCTTTTACCTCCGCATCACAAAGCATCAGAATATCATTGAAGACCTTTTGAATAATCTCTTTCCAGGGCAAGTTTGACGAGGGGACAGAAGTAGCAGTTAAGAGACTTGCTTCACATTCAGGGCAAGGATTCATAGAGTTCAAAAATGAAGTTGAACTCATAGCCAAACTCCAACATAGGAATTTGGTTAGGCTCTTGGGTTGTTGCTTTCAAAGAGAGGAGAAAATATTGGTCTACGAATACTTGCAAAACAAAAGCTTGGACTTCTTTATATTTGGTATGTGTTTGCATCTCAATTTAGTTTAGAGCTTTAGATCGATATTGTTTGTCTTATTGGTGTGTTGGAATAAAAATTTGACCGTATGAGTATATTTTCATGTACACGATAAAAAATTAGTTTAGATTTTGTTTGTCTTCTGTTTGAGGTGTTTGCTTTCCACGTTGTACTAACATTTCATTGATGTACATGTAGACAAAAAATAGAAAAACCCTACTGAATTGGAAGAAACGTCTAGTGGTAATTGAAGGAATAGCACAAGGTCTTCTTTACCAACACAAGCACTCGAGATTGCGTGTCATTCATCGAGATCTTAAGCCAAGCAACATTCTCTTAGATAGCGAAATGAATCCCAAAATTTCAGATTTTGGGCTAGCAAAAATATTTCACTCAAACAATAATGAGGGAACTACAAGAAGAGTGGTTGGCACATAGTAAGTGTCTTCTAAACTAGAAAGCTTATGCAGCACTTTTTGTACATTACAAGTCAGGCACATAATAATTTGATATGTGTTATATATAATTTCAGTGGCTACATGGCTCCCAAGTATGCTTCTGAGGGCCTCTTCTCTATAAAATCTGATGTATTTAGTTTTGGTGTAATAATTATCGAGATCCTTAGTGGAAAAAGGAACTCTGGTTCCCAACAATATGGAGACTTCATCAATCTGATTGGATATGTGAGTATACACTATACACACACATATAACATCATTTTTTATATTTGGTATCTTACGTACATTGTGCGACCAAATCTCTTTAACAGGCATGGCAGTTATGGGGTGAGGAAAGATGGCTTGAACTTGTTGATGCCTCATTGGTACCTGAGTCTCAGACATTAGACATGATGAGGTGCATTAATATTGCATTGTTGTGCGTACAAGAAAATGCAGTGGACAGACCGACCATGTTAGATGTTGTTGCAATGCTATGTAGCGAGAATATGGTGCTTGCTGAGCCTAAACAACCGGCATATTTCCATCTAAGGGTAACAAACAAAGAAGCTGCATCAGCTATTACAGATACATGTAGTATCAATGACCTGACCATAACTGACCTAGGTGCTAGATAATATTTGCTAGCAGTTCTAGTTAAGAAGAACCACATGTTTACTATGGGATGATGCATCCTTCTTCTATTGTATAGCACAACCAAATTTCTTGTACATAAAATCCATTTTATTCTCTACCGTCTATGACAGAGCTAATTATCAGTTTACTTATGGTTTTAAATGATTACTTCAAAGGCCCCCCACATAACCCAAAAGGAGCAAGCAACAGGAAAATGCAAATGGTCCAACCAACTAGTCTATAGGAGAACCCGATACCAATTCCACTACTAAGTTACATTGCATGCGCACCATGCCACTCCCCCTGTTGTGCCACCAACCTTCTTTCCCTCTAGCCCCTTGCTATGTGGAAGAAAAGAGAGATGAGCGAAGAAACAGATGTGTGCCTAGTGGAGAGGTGGGAACAGACAGGGAGAAATAGAGAGGGGAAGGAAGAGATAAGGGAGAAATAAATGGGCGAATAGAGAGAGGTTTTTTATTACATAATGGAATATGATTCTGGTGTCTACATCATGTGTTGTACGGAACCATACAATTGACAAATAGTTCAACAAATTAGCTAAGAAAAATCAAGTAAATGGCCATAAACAACATATGTTACTATAGAAATAACAAAATAGTTAATCAAGTCAAACAAATTCTATTAATTGTTCTCCATCCATAACCACTGAAAAATTCCATTGCCACCACTTCCATTGAATGACATGCATCCTAATGGGGAGAGGATGACGAGGGCCCAATAAGTCCAGCCCATGAAAGGCCCATAGACACATCGAGGAAAGCCCATTGACTCGGTCAGAGCTCCTAGAGCAAGCTCTTACTCGGATGACTGTGCTGGAGCGAGCCCTTGCTTAGGTGACTGTACTCGAGCAAGTCATTGCTCGGATGAACGATTTTGAAGCATGTACCTGATCAGATGAATTTCCTGAGCAAAGTGTTGCTCATGGGCATACTTATAGCTTTGGCAAAGACGCTTGGTGGACACGCTTTAGTACATCCCTTGCAGGACGTGACTAACAAGACACTTATCTATCAAATCGTTAGGCCCCTCAATTCCAGATAGCCCAAAAAATACATGTATGCAACACCTTGATATGCACCAACAATAAATTACATAGTATGAGTAGCCTAATGATAGGGAATTGTGCATGTAATCAGTAGGTATTGTGTTTAAATCCATAACAAGCATTATTCTCTTTTTTTGACATTATTGTTCCTAACTCATAATAGGTCCTATTTAAAACTTTGTCATGCTTTTGCGGCGGGGCCTCAAAATTTCAATTTGTAAATATTGTTATATTTTTGCACCAGGACCTGTAAGATCGGCGCTGGTAGTCCGTTCTCTATTCTTGGTACATATACATGCATGTCCAGTTTGTACTTGTGCTTCAAGCTTAACTGGTTGCTTAAGAGTGTCATGATCTATTATATGGCTAAGTTGATCCTAATAGTGCTCTTATATCCAATAATTGACACTGGAAAAGACTCAACTAAAAGGCCATTGTTTGATCAGTATTGTGAGTAGTCTACTCTGGCGCTTGTGTTAATCTATCGCTTGACTCACCACATCATTTCTTCTCAAATAGCAGTGGTATCAAATCCCAGGTTTGGCCTTGTAGGGATACGCACACACGTGTTCCTTGATTCCTAATTGTTGTCTCTAGGACAGTCGCGCTTTCTAGCATGTGTTTAGACACACGTGTGTGCGTGCATGTGGTATGTATTAGTTTAGAGGTTAGGGGTAGGGAGTGAGTTGTGTGCGCCTTCGTTGTACCCTCTCAAAAAAAATACTGTATGTTAACAGCCTGTTTGAAAACGACATAAATTTATTTCAACAACCTTTTCTTCTGAGCTCGCATTTATATATACCAACTTTATATGGACATTTTCACAAATACCTGATGTGGTGCCAAACATCTGATTTTACAACTTTGCACTAACATTTATATGTTGTTAATATTTTTCTCTTGGAGCTCTCATCTCTGCAAGTCTGCAACCAAAAAGAGATTCTTTTTGGGAACCTTGTTGCGTTGCATAATATTACGACTGCCCTGCCCATCAGGGGCGTGCACAGCACAGGATGCCGATGATGGGCAGGCATCATAGGCAATGGAAACACTGAAAACGACCCTACTGCGCTGCTATGCCTCTGTACAAAGAGCGACCTGCAAAGGTATGTACGGCGTCCTCTGACTACAATCTGCGATGGGTACGTACATGAAAGAAACAATGAAGGCCAGATCACCCATCCTCCCGAAGCACAGCACAGCCAGTCAGACAGACAGAGCCAGGGAGGAAATGCACGTGCAACGACCAACGCTGCCTTCTTATTAATGATTGGGAAAATTGCAAAAATCCACTTGCAATATAGAGGGTTTTCATATACCCACTTGCAAGAACTTTTATTCCAGTCACACACCCATAAATTTTATTTGTTTTCATATACTTACTTGGGAGCCATTTGTACAGTTGACAGTCCAATTTTAACTCGTTGGCTAGGCTAATCGGCTCGCTGGCTCGGCTCACTTTTGGCTAACAGCCTGTAGGTTTTTGCGGCGTCGCGCGACCCATAGGCCAAACTAATCACACTGGTCGTGTGGCTCCGACACATCGCTGGGCGCCGGCATTCGGCACTCAGCGGAGACAAGAGATGGAGGCGGCGCTTCGGGGGATTAGGGCTAGTTGCTGGAGCAACGTGAGAAGAGGATCAGCGCTGTGCTGCTGGGCTCGTTCGTGGTGACTAGGTGGCAGTCGTCGGAGCAGCAACATGAGATCGATTTGGTGACACGCACACGATTTGGCTTTTGCGTTGGTTAGCGCAGGAAAGAACAAGCCAGCGAGTTGATTAGCGTAGCCAACGAGTCGAAATTAGACAGTTAATTGTACAAGTGGCTCCCAAGTAGGTCTATGAAAACAAATAAAATTTATGGGTGTGTGGTTGAAATAAAAGTTCTTGCAAGTGGGTATATGAAAACCCCCTATATTGTAAGTAGATTTTTGCAATTTTCCCTTAATGATTTGATCCCTACCTACATCAGTAAATCCCTACCTTTTTCTCTTTTATATTTTACTTTAACCATATGGTATAGTATCAGGGATAGGATAAGATCACCATAATACATAACCTTAGCTAATGTTTACGTCGGGGTTAAAGGATGGAGTAAGGATTTAACTTGCCAAACACCTCTGTATTCAGTGGTGGAGCTAGGAAATTTCGAAAGCCTGGGCAAAGTTTCACCACTACCACACACATCAAGACCATGTGATGGCAACCAACACAATCATGCTAAAAGAAAATTCAAAATGATAGGATAAAAAATATCTAAGACTATATATCTAGGATTAATGCTAAAAGTATATAAAAAATTACTATCACAATTTATCTTTATATAAAACTCACTATACTATACTATATTATATTATTACAGAAGTACTCTATAGACTTATGTCACATAGTTCAAAACATACCATAGCTATAGTTTGAAAGTGCACATGCTTCAAAGGACAGATTTTTGACGAGAGAATTTAATATATACATGTCTACCGGCCGAAGCATGTTTTCACGATCATGTCAGTAAATTGCAGCTAATTAAACACGTTATATGCCAATAATGCTAGCAGATAAGTCATCAATGAGTTGTATAAAGTATTAACCATGCACTATTGCGGTTGGCCGCTCACAGGACCACCACATCTACCTGAGCCGGATGTAAGACCTAACGTTGTCTCCATTCTTCAATCTCTGTAAGATGTAGCAAGCAGCAGTCAAACACACCCCATGCAAAATAGCCTTCAACCTCCGAACTCGCCAACGAGCAAAGGCAACGATCCTCTGCTCTCATCGTTGGGACCTTGGGCAGGTGCCCACCCTGCCCTGGAGGAAGATCCGCCCCTGTCTGTATTACGTGGGATTAAGTTGATTCGGTCAACCTAGATTAACTAACCTAGCCAGGGTGGGATAACTTAATCCCTCTCTACTAACCCCACTAACCCAACCAAACAATGCAGATTAACTATATTAATTGCCAAACACAAAACATAGAATAAGTTGCGTAAACTAATCTAGCTATGTTAAGGTTAGCCAATACATTAAATCTAACCCCTAACCAAACACAGCCTTAGTATGCCAGAGGGTAGCGGAGGCTCGTAGCTGTGATATGTCGGATGCAATAAATATATACTCCCTCCGTCCCAAAATATAGGGCGTATAACTTTTTTCACCAAGACCAAGAGAAGATGTTTAAAAGAGTAAATCATCATTAATTATTCCGTCGCTCAAAGCATCAAGCTGTTATAAATACTCCCACGCGAGTGAAAAGAATACCCGCACACGCGCGCTGGTTCGCGCTCCGCGGGTACGAGTACTTTTTCTCCCGCGCGCATGCATGGAGCTGCCAAAGTGCCAAGCTAGCAGGAAATATTTTTTCTCCTGTGCGTGCATTTTTTCTCCCGAGCGTGCACAGGTCGATGCATGAGCAGCAGGTTAGAGCAAAAATCCATTTGAACACAGCATTAACGAGAGGGCGCCCAAAAAATGAGCTGGTGCGTGCAAAATTTAGAAGGTAGCGCCTAAAAATTGAGATTTCAAATTCGTTTTCATCCTTTAAATAGCCATGAAGGTAGCCGATGGATCGTTCTTCATCGTGCTTGTCCTCCTGCAGGAAAATGAGAATCAACTCACTGATATGCACCATGTAATCTGGAATGACTTAGTAGAGATACGTACTTCGTGCTCGTCCTTCTCTTTGTCCAGAGAGTAGCATCTTTTGTTTTTGTGTTCTTTCATCTTCCGTTTGGACGATGGAGTGAGTAGTACTCGTATCAAATTAGTCTTCGGTGTTTTAATTGCTTCCGTGCATGCTGCATATGTACTCATGAACAGCTCAACTATTAATTAATTGCATATGTCTTTCCCAAAGAAATACCTTATATTATGGGACAACTTTAAAAAAGTTATGCGCCCTATATTTTGGGACGGAGGGAGTATATGCTAAGCAGACACTCACATGGTTGGTACAGATTATTGCGGAGTTGACCCTAGGTTGCCACAATCTATAAATACCTTATGTATGCCGCACGAAGAAGTTAACACATTATAACACCCTGTGTTTGTCACTCTCCAAAAAAAAATAGTAAAGTTTTACCGTCTAGCGCCCCATCATTTTTTCCTAAGGGTTTTCCAGTTAAATGTGTCGCTTATCCTTTTTTTTTTTCTCTATTTTGTATTTTATGACTGTCAATTTCATAACAATAACTAGAGTTAAAAAGGTAATTTTATCGTCTGGTTTTACTTACAAGCAGTGCCACCTAATGTTTAAACATTATACAGCATTTCTGTAAAAATGGTAAAAAAAAGTTTTTCTTTTGGAAAAGTCCATATTACATGCTGAACTATGACCCTTCATTTACATATCCCCTAAACTACGAAACCAGATATTCCGTCCCCTAAAACCATGACATCGGAGCAAATAACCCTTGATGGTGGTTTGAGGGTGGTTTTGCCAACATGGCCGATGAGGTGGCGGTCTACTAAAAATAAAATAACAAAATGGTGGGACCCGTATGTCATCCCCTCTCTCCCTCTCCCCCCTCTCTCTTGCAGAGTGGTGGCACAGCCGGGTAAGGCTGAGGGAGAGGAGGCGCCGGCGCGGGGAGGGGCGGGGAGGAGGCGGTGAAAGGATCGATATGCCACCTAGAGGGGGTGAATAGGCGGTTTCAAATTAAATTACACAATATTATAGAATGACTTGGCCGGATGTTCCTACCCCTGGCGTAGGATGTTCTGACCTGAGTGAGCTGCATTGAAATCGGAGTTAAAACAGAGACCACTGGGTAGGATGTTCTGACCTTACACGTCGGATGTTCCTACCCAGTACAAACAGCGGAATAGAAATTCTTGCAACTAAAACTGGTCTCCAGCAAGTAACAAGCTTAGATCTACTCAATGGAAACTATATCAAGCTAGCAACAATAATAGAACAAGCTCAACAAGTAGAGAAATAATCACAAGTGCAAGGAAGTAAAGCACAAGTGAGCAGAGCTCCAATGACGATTTTTATTCCGAAGTTCGGATCCTTGAAGGGGGATCCTACTCTCCGTTGAGGCAGGCTCGGTAGCACTTAAGCCCAGGTCACCAAGACCTAATCCTCCCGGCATTGCACCAAGCACTCACCGGCTTCACTAGTGAATTCTTGCGGAGGCGGAGTCTAGCCTTCACAAACTTCCGGCGGCTCACCACACCAAGTTGGGAGCTCACCGGCGACGCTTAGACATCTAGGAGTCCTTCACCCTCCAATAGTAATAAATCCGGCAAGAAAAATGATTTAGAGGTGTGCTAAGTGCTCAGGAACAAAATCCTCAAATTTATGGAGCACTTGGATGCCTCACTTCTCTCAAGATTTGAATCTCAAGAAGAACAAGTGAGAGAGAGAGAGGCTAGGGCTTGATGAGAGCAGGTGAGAGTGTTCTATTGTGGAGTGAATGCTCAACTTGGTTGGTAGGTGGAAGGGAAGAAGTCATAAATATGTCTCACATGAAAAGGCATGTGGGATGTTCCTACCCGCACGGGGCGGGAAATCCCATGGACCCAACTCTGGACAACGCCCATAGGTGGGATAATCCCACGACTAGCACGCTGGACAGCATCAAAAATGGATCAAATGGACTCCATTGGATGTTCTAATGCTCAGGATGGGTTAGTCCAATAAAGAAGTACTTTAAGGGGAACTTTTGGTGGGAAATTTTTCAGATAAAATTTGATGACTTAGTTTTGAGCACTTAGTTCCCTTTAAACTATTTTTCCATCGAATCCCTCTTTATAGTACGACATACCTTAGACTCAAATAAATAGAGAGAAATGCTAAAACACTGTAGTCTTGATGCCATGCTTGAAGTACACATCTTGAGGGGTACATATCTTTTGACTTTTATTCATCCTGTAGAAAATTCTCAAATAAACATGTTAGCTCTAAAATAGTTGGCCATAAATCACCAAAACCCACACAAGGGGCCTAGATGCACTTTCAGGCGGCGCAAGGAGGCGGCGTCGGCGGTGGCGGGGATGGCGCGGAGAGACATGAGAAAGAGAGGGAGAGGGTGGCGGCATTGGGAGGGGAGGGGAGGAGAAGGCGGCGATGCGGGGAGGGGCGACGCAGGGAGAAGGAGGCGACGTGGGGAGGGGTGGCACAAGGAGGAGGCGGCGCGAGGAGAGAAGTGAGATGAAGTGAGAGAGAAGTGCGAAAGAACAAGGAGAGAGATGTGATGGAGGAGAGAGAAGAGAGGATGATAGCCAAGACGACTGCATTTTAATTTTATTTGTATTTATTTTTTCTAACTAAATTACCACCTCACCCGCCATGTGGGAAAACCACACTTAAAACCGTTGCGGGGTGTTATGTGCACCTTTTTTCTGGTTTCAGGGGGTGGAATACCTTGTTTTGTAGTTCAGGGGGTATGTAGACGAAGGGACATAGTTCAGGGTGTAATATAGACCTTTTTCTTTTCTTTTTCTTTTACAGAGAGAGAGGGCAAAGTGGCACAATATGATCAGTTCTTTATACGCATGCATAATAGTAGCCATCGGATGCCACTTAAACCGTCACCGTTGTTAGATCTCGTGGGATTGTGGGAGCAATGTTTTGACGTCGCCACCATAATGTAGTTGTTTTTAAGTTGAGTTAGAGTTGGTTGTGTCACCATGGGTTGGGTATTGGCATCCATGCTGATCTATAGCTTCCCAACCTTATTTAAACTTTGAGGCTGGTAAACTAGGGTTTTCTTATCTCATAGTTGTTGTCGCTCATAGCCATGAGAGTTGGAGCTGCTGAGAAGCTCCAGCAAATAATTCCACTGTCACCGGTGAGACCTAGAGCCATTATGCTTTTGGAGGTCACCAAAGCTAAACAGATCGGTCCTCGGAGTCGCACGTTCCATGATAAGAATCCTAGTAGTTCCTAGATATCAAACATGTGCTTAATTTTAGTTTTGAAAGTCCTTACCATCCTAGAGCACATAGTCATAGGAGAACTGCCGCCTTGTGTCGACGTAGCTTGCTGTTGTTATATGACAAGGCATTGGTCCCAATGCCAAGGCAATGCCAAGAGCACAAGAGGAACCAGTAGAGTCTAGGATCATGGTTTGGTGGCCTTTAGCGCGAGATCGAGCTAGTTGGAGTCACACCACCATGCCAACGAGGGGCTCCGCCATGTGGTTGATATCGAGTTGATTTTCTCCGGATTGGTAAGGGGTTGTTTATTGTTTTTAATCAGTTCTAATTACCTCCATAGATTGTGATAGAGGGTTTGCTTTGGAAAAGAGTACCTGGTTTCTATTCAGCACCTACTCACCCTTCCTCGTCATGGTATTCTACAATAAGAGAAGGGGGGAAATTGCATTTCATGTGGCATCAACTCAAAATCATAGGTTGGTGTAGCCATCGCCAAAATATTCAATGCTCAGTGCCAATTTGTGGAATTATTTGCTTAAAATATTACTCTCTGTCCATTTTTATAAGGCGTATTTTGACTTGAAATCGCCTGTGATTTTACTTACATGTAGACTTTCGCGTTTGAACAAGATCATAATTTTAGTTAATTCGATGAATGCTCTTTGACCTTTTCTAGTAATTTAAATTATCCCAAGAAAATGTGTAGGCTGGACAAGTTTTACGGTGCACTGTCTATAGCAACTTTGACAAGTAATTAGTGTTGCAGTTTTTTTTGTTAAACTAATGAAACTATAATATGTGGAAGTATTTCTTGAGAAAAATCCACGCATATGGTTTTGACACATCAATTTGGAATATTTTAAAAGATATAAATAGTTAAAGTTTATTCCTCACGCCAAGCCCTTCATATATTGCCATGCACATGCAATGGGATTGTTGACAAGGGGTTTTGCTTCAACACTAGAACCGTTCAAATTAAGTGTAGTGTCAAAAATAATAAAAAAAAAATAGTTTAGTAGGCATGTCCAAGGAAGAAAGAAACGTTGGATATAGCTAGCATACACTCGAGTCTACGGATCCCTTCGTGAACTTCGATGGGTTTTTAAAATTTGAGAACTTTAGTGATCAATCCAAACCGTTGATCTTGTTCATCTTGTCAAAACGTAGCCACCAACCAAGTTTCGTATTTTTTTCGAATTTGTTTGCTATTTGTTTTCTAATTTTGAAAATCAGCTTGGCTATTCGAATTTGTTTGCTATTCATATTTCTAATTTGTTTGCTATTTTTTTCGAATTTATTTTGCCAAGCTGATTTTCAAAATTAGAAAACAAATAGCAAACAAATTCGAAAAAATACGAAACTTGGTTGGTGGCTACGTTTTGACAAGATGAACAAGATCAACGGTTTGGATCGATCACTAAAGTTCTCGAATTTCAAAAACCCGTCGAAGTTCACGGAAGGATCCGTAGACTCGAGTGTACGCTAGCTATTCTCTTAGAGAGAGAGAGAGAGAGAGAGAGAGAGAGAGAGAGAGAGAATTGCTAGTGCGGACTAGAGTCTACGATCCCTCCATAGACTCCATGTCGACAGGTGACTAACTGGGGGGTCACCGCCGGCAATGAATTTGTACGAGAGGACGCTAATCAACAACTAGACCAGATGGCTAACACAAGACAGGGTTATACAGGTTCAGGCCCTCAACTAAGGAGGTAATACCCTACTTCCTGTGCTCTGGGATTATTTGGTGGATCGGGATGCAAGATGATGCTCCTATCGATGATTCGATGGCCTCTCCCACGACGGCTTCTACCCCTCCCTTTATATAGTGTAGGGGGATAGAGTTTACAGGAAATCGCGGGGCATATGGTAACTATTTCCGTTATGATGTTACATGGAATGTTTGCATGGATCTGCTAATTACATGGGGATATCCCGTAAACTCGGACCCTTTCTTGCGGCTCAAGTTCGCGCGTAATCCGAGTGGTTTCCATCCTCGGCCGACCGTCCTGGATCGCCCCCTATCTATCTGCTCCTTTATGGGCCTTCTAGAGGATACCCGGGGCCCATGCAGTCCACAGTAGCCCCCGAGTGCTTTACGATAGAGTCAGATGCTTATCCGACTAGTTCCGCCGATATTTCCTGTAATCTGGAAAGAGATTGTAAAGGACTCAAGAAATCTTAAGTTTTTATGTCGAAGCGACGCCTAGATTGGCAATACCAAACTCCAGCTTGCTCGGCCCGTTGGGCACGTCATTTCGACATGAGGATTTGGCTCCTGGGCATCCACTCTTGCGATACAAGAGTAGCCTCTGGCCCGTAATGGGGCATGCCTTAAGCCACGCCATTACAGCTTCTGTCTTGCAGCATGCTATAACCTTAGCGTTTTAGAAATATCGGCATCAGGCGCCCGACCTTAACTTGTAAGAACCAGCGGGCAAGGCGGCGCTTGGCGACGGGGCGGCTCGACCTGAGACCGGCGGCGGCATCCCGGGGCGTCGGCGGCGCGAGGGCGAGGCAGGGTGGCGCTGGGGCGACTACGGCGGCGCGGCTTCTTGGGGCAGGGCGGCGACGTCTCCCCGGCAAGGGCGGTCGCACCTCCATGGCAGGGACGGCGACGGCAGCACCACAGGCAGGGATGGCACGGGTTCAGGGCACCGGGGCGGTGGAGGCACCAGGGCGGCGGCTGGCTCCCGTGGGAAAGAGGTGGCGGCCATGGGGAACAGCGGCGGCGGCTTGGGATGTGGAATCCTAGGGATTAGGGTTTTTGCTGGCTTTTAATGGGGTCGGGGTTCTTAGGTGACATAAGATTGGGCTTAGGGTCCAAATTGGTTGGGTTTTTGCGCTAGAGTCCGATTGGGTTTAATCGGCAAAATCCGATTGACTTGGGGTGGATTTGGTGTCGTACTAGCTTTTCTTAGGATGGTGGTCGACTGCAAGAGGTGGGGTGATGCGGCGTAGGACTGACGACGGCAGTGACGCCTGATGCAGATCAGAAGTGGTCTTCGGCGAGCTAGGGATTGGATGGTGGTATCGGCTTGGCCGAGATAGACAGAGGTGGGGTTTCTAATGATGTCGGCCGAGAAGGCGAATGTCCGACCAGCTAGGGTTACGACGAAAACAACCGGAGTTAGGGTTTCGGTCAAGGAAGGGGATAGATGGTTAGATTGATTAGGGGTTTTAGGGTTTCGGTCAGGGGAATCGAGCTAGGGTTTCAACTGAGAGAGAAAGTTCCAAAGAAGACTCGACCAGGGTTTTGGGGTTTTGGACTTGACCGAGAGGATTTAGGTCTGGTCGGCCAAGGTTACAAGGAGTGTCGATCAAGGTTAGGGATTTGGTCAATGGTCGAGCCGGGGATTTCAATCGAGACAAAATGTTAGGGTTTCGACGAGGAATGAATAAAAGCGAGGAGAGAGATTTTGTATCTGAAATTGTAAAGTTTGGAATTTTTTTCTAAATTGTAAATCATAGTGAAAATAATTAACAAAACAAATTCTTATATGCAAATTATTTGTTTGAAAATTTAGGGATTTTCATATAGAAAATACATTAAAAATTCTTTTAACTTGGTTTTTAGTTTTAGAGAAAACTTGGGACATTCTAATATTTATTAGGATGTCACATATAACCACTTGCAAGAACTTTTATTCCAGTCACACATCCACAAATTTTATTTGTTTTCATATACCTACTTGGGAGCCATCTGTACAGTTGACCGTCCAATTTTTAACTCGTTGGCCAGGCTAATTGGCTCATTGGCTCGGCTCACTTTGGCTAACAGCCAGTAGGATTTTGCGGCGCCGCGCAACCCATAGGCTCGACTAATCACACTGGTCGTGCGGCTCTGACACATCGCTGGCATTCAGCACTCAGCGGAGACAAGAGATGGAGCCGACGCTTCGCAGGATCAAGGCAAGCTGCTAGAGCAGCGTGACAAGAGGATCAATGCTGTGCTGCTGGGCTCGTTCGTGGCGACTAGGTGGCAGTTGTTGGAGCAGCAGCGCGAGATCGATTTGGCGGCGCACACGATTTGGCTTCTGCGTCGGTTAGCATAGGAAAGAACAAGCCAGCGAGCCGATTAGCGTAGCCAACGAGTCGAAATTAGATAGTTAATTGTACAAGTGGCTCCCAAGTAGGTCTATGAAAACAAATAAAATTTGTGGGTGTGTGGCTGAAATAAAAGTTCTTGCAAGTGGGTATATGAAAACCCCCTATATTGTAAGTGGGTTTTTGCAATTTTCCCTTAATGATTTGATCCTTACCTACGTCAGTAAATCCCTACCTTTTTCTCTTTTATATTTTACTTTAACCATACGGTATAGTATCAGGGATAGGATAAGATCACCATAATACATAACCTTAGCTAATGTTTACATTGGGGGTTAAAGGATGGATTAAGGATTTAACTTGCCAAAGACCCCTGTATTCAGTGGTGGAGCTAGGAAATTTCATACACTGAATCTACACTTATATTTTCATACAATGAATCTACACCTAGTTCAAAACATACCATAGCTATAGTTTGAAAGCGCACATGCTTCAAAGGACATAGATTTTTTACGAGAGAATTTATTATATACATGTCTATCGGAAGCATGTTTTTGTTAGGATATACGCCGATGCAAGATCACAAACGACACTAGGAGATATGATGTTTGGTAACGCAGTCCGGCATTGCTGCCTACATCTGCAGTGCTCTGATTATGAGCGCTCCTCCCCAATCCATAATAACGCAGCATACCGACTTCACAGGTCACGGCCACATGCCGGCCGCTGGCCTCCTATTGCCTATGCTACTATTATAAAGTCGTTCGCTTGGTTACACCAGGGCTGCCTCCCTTTATATAGTGGAGGTCTGGATAGAGTCCGACTCTAACACTAAACCAGCCATGCCTATTATAACATAGAGTCCATGTAACCTACTTGTACACATATTCGACACAAAACCTAACAAACTCCTCCTTGGAGAATATGGTCTCTCCATCTTGAAGTCGTTCCAGCGTCTTGCACGAGCCCTATACCTGTCCTCTAGTTGCTTCCTCCTTTCGATAATTGTTTGACTCACTTTGAATCTGCACCTCTAGATCCAATCTTTGAGTTCTCAAGCAGGCTTCTCAGCCCACCACCATGCACCACGTCCGTGAACGGCAAAACATACTGCACCCTGGATATCCACATCCAAGCCACAGCTTCACCTCCAGTGTCGTGATGCAGCGACTCCTGTGCAACATCCAGTCGCATCACTGCTCCCGCCGTGCCAATCTATCCGGCACACATCCGCGCTTGCCGGTCTGATCGTGAACGCCGAGGTTGTCGCCATCGCTTGCCGACCTCACTAGCTACTTTATCAGCCCGATTGCCACATCTGGTCAATCTCTGCCAACGGTAGCCCATCGAACGGTTCGAGCCTCCTGCTCAAAGTGTCCGACACACCACCGATCGAATCGTCGATCGCCGCCATGCTCCACCTTGCGCCGATGAGGTGTTTTCTACGGTGCCCGTGTATGCATAAACCTCGTGTCTTCCCCTAGATCTTCCGCATGGCCAACCTCACCAACCAAGCTCTGATACCACTTGTTAGGATATGCGCCAATGCAAGATCACGAACGATATTAGAAGGCATGATGTTTGGTAACGTAGTTCGGCATTGCTGCCTACATCTGCGGGGCTCTGATTATGAGCGCTCCTCCCCAATCCATAATACGGTAGCATACCGGCTAACCAGGACACGGCCACATGCTGGCCACTGACCTCCTCTTGCCTATGCTACTATAGTGGAGGCCTGGATAGAGTCCGACCCTAACACTAAACCAACCCTGTCTATTATAACACAGAGTCCATGTAACCTACCTATACACATATTCGACACAAAACCTAACAGTTTTGACGATCATGTCAGTAAATTGCAGCTAATTAAACACATTATATGCCAACAATGCTAGCAGATAAGTTATCAGTGAGTTGTATAAAGTATTAACCATGCACTACTGTGGTTGGCCGCTCGCAGGGCCACCACATCTACCCGAGTCGGATGCAAGACCTAACGTTGTCTCCATTCTTCAATCTCCGTAATATGTAGCAAGCAGCAGTCAAACACCCCATGCAAAATCAACAAAATATTGCCAAAGCAACAAAAAAAAAAATGATCATATGTGATGCTTCTATAGGAAGGACACATAATTTCTTTTCTCAGATCATTGGTCCATTGGTTCACTGCCACATGAAGAGCATAGGGACCCTGGTTATTCCCAGATCAAAGAGATTTAATTATACAATTGTCCTTGTATCAGCTTGTAAAACTCTGTGCTAAAAACATCAATTGTCCTTACATCAATATGTCCTAGAAACAACACTATTCAGTTTGGCTAGTTTTTAGACTAGTTTCAGGTTTTTTACTTCAGTTCAGAGAATGATGACCTTGTAAATTTTGGAAATGTTATATTGTTGCTCCTATTGCCGTAAACTTTATCAATAATCTTTGAACAGCCTCATTCATGGACAAGTGAACAACCATCGAGTCTCTGAACATTTCCAGCTCATATAATACAAGTTCATATAGAATATCATCATTGTTTCAGTTTAAAATTCCAGTTCTTCTTCCTTTTGCCAAAACTTGAGCCACTTTGCATCAGTAAAAAGAAAGGAAGGTGCATGCATGATCAGGTAAAAATAAGCCTAGTGTGTAGTTGCTCTTTCAACAGTATGAACTGTTAACCAAAGCCACTGAGGCAGCCACATAAACAAAATGCATGTCAGAAGCAGCCTTTCTTACATGGAACAGATCCATACATTTCCAATTCATCTGTCACATTATGGCATGAAGGAAGCAACTCACAACCTGAAATTTACACAATTGCGAAGCTCCTCATTTTATACAATCTGAAAATTTACACCAGTGCATCAAGAGCATGAGCAATTACAGGTCACATGTATACAACTGAACAATTTCATACAATCTGAAAATTTTCATCCAAATGGCTGCAAAAAACATAATCGGCGCTGGAGGACAGGGGTGACATCTCCTCGGCGCTACAGGACAGAGGCAGCGGTAGCTTTTGGAACACGCATCTTGAGCAGCTCGGTGGCCTTCTCCTTGGTCGTGTCCCTGCACCCAACCTGCAGGAGAAGCAACAGCTTCTGGAACGCGCCGCGGCTCGGTCAGGCACCTCGTCGCCGCGTCCTCCTCCTCCTCGCCGCCGTCGGCGGCGGCGTCACCGGAGCCGCTACTGCCAAGCCGCCACATCTTGACAAGGACGGGCACAGCGAGCGTGTGGCCCCGCGCGGCCATCCTCCGACGAGAGCACCGCTAGGGACTTCTTGGCCGCACTCTTGTCGGCGTCAATGAGGACCTCGACGAGCTCGCACGGTGGGGAATCGGGGAAGGGGAGCTCGTGCGCGGGGATTGGTGAGCCGAGGCGGACGCTGCAAAGCCAAGCCGATCAGGCAAGAATTGGAGCCAGGTGGGAGAGGCAGCGCAGCTGCATCCGACGATGGCGTGGGGATACGCGTACGGCAGTAGGCGCGCGGGACACGGGCTCGTCCCTGTTCCGGCAGCAGCAGGAGCTTCCCGTCATCAGAGACGAAGCTGCAACGAAAAACACGCACAGAGGCTCACACGAACACTTGGGTTTTGGTGCGGCAACAACCAACCGCTTTTCTCTGTATTCCTTGCTTAAATAGCAGTAACAAAAACAGGTAACCACTAACAACACGTCGCCCACTCCGCGCCCCACGACCTTGCGCACGCTGCGCCATCCCACAGCCTCCAATCGTGCCGCGCGAATCGGGCGTTCAACTAACTCCAGCTCCATGCGAACGAGCACACGTCAAGCTGCTTATTTCTCGCGACGCGCCGTTTACAACTAGCTGCAACGGCTCACAAAGAAACTACCTGCCTAGCTAACTAACAAGCTGAAAAAAACGATGCTATTTACATGCAGACGATGCCTAGATTACCAACAATCTCCCCCTAATGCTGGCGTCGTCTTCAGAGGAGCTTCATGACTCCAATCCGCCCGCGAAGCTCAATGAATTTGGTCTTCCCGAGCGGCTTCGTCATAACATCCGCGAGCTGCTCCTGTGTTCCTGCGAACTCCAGCTCGATCGCTCCCTTGTCGATGCATTCACGGATATAATGAAATTTTGTATCAATATGCTTACTCCTATCGTGAAGCACCGGATTCTTGCAAAGAGCAATCGCAGACATATTATCCATCTTCAATTTGGAACCGGCGACTCAACGCCGATTACCTCGCCGAGCAACCTCCTGAGCCATACACCTTGGCATGCTGCGGTTGCTCCAGCGATGTACTCCGCCTCACATGACGACAGAGCCACCACCCGCTGCTTCTGAGACTGCCATGCCACCGGGTTTCCAGCGAGAAAGAAGATCACACCGGAGGTGCTCTTCCGATCGTCGATGTCGCCGGCCATATCGCTATCGCTGTAGCCCACGAGAATGAGTTCAGCATCTCCTCGCGCATACACCAGCCCATAATCGACCGTCCCGGCTACATAACGCATCAAATGCTTCATGGCTGCCATGTGCTCCAGCCTCGGATCTTCCATGAAACGGCTCAAGTACCCCACGGCGAACGACAAGTCCGGCCGCGTGTGCAAGAGATACCTGAGGCTGCCGATCAGACTGCGGTACTCCGTTACGTCCACCACCGGCGAGGTGGAGTTCCTGGACAGCTTGAGCCTAGTTTCCATTGGTGTGGCGCATGGATTGCAGTTGCTCATGCTGCCACGCTCCAGCAGCTTCTTGGCGTATGCCGTTTGACGCAGCTCCACGCCGTGCCTTCCCTGCTTCACTTCGATGCCGAGGTAATAAGAAAGGGTGCCCAAATCACTCATCTTGAACAGCTTCATCATCTCTCCCTTGAAGATGTTGATCTCGCTGGCGTGCTCCCCTGCAATGATAAGATCATCAACGTAGATCCCCACCACCAGCCGAGCTCGCGCGTTGCCTCGTGTGTACAGCCCGTGCTCGCTCTTGCACTTGGAGAAGCCAAGAGCGTGCAAGCTCGAGTCCAACTTCGCATTCCATGCTCGCGGCGCCTGACGTAGACCATACAACGCCTTATGAAGCTTCAAGACCTTCTCCTCGTGCCCTGCAGCAGTGAAACCAGGCGATTGCATGACGTAGACCTCCTCTGCAAGATCATCATTGAGGAATGCCGATTTGACGTCCATATGGTGAACCAGCCATCCACGGAGCGAGCCCACGGCCAGGACCATGCGTATCGACTCCATTCTGGCCACAGGTGCATATACTTCCTCAAAGTCGATGCCTTGGCGTTGTACATATCCCTTAGCGACGAGCCGCGCCTTGTACTTCACGATCTCACCACGCTCGTTACGCTTCACCTTGAAGACCCACTTGAGACCGATCGCGCGATGCCCAGCTGGCAAGGGCACCAACGACCACGTCTTGTTCTCCTCGATCGAAACCACTTCCTCCAGCATCGCCTTGCGCCAATTCTCATCCTCCTTGGCCTCTTCCGCCGTTGCCGGCTCATCTCCAACCACGAGCATGAGCTCCTCATCTAACACGCGCTCCACCTGGCCTGGTGGCGTGCAGTCACCAAGAATGTTGTCCCACTTGCGGAAACGAAGTGGTACATCGTCGTCGTGATCGGCATCGAAATCATGCTCTCCAGATGGTGGAGAAACGAACTCGACGCTCGGAGGTGTGCTTGGGGAAGAGCTTGGCGACGCCGCTGCTGTATTTGGGGAGGCCGACATAGTGCGAGGCTCGGACCCGCACGCGGGCGTCGCCACGCTCGATCGGGTCGGCGATGGTGTGTCAGGTGCATCCTCGCCGGGTGCGCCCGCCACGGGCACAATTGATATCTGTTCAACGGCGAACGGCTCGTTGTCGTCGCTCGGCCCAGCACCCTTCTTCGCTCCCCAGTCCCAGCTACGCCACTCCTCAAACACGGCGTTGTCGGAGATGACAACACGCCGCGTCGCTGGATTGTAGAAGCGGTACCCCTTGGTGCCAGGCTCGTAGCCCACGAACACCATGGGAGTACTCCTGTCGTCGAGCTTGGCGAAATGCCTCCCCATTGCCTTCACATGTGCCACACAGCCAAAAGTTCGAAAGAAATGAACTGCGGGGCGCATGCCATTCCATACCTCATATGGGGTCTTCCCTTCAACACTTTGGGTCGGCGCGTGGTTAAGCAGGAACGTCGCCGTGGTCACCGCCTCCCCCCAAAACCAGTCCGGCAAGGCCATTGCCTTCATCATGCACCTGGCCATGTCCATGACCGTCTGGTTGCGGCGCTCGACAACTCCGTTTTGTTGTGGCGAATACGAAGCCGTGAGGTGCCTTGCGATCCCTAGCTTGGAGCAGTAATCCATGAAGTCCCGCGCTGTGAACTCGCCACCGCGATCGGTGCGAAGTGTGCCCACCTTCCTCCCCGCCTGGGCTTCAGCTCCTGCCTGAAAACGCACGAAGGCCATCGAGGCTTGATCCTTGGTGCGCAACAGCATGAGCCACATGAAGCGGCTCAGGTCATCGACGAGGAGGAGGAAGTAGCGGTTCCCGCTTGGTGTCGCCGGCGAGATCGGGCCGCATAAGTCGCCGTGCACCAGCTCGAGGCGCTCAGTCGCCCTGAACTTGGCCTTACTTGGGAAACTTGCCCGTCGCTGATTCCCGGCGAGACAACTGTCACAGATTTGATCGACATGATCAATCCGTGGCAATCCCCGCACCATCTCCTTGTGCGCCAGCTCCCGCAGACCACGAAAACCCGGATAACTACTAGAGGATATAGATAGGAATCCTACCTCGTAACCGACTAGGACTCTTCCTTGTAACCCCACCCCCTCCACTATATAAAGGGGGTAGGGGGCCATAGTTCGGCATCTTCATCTACATCCGGAGGATCATCTCCACAGGCCATGCCGCATAGAGAATTACACATCTATATCTTGATCATCTTCCAGGTTGATCATCATCTTGTACACATATACCCCATATAATCCCAGAGCACAGGACGTAGGATATTACCTCCGCCATGAGGGCCTGAACCTGTATAAATCCTTGTCTTGTGCTACCATCGAGTTTGGATCTTGCGCGCCTCGCCCCATATATAATCATTGCCGGCGGTGACCCCCCAGTTAGTCACCTGTCGACAGGTTCAGATCCATACATTTCCAATTCATCTGTCACTTTATGGCATGAAGGAAGCAACTCACAACCTAAAAATTTACACAATTGAGAAGCTCCTCATTTTATACAATCTAAAAATTTACACCAGTGCATCAAGAGTATGAGCAATTATAGGTCACATGTATACAATTTGAACAATTTCATACAATCTGAAAATTTTCATCCAAATGGCTGCAAAAAAAAAACATAATCGGTGCTGGAGGATAGGGGTGACATCTCCTCGGCGCTGCAGGACAGAGGCGGCAACAGCTTTTGAAACACGCATCTTGAGCAGCTCGGTGGCCTTCTCCTTGGTCACGTCCTTGCACCCAACCTGCAGGAGAAGAAACAGCTTCTGGAACCCGCCGAGCCTTGGTCTGGCACCTCGTCGCCGCGTCCTCCTCCTCCTAGCCGCCGGCGGCGGTGTCACCGGAGCCCCTGCTGTCGAGCCGCTAGCCCTCCACATCTTCTTGACGAGGACGGGCACAGCGAGCTCGTGGCCCCGCGCGGCCGTCCTCCGACGAGAGCACCGCTAGGGACTTCTTGGTCGCGCTCTTGTCGGTGTCAACGAGGGCCTCGACGAGCTCGCACGGTGGGGAATCAGGGAAAGCTCGCGCGGTGGGGACACCCTGATTTGGGGAGAGAAACCGCAAGGGAATCGGGGAAAGCTCGCGCGGTGGGGTATCGGGGAAGGGGAGATTGTGCGCGGGGATTGGTGAGCCGAGGCGGACGCTGCAGAGCCGAGCCGATCAGGCAAGAATTGGTGCCAGGTGGGAGAGGCAACACAGCTGCATCCGACGATGGCGTCGGGACATGCGTACGGCCAGGGGCGGAACTAGAGCGAAAATTAACCGGGTTCACCACACAAGCACACAAATAAATATGTTATATGTTAAATATAATTTATAGTTGTCGATAATTTAGCACCATAATATCCAATGAAGATGAACATTGAATAGTGATAAAAGTAGCAACAAAATACAAAAATGCTTACTGAAACGAAGAAACTAAACAAGAATCGTGGATAGAAGTTGGCGTACATTGATAAAATCGATCATCAGACTTTAATGACCTATAAAAAAAAGAACATAATCAGTTGAAATGACAAATGAAAATGGTAGGATAATTAAATTTATAAATTTACAAATGCTACCTTTTAGTATTTTCTTTCTTTCAAATTCATAAAGCGATGAAGGACCGCATCATCGGTGACTCTCTTCATTTCTTCTTTCTCCACATAACAAATCAAACTGTGTATATGGAAAATTATAAGTGCAAGGTTGACAAGGTCCATTATCCAAGTATTTTCTCATTACCACATCTTTTTGGTTAGGATGATAATCATCTATTCTTTTCCTTTTGGCCAGATCACACTGGATCTCCTCTTCTCAATTGAGATCTTCTGGACATGGATTCCCAGCAGTAGCATTAGCACTACTTTCAGTAGCATTAGCACTACTTTCCGGCTCTTTTCTTTTTAGAAACCTATCCATGTCAATATCTCACAACCTACAAAAGCGTATAAAGATTAATTAGTTATTACCATATTCTATAGATTATACTAATGAAAGCCATAATCAATTGAGATTTGCTGATACTCTTATCATACTAATTAAAAAAATCTAACACAGTAACCCTAAGCCATTAGCCATATATGCACGGATGATGGATCATGGATGGGCCACTGGACGTTGCTCACGTTGGACCACAAAAAATAAAATATTAGCAATCTGCAATTAGATCAATACTAATCATAGATTAGCAATTAAATAATATATACATAATACATACCCACGGCCAGATGGAAAGATCTCGAAGACGTCAGTACGTCACAGCCTCCACCGATCTCTGCCAAGGCGAGTAGGCGACAACGATGAGAACCGACCAGGCGATCTCTGCCGAGGCCAAGGCGACGGCGAGCCGCGAGCCGGCAATGGGAGTATGGGACCGTACAAGAAGATGAGGCGCAGCCTCACAGAGTCACGGAGGATTCTAGGAGAAGAAGACCGGGAGTCGTGCTACTCCAGTGCCCCTAGTGTTTCTCGTACTTGCACTTGCACAGGCCCATCAAAATAATGAAGAGCCTACAGGCATCGTCCAATGGACTGGCCGATTGAGTGCTCGGGCGGTTGGGCCTTAGTGGCATCTTGGTTGTTGTCACCACTCACCAGGCTGGATGGCTGGACGGGTGCACAAACTTTGGGCCAAGGGTGCACACAAGGTATATAGGAACTAATCCCTACTAAAAATTATTTTGGGCCTGGGTCCCTGTGCACCCCCATGGGCCTCTTGGGCTCCGCCCCTTCGTACGGCTCTAGGCGCGCAGGACACGGGCTCGTCCCTCGCTCGCGGTACTTCCCCCGCTTCGATGTTCCACTATGTTGCTGGCACCATTTGAGAATACTGAACTTCTTCTTTTCGAAGTCGACGGTGTCCTTCGCTAGATGGGATGCAAGCTCATTAACAGATCCTATTTTACACTTTCTTCTACGGATGCGTAAGACCCTGAACATGGCCAAAGTGCGTGTGCAATCCTGTGCTGGATGCCGTGCCTGGCCCGGCCGGCTATCAATTCAGGAATTTGGCATGACATCTTTGCAAGATGATGATCGAGAGCCGGCCGGTGCTTCCATTGTTTAATCCAAAAGCTGAATCACAAGGCCACGCGACAGTGACCAACCAAGGGAAGAAGGATGGGAGGGAGGCCGGCATATATGTGGCGCTAGTCAAACTCAGATTCTTGCATTCATTTATATCATTCGTCCTAGAGAAAAGGATGTAGTGATCTTATCTCATCATTCGTCCTAAGAAAAGGTCATGTTCATTTCGTTATCGACTCTACGTCGCCATCTAGCTACACGCTGCACAAAGAACCTACAATTTCCAGGTTAACCTTGAAAAAAAAAATCAAAATAGCAGGCAAAATTAACAGGCATATTCAGTGATATATGTCATGCCTTGCACGTACAGTAAGTAGCTCAAATTTCATCCTGTCATAATGTTATTATCAGGATTAAGCTAGCTAGCTAGCTAGATGATTTACTGTTTAGAGATAGACTTCGGCTATTAACAACAGCATCAATCGCACATAAGGAAGATACCAAAGATTACGTCACTATAGGGTTCATCAGTTCTGTCTTGCGGGCTCCATCCAAAATTCCAACCACGCCTATCTCATCTCACCGGTCTCTTGTTCTATCCAAAATTGCACACCACGTATGTTTGCTTCAGTTTAAAACATAATTTTTTAGATAAATGAAAGAATCTTCCAGCCTTTCCACCAACTAGGAATACATATAGCCATTACAAATGATTATAAAAACTTAAAACCAAAGCGAAATGACAAAACAATTATCACGCTAAGGAAAGCAACAAAAAAAAAACTTCTGCCTCATAAAGATCAGACGACCCAAATATCTTGACGTTTGTCTAAGCATCCTCACATAGAAGATGATCATTGATCTTCATGAGATTTTACTGCGATTACATAAGAGCAGTAAAGTCCAAAATTTTCTCACCGCATCCAAAATGATTTAGTGAGAGAAGACAATGATCCAAACAACTAGTATTGAGAAGCAATGTAGACCAGTTGAAATTAAGTGTAATAACTCAAATTTGAGCACACAGCCTCCTATTAAATCAACGAACCAAGATGCAATCCAATAAGAAGAACCATGCCTCTCAACGTTGCCCGTAGCAAGGTAACGCGCTCATGAGCATCGTTGTCATTGAATCTAGCTAAAAAAGCTAGAAAATGATATTTCTCTCAAGATTGGCACTTTAACACCTTTTTGCAACTCATTGTCGTTGCATGGCTTGCCACTATAGGTCACCGTCCGGCCATCATTGGAGAACCGCCAATGAATCTAGATCTGGTTGTCTCAGCTCAATATCAACTGCACTCACATTAAATCTGATAACCTTGCCCATAATTACGACGACCCACAAAGGGCGTCCACCGGAGCTTCATTGCTCATAGGCGTAGAGATGCAACACACCCTTAAGGATGAAACGCGCCCAAAGCAAGAACCAACCAGGCGTTGACTCCCACATTATGAAGGTTCCCATCGGTCACCGACCGACCACCCTCATCTTCCCAGTGCAAACATCATAGTCGCGAGGAACAGCCGGACCTAAATCTAAATTTAGATCTGAATCTGGATATGAGGTATTATGCTTACTGTGGATTACAAGAGGATGGACCCTCTCCTCGCTGGTGAGCTCGACGGAGAAGAGGTAGGGGCCACGGGAGAGACGGGGAGAGGTTTCTCGAAGGTGGACATAGGAAGAGGACGAGGGGCTCTTTGAACCGAAAATATTATCTTTTCATTAGTTGCTCCAAGTCCATTTCATGCGTCCACATCTTAGAAAATGGTATCAAAAAAATATTTACAAATGAATACCAAACAACTTGTGTATCATTAGAAATGCACTAATTCATTAGAAATGCACTAAAAACTAAATTTCTAGTCCATCTTTTGAAATTCTTTATACAAACGAATGAACTAGTGTGGGTTAAGAAGTACCCTACAACTGGTCCTTTTGCACCCCTACTTGTCGATACTGACAGAAGCCATATATTTACCATGTCACATTAACTTCAGAGCCTAATTGGAGCTATGAATTAAGAAGAAAATAAGGAAGACAAAATTTTGCATAAAAGAAACCCAAAATGAAATGGAAAAAGAGAGAGAACCAATCATATGATGAGAGCCAAGCTAGAGTTGTTCAATGCGCCAAATGGTAGCACTCAACTTTAGTCATATATATCGTAAGATCCCCTGGCTTTTGCCATCAGTGTCAGCCGGCTGACTAATCTATGCGACACTAATGGCAAAAGTTGTAATTATGCGACACTAATTACTGGCTGGCTCTCGTCTTTTGCTCCAAACAACAAGTGTGTGTGATTCACTCGGAAGGGCAGAGAGATGCAATTATGAGAGTCCATCCACTTGTCTGATCAGGTAGTATTTAATCTGAGTGACCGACTCTTGTATCCTGAGTGAAATAATATTACACAGACATGCGTAACACCAGGGGTTACTCCCTTGTCTAATGAACCTCAGCTAGCGAGCTGCATATATTGAATAGATAAAAAAAAATCTACACTTTCAGGTGATAGCTCTTTGCTTGCCGATAATAAAGGTACCTTTTCTTTGCAAATGAATACACAAATAAAAATTTTTAGATGGATTAATTACACAGATGCCTCTTCGTAGTTACGGATTTGGAGAAATAACATTGTAGAATGGGATATTGTGAAAATGCCGTTAGAAAACTGTATCAATGCCATTATTCGAATATTGATGCACATTTTTATGAATTTTGAGTAATTCCAAACGAGAATAGATGTTTTTGCCCCCCTTGCTTCCTCCTCCTCCTCCTCCCTCCCTCCCTCCCTCCCTCCCTCTCTCTCTCTCTCTCTCTCTCTCTCTCTCTCTACAATTTCAGATTTGATTGAAGTTCCCTAATGCCATCACCAGTGACAACGTTTGTGCCTCATGGACCCAATCATGCCATTGACCATACCAACACTAACCTTAATGTCCCCAAGGTGTAGGCGGCAGCGCACACCATGACAGAGCAAGGAGAGTAGGAGAGCGAGGCTTGACAACAACAAGGCAACACTAGAGAACAACCCCTTTTCTGTGCTCCAAAGCCCTCCTTGAACTCCAGCGAGCCCTCCCTGAGCTCTTGGCTGGCCGTGCAGCAAACTACCACACTTGATTGATGCTCGGTTGGCTTCCCCTCACCTGCAAGGAATCGCCGACAACCTCTGTCCATACTAGGTCCTTGGCCAACATCCTCCCACCATGCATGGCTAGTGGCCTCCCTCTTGACACCCAACAATTTCCTATCCTCATTGAGCTCATCAATTGGGATCTCCCTCGGGCCCATCTCGTAGTTGTTCTTGGGGAGCGGTGGTGGGTGGTCGACGTGAGAGTTGGGGGAAAGCTGAAGGCAACTAGCTTTGCAATAGTGCGACGATCATCAATGAGTGGATGGTCCTTGCGGTAGGTTGCTAGTCTTTACGGGAGCTAGTGTGAGTAGATGATCATTGGCAGGATGTTGGGAGAGATTAGAGAAGGGAGGAAAAAAGTAAGCGGGATAATTTTTTTTTTGGCATAATTGAAAATGTGCATCAATGTTACAACAATGGTATAACTTTAGCGGCGATGTTTCCATGGTATTGTATATAAAGTTTAAACTTTCGCACCACGGTGTCGTGTTTTATAATGACATTTTTTCTTTGATCCACGGATCTGTAGGGTATTATGTTTTGTAATGATATATTTTCATTGATCCACGGCTCTGTAGGGTATCATGTTTTGTAATGATATTTTTTTCACTGTTCCGCTGCTACGTAGGGTATCATGTTTTGTAATAATATTTTTTTATTGATCCATGGCTATGCAGTGGTGTGCGTATATAATTAACATTTTTAAATAGAGGTGTTGGTGTCTGGGAATCGCGCTCCTGAAGAGCAGCGGGTCCACGGACAGGCAGACGAATTTGTAGTCAGAGTGAGGCCCAACGACAACCCTTTCCAGCAGCCCGAGTGGCGGCCGAACCTGCAGGGGCTCAGGCCGCGCAGTCTTCCCGGACTAAACCTGGTGCGACTTGGCGATCCGGGTACAGGTCCATCGTACGGTGAAGAAGGAGAGAAAAAGCAATACAAACCATGAAGACGCAAGTGATTTATCCTGGTTCGAGCCCCCACTGCCGGGTAATAGCTCTACTCTAGTCTTGTTGATTATATGGTGGAAATATGGTGGAAAACAGTATAGAGGTGCCGAGACCGGGCTTGAAGGCGCCGATCCCGAGCTTACAATGGGGTGACCTAAGACTAAGGCCAAACTCGCGCCGCCCGTTGGGGGCGTCGGGTAGCGTAACAAACCGTTCGCTGCCTGCCAAGGAGGGCAAACGACAAACCGATCTGCCCGCGTGCCCTTCCTCGGGCTGCGGGTTCCCGGGGATGCATAGTTCTTTCCAGTCAAGGCCGGAGAAAGTGTGGTGGGACACGACGGTTGTCGCCACCAGCCCACGGACAGACGGACTATCCGCGGGACCATCCCCCGGGCTAAGGCTAGCCCGGGAGGTGTGTGACGCCTGCTAAGGCGTGGTTTTGATCCGATCAAGCCCCGGGAGGACCTTGGCGGGCTAGGCGCTTCCTTTAGTACGGCCAAGAGCGGCCTTTTGAACCTTCTGTTTATACGGTGGGCCGGTGCGGAAACGGTCCAAAGGCCTATCTTAAGATGGCACCAACAAGAGGACGACTAGCAAACAGTAAAACACATTAAAAAAACATTAATTGATGGATTGGGGATCGGTTCCAACTTCCAAATGTCAGTCTCCCGGAAGAGGAACAGGGCAGGATCCTGACCTCTATTCCCTCCCGTGTCCCGTCCATCTATATATACCACCACCAGCAGCGGCGCCACCGTCTCCTTCCACTCCGATCGCCGCTCCTCTCGAGCGATTCGAGGGCAATGGCCGTGGAGGAAGGGGAGCCGGCTCCGGCGGCGGCTAGGCGCGGCCTGCGGTACAACTCCCCGCTGGCGCAGGTGGCCCTGATCGGGCTGGTGTGCTTCTGCTGCCCCGGCATGTTCAACGCGCTGTCCGGCCTTGGCGGCGGCGGCCAGTTCGACCACTCCACCGCCGACAACGCCAACACGGCACTGTACGCCTGCTTCGCCGTCTTCGGCATCCTTGGCGGCGGCGCCCACAACCTGCTCGGCCCGCGGCTCACCCTCCTCCTGGGCTCCCTCACCTACCCGCTCTACTCCGCCTCCTTCCTCTACTACAACCACCGCCGCTCGCAGGCCTTCCCCGTCGCCGCGGGCGCCCTGCTCGGCGCCGGCGCCGGCCTGCTCTGGGCGGCGCAGGGCGCCATCATGACCTCCTACCCGCCGCCCTCGCGCCGCGGTTCCTACATCTCGCTCTTCTGGTGCCTCTTCAACCTCGGCGGCGTCCTCGGTGGCCTCCTCCCCTTCTCCTTCAACTACCACCGGGGCGCCGACGCCGCCAGCGTGAACGACGCCACCTACATCGCCTTCATGGCCTTCATGCTCGTGGGCGCTGCACTCACGCTGCTGGTGCTCCCGCCCTCGAGGATCGTCCGCGACGACGGCACGCGCGCCACCAGGGTGACCTACTCCTCCGTCCCCACCGAGGGGTGGGAGATCCTCAAGCTCTTCGCCAACTGGAGGATGCTCCTCGTCCTCCCCGCCGCCTGGGCCTCCAACTTCTTCTACACCTACCAGTTCAACAACGTCAACGGCCTCCTCTTCACCCTCCGCACCAAGGGCCTCAACAACGTCTTCTACTGGGGCGCCCAGATGCTCGGCTCCGCCGCCATCGGCTACTTCCTCGACTTCGGCTTCGCCAGCCGCAGGAGGAGGGGGCTCGCCGGCGTTGCCGCCATCGCGCTCCTCGGCACCGCCATCTGGGGCGGGGGCCTCGCCAACCAGCTCAGGTACACCAGCGGCAAGTGGGACGACCCCATCGACTTCAAGCAAGGCCGCCGCTATGCCGGCCCCTTCCTGCTCTACTTCAGCTACGGCCTGCTGGACGCCATGTTCCAGAGCCTCATCTACTGGATCATCGGCGCCCTCGCCAACGACTCCCAGGTCCTCAGCAGGTAGTACACCAATTCCACATCACACATGTGTCTCTGTCAATTCTACCACCGAATTGGACCCTTAAATCCTATGGCATTGGCAGTTTGGCATAGGCATTGTCTCTAAATTTCTAGTCTTTCTTGAGATGGTTAAAGGATTGCTTACATAGGAACTGTTTGTAAATGGTAGATCAATTAGCAGGAGGCTATATAGTGAGTTACTCACTGTTTAGGTTGCTTAATTCGCACCATGATCCGTGGACTAATCAGGTTATTTGTTGTCATCGTAGAATGCTAAAGTAAAATAGAAAAAAAGCACATCACTGTCTAATAAAAGAATACACTTTCTACCAATGTTTTCACTCGGTCTGAATTCCACGATCCATGGGAGCAAGCTGAGCACATGGACTTTTCATCATTTCGGTGGATAGAGTGTGCTCCAAATAATTCCGTGGCATTCTTTAGGTTCCTAGTTTGATTTTCCTTTGAATAATACCCATTAGCGGACATGGTAACCAATTAGTGTGTGCCCGCATGCCTGTTTTCCTTATGCTATTCAAATTTCAGAGTTGGTTGGGTCTATATATATGTTTGTGTTGGCCAGAATATGTAGACCCAGATTTCGGACAGTCCACTGGTTGCTTCAGTGGTAGCAAGTCACCAACTCTGTGTCACCATGTGCCATGTCTTCTTAATCATCAATTTAGAATAGGGTAAACTACTCTACTGAAGAGGTGCATTAAAAATTATAATATTATGAAAGTTCTTTTCTAGACGAATCTATCTATAGGATTTTTATGTTCTCAATCTAAATAGCTTAAAAGTTTCTATGGATAAGTTTTAAAACTGACTTACGGCAAATCTAAAACGACTACCATTTCATAACGGATGGAGTATAAGGAATAGGCCAGAAGGCTGGAGTTTGGAAAGTGTACACTTGCAGCTTCTAATTGGTAATTACAATGCCATCCCAGATCAGCTTTTAAATTCTGCCACAATAAAAAATATATAGTTTTCCATGTAAACTCAATATTCAACGCTTTCCAAATGCTGGTGCTTGGATTTTAAAAAATATTTGCACGCTTCCTTAGTGTTTGTATTTTTTTTTCTAGTGAAGTATTAGTGGGTAAGATCATTGAAACAATATGATGCAGAGTGTGGATTAAATGCCTGTCCCAATCACCGTTCAACCTTTGTTTCAGATATGTTGGATTCTACAAGGGAGTGCAGAGTGCAGGAGCAGCTGTTGCATGGCAAGTCGATACCCACAAGACACCCCTAATCTCGCAGCTGATTGTGAATTGGGGTCTTATGACTGTTAGCTATCCCTTGCTTGCGGTCTTAGTGTTTTTAGCTGTGAAGGATGAGGACAATTCGGTTTCTTCAGTGGCGGACAGCAAAGACAAAGACAGTAAACTGTCTGCACCAACTAGCTTCCACTGAGGGAGATATATGTAGTGTTGTTGGAAACCTTCAGTGCGTTGGTCCTTCCTCTGCTTCTTACATAGAAACAATCAAACAAGAAAGTACAGTGATTTAGTCAATCCATGGTGTAGAAGTAAGTACTCATCGTGGAATCTTGTGCGGTGTTTATCGTCGATATGTAGCTTCTTGGATGATAGTGTTCATTAGTAATTGATATAATGTTCGTTCTTGCTGCGTTGCCAATCAGCTCAGTTTCTGCAGCTGCACTACGATGTATTGTTCCAACCGTTATGTTATAGCCAATTTCACAGCTGCATGGAGGAAATGATATTCGTTCGGGACTTGGTTGTTATCCAGGCTGTAGTGACTGGATTTTTGCTCCATTCCGCTGTTGCTTTTATGTTTATTTTTATCAATCTAGTTTGTTTCCAGCAATGGTTTGTATTTCCAGGAATGGCTAACTCTCAAAGCAGACGAGAATCCAGACTTAACCACTAATCTCTTGTAACAATCTCTCCGGTGGCATCAGCTACTTCCTCAACTTTGATTTCGCCGGCAAGAGTAAGAGGGGGCACAATGTATTTGGTGGTTTCAATCATATGCAACTGCATGTGCTTCTTCTGGGTTAGCTGAAGTCTTGCAGTATCTGATTGCTTGCGGATCATTCTCTAGAACCAAATTAGTTTCATAAGCTTGTCCGCTGTCATATGTTGAGCATATCTTAATCTTACGAGTTGAACAATATGCTGATGATGTGCTACCTGATTTACAGTGCCCCCACTTTGAAACTTTCAATAAATTGATAAGTCATAGTGAGTTATTTTCAAGTAACAATCTGTCGTTTGTAAGCTTGTCATTGTATCTAGTGTGGGCTATCAAGCAAAACATTATTCTTGCAGGCAGCAGGACCTTGACTTTTATGATTCTGTGCCTTTTGTGCTGATCATTCAAGGAAGGCACACCACACAAGAAAAACAAACAAATATAACAAGTCTTTTGCTATTGATGGTAACAACAGCAAAAGATAAGGAAGGATTGGATGGTGCTTTGTCTTGCTGTTTACTACTTAATTTCTGTTTGTAGCTAGGTTGACTTATTTAATTGATCAATTAAAACTTGAAGGTCTCAACTTTCTAGTATGGAAATGGCATGTTACTGATATATTTGGGAGATGTAATCTCCTTCAGAGCTTGCTAACTTTCATCTGCAAGAAAATTTATATTTTTATAAATCTGAGTTTCATCTACCATGAACAAACATCAGGAATTTGAACCATTTTCCATTTGCACTATGCAGGTTTTGAAGAGTCTATTTGGCTGCGCAGAAGCCAGGGGATTAGACCATCTCCAACCATTTTCCCCTTGTTCCATTTCTGTCCCCATTCTCTTTCTTCATTTCCCACCATCTTCAAGTATCCTTTCAAAGAAATTAGTGAAAAAAATAGATTTTTTTTTCCTGAAGAGAATACACAAAGAAATTTCTTCTGAAACGTTTTTATATTTTCTTAGGAAGTCCCTCTCTGGTAGGTTAGGATCCAAAAGTTCTCTTTCTGCCGTCCCTTTGTGCTGTGCATTTGCATACTTAGCAAGACAAGTGTACATATTCCCCAGCCCCTGTGAATCAATGTGATGACAGAGTAATGGTCTGTGAAGCACAGATACTGAAGCTTACTTGCACCACGATATGTTGTTCCTGTAAACGGTGTTGAATTTGCCCACAGTTCTATTTTCATGTTTACTGCTACCTATGCACATGTACAATAAGGTAACTGGTTGTTGCCAGTATGATGATGATGACCAATGCCTGTTTAGCTCTCAGGGAGTGTCACAGGCCATGTTTGGTCATGTGAATCCATCACATTGGTTCGCCTGGAATTTGTTCTTATCAATTCGTTACTGTGGATACTTCTCATGGACATGCATGATGTATGTGCTACCAGTTGATCATCCCTGGCCCAGCCGGCTACCAATCCACCGATTACAGTTCATTTGACATCTTTGCAAGTTGTTAAGAGCTGTGTTACCAATCCAATTAAGGCTGAATCACAAGGTCACAGAACATGGCTGTTTGAAAAATAGATGCAAAAAAAGGGAACAAAAGACACGAGAATTTTAAGTGGAAATCCGAATCTAACGCACAATTAATGAGGAATAACTACAAACACAGGAAATAGCAAAAAAAAAAAACATGAATGCATATGCCAATGAAAATTTCAGCACATTTTATAAACATTTTGAATTTTATTCCATAATATTTGAGCTTAAAAAATTTAAGAGTAAAATAAAGATATTTTTCGTAATCATAGAAAATAAAATAATTTCATAAAATTCTAAAAATTATAGAAAGCTAGATCTTGATTTTGTAAACATTGTACTTGAACTCTATTGCAATATTAATCGGCATTGTTTTGTACGAGATAATCTAACTTGATGTAATGGTGTCGTGCTAGCAATACAGATCTTTGGCTAGCATTGTTACATTGAGGATTTCCTTGAAAGGGCGACCGACATTGTCCTAGGCAATCCTATAATGAAGTCCATCAAAATATGCTCCCAGTAAACATTAGGGATAGGTAGAGGCATATACAAATCAAGCAGATTCAACCGTGACTTTGTCTTTTGACACTTGGTGAAATGTGCCACAAAGCTTCATCATAACACCTCATTTCTAGCCAATAAAAGTGTGTGACTGGAACATCTTTGGTCTTTTTTACACCAACGGACAGGTCCTGCTTGGTTGGGGCTTGCTTTGGCGATGGACGTTGTAGCTCGTAGTACTGAAGGAATAGGCTAGTTGTGGGTAGCACCTTCAGGTATCCCTCACATAGGTGGCTAAAGATCGTCACGGCAAGGAAGAAGTTAGGAAGTAGGTTCACCGCCTCGAACTCACATTGTGCAAGCAGAGGCTAGAAAATCTCTGTGCAAGTGCAATCATCGGATGGACACTAGTTCAAGACAGATGATCTCATCCTCTCTCGAGGCGCTAGAATGTCTTCATCCCCAGGCAGCCGCCACCTGCTAGGATCAATCTCCCCTAACTTGGTCTTGCCTAACTTGTCCATGGTTGGAACTGGGAGTGAAAGTGCTAGAAAGCTTGAGATATAAGGGAAGCAACTGTGCTGAGAGTTAGGGGTAGGAAGGTAAGAGTGTGGATCCTTGTCCCCAGGTCCCTATTTAAGGCAAAATGGTTCGCCATGCTCCCCCAAGCCGCTAACGGTAAAAAAAAATGTTAGGAGCGTAAAACGGCGTGGCTGATGGAATATGTTATTTCTATGCATTGTTCCAACGGTTACTAAAATACATGTTTTTACTACAGTCTGCCAACAGTAACATCCCAGAGAGGTTGTCTGGAAAGTTGGCGAGTTGATTGCTCGGAATTGGATGAAGAATTCATTATACGTTCATTTCTTGCCCGACTGAAGCATTGGTTGCTTGAACTAAGCATTTCCAGCCCAGGTACGACGACGTGACTACACTGCTCGAGCCAATTCCCATTTTCAGTGTTTTGGAGACACAAGAGGAAGACCATGGCCTGACAGTTTTCCACTAGCCTCGGGGGCTAGCTGTCATGGACTTCATTATGCCTTTGTAGGGTAGTCCTTCTACAATGCTACATATATAACTACCCCAGGTAATAGCTACTCGTTATGAAGGATCACATATTGCTCGGGCATCAACAGCGCTCTGAGAAAGTTGTTGTCTGGTGGCGTGTTGGTCAAGGCAATCGAAGACTTAACCTCTAAGGCGATTGTCTCCACGTCAGCCTGGCCCCGTGATGATGGCGTGTATTAGGGTTCAGATCATAAGAAGGCAAGGCTATATTTTTGGGGGATAAGCTACCATAAATAGTTTTCTTCCCATCTATGTACCCTTTTGCTTTGATCTAAAAATACCTCCTGCGTGAGGGCGTAGGACAATTCCACCTAATATATTTTCTCGCAATCATACACATTGTACTCTATATCATCATAACAAAGCACTGGACGTAGAGATATTATCCTTACCCAAGAGGAGTGAACCTGGATAGAAACCATGTTACCTTCTTCTTCATCTCAGAACGCCAATATTCTCTTCAATATCTTGGAAGCCTTGGCCATGACAAAAAGGGGGTTCTCTGGTCCCTCGATTCAGAAGTAAGCTCAACTAAACAGCCATGTTTCCAATCATCGACATGCCCATCCATACAATTTAGTAATACATCTTTGAAATCAATATCTTGAGAATAGATTTGTAGTAAGGTGGCCAATTTTGAAGTGGTACTAAGGAGGGACTAGATAGACGAACTATGAAGATGAGTAGGTCTTTTATAAAAAGATGCATGTGAGGAGAGGGAAGTGTAGGGATCTGAAAGCATGTCAACAATTTTGATGGGTTTAGAAATGATGGATTGTTTAATAAATGTTGGTTAAACTACCAACTTAGCATGTTATGGATCATAGCTACTCCCTTTGGTCATGTATATTCTTGTTACCACCTATTCTAAAAAAACTACTTTGACTTCTACTCTATTGTGATAACATTATTTTACTTCGATCTGTTGAATGCAACATAATAATTACGTAAGGTGGTTTAAGATGTAGTTTCGACTCTCCCCCCCCTTCCCTGTGTCGGTCTCCCCTTCTCAATTACACTAGCTTTATCTTTGTGCCTCCAACCTCGTCCTCCCCTCTTTATCCCTCGTTGACCACCTCCATCTATGTGTTGGCCTCCCCTTTCCTCGTGCTCGTCTCCTTCCCGCACACAAATCACCTTCCTACCCACGTCGGCCTTAAGCCAACCACCATCTCCTTAGTCCTTAGATAACGAAGTTGTCTGTGTGATCAATCGATCACGATCCCTGCGCCTTTATTAGATGATAGGGGATTTAATGGTATGTAAATACCAGAATTGTCTACAAAAGCAACAATAAAAAATGAGGTGTCTATCATCGTTACGGGCGAAACCTTTGTGCCTTTTTTTTTCGAGCTCTCATTGATATGTGCCAACTTTATAACGACATTTTTACAAACGTCGAGCGTGGTGAAAAATATCTGATTTTACAACTCTACAGTAACGCCCACATAATTAACCTTTTTTTTGTTGGAGCTGTCATCTCTGCAACGAAAAAGAGATTCTTTTTTTTGGGACCTTGATACGGTGCATCAGGGATGGGATGGGAGGCGATGGCATGCGTGGTCGATCAAGTTAGAGGTCGATGGCACGTACGCACGGACGTGCCCAGCAGCAGCAGGCTGAGGCTGATGATGGGCAGACAGCATAGGCAATGCAAACGACCCTACTGCCCTGGCCCTGCTATGCAACTGTACAGAGAGCGACCTGCAAAGGTATGTACGTACGGCCGGCCTCCTATACTATCCGCTGTACAGACTACAGTGAGAGACCACCGCAGCGTACATTAAAGAAACAAACAAAAGCCATATCTACCGATGAATGGATTACTTTTAACCATGAGTAACACCGTGAGGTTAAAACTTTGTTCTATTCTCAGAAGAAAATGCTAATCTTGAATATAGAAGATGGTGTTTAAGTAAGGCAGAGTTAAGTAGGGGTTTGGTCCTGAGCGACACAATAGAGGAGGAAAAAAGGAGAGTCGGGCGTCGCTACAGATCTGGTCGGCTTTCTCTTCGCTGACGGCCTTTGAGCGATCGATGTAGAGAGACGGCGATGATTCTGCTGTGGGAGGAGCTTTAGAATTAAATCTTGCTTCGCAAGTCGACGTGCAGGTTTGAGGTTGTTGTTAGGTTGTCTAACTCTGGCCACATCTGATCTTTGCATTAGCCAATAAGAGACTTTTACGGTTATTGGTGGCGCGGATGAAGAATGGGATCAACCCTAGGCTGCAATGACGACGCGCGGTTTCGATCTTTTTGTCGGAGGGTTATTCAAGGTGGAGTCAAACAATAGGGCAAGATTTGGAGACCTCACATGCTAGCGGTCTTGATGATGACGGTATTTGGCAATACGTGGTTCGATTTATCTTTCATGATCACGGCCATGAAAGTATAGAAGCTTTCAAGCAATTATTGGTGTTGATCTTTAATTACGTCTCCCCTGTGATGGTGTGCTTGGATGAGATGAAGTTGACAACAGTGCGGATGGCAATGATACTTAGGGCCTGTTCTTTTGAGCTGATCTTAACGGCTGAACAGCTGAACGGCTGAAATGACAAAATTTCAAGCGCTTCTCGAAGTAATATCGAGATTCGGATCCATTTCGTTTGAATTGTTTTTTAAAACGTTAGAACCCACCTTTAAAATAGCGAAAAAACGGACTAAAAAACTAAAAGCATATGTCTTTTTAAAACTTTGATAAGCCGTTAAGCTGTTAAGACGTTAAGTCGTTAAGCTGAAAAGAGATTCGATCATGGCAGCAATCAGAGTGAAGCTAGATGCATAAGTTGTTTTTCAGTTAGATTCTACATACTTATAGTTTTGGTCTTGCGATAGACCATAGATCTTTCTGTAAAACAGTTTCCCTGTCAATGAATGTTAATCCTTTTTGTTAAAAAAAAAGTAAAGCAGAGTGTAGTTAAAGGAAAGCGGGTGCTGGATGATGGATTCCACGCGTGCTTGGATATGGATATAAACGGATGGCCTCACTTCACTTCAGCACTTGGCTTTGGACTTTGGCTATGACTACAACATCATCTCTCACTCTGTCTCTCACCATGCTGCTGGATCGCCATCTTTATGGATGGGCATCATTCCGGGGCATCAGCACCAAACCTAACATCGAGTGGAGTAATGAATGGGAGGAAAGGAATGCGGTGCAGTGTATCTGATCTGCAACTGAAGCAATCTCAGCTCAAGAACACCAACAGATCCTTTCATTTCATGCACCGACGCTGGTCCTCTCCTCGGCATAGTAGTGGTAGTGTAGAGCAGAGTACTATACAGTGATCGCTCAGGCCAGCAAGTAGAACAGTTTGGTTGGTGAAAGAAGCAACAAATGGTCTTTGCAGTGATCAGATAAGGCAGGCAGGCAGGCATCCCGATATGCAAAATTTAGACCACCCACTCATTCGTTTCACAGTTTTATCAGTGCAATCAATCCTAAGGCGAACAATTATAAGAAAGTAACTTCAAATTTTCAGATTTGTGAGGCTATGTAAGAATTCGCGGGCAATGGGGGTAATTCTGTCATGAAACAATATGGTGCAATCCTAAGGCAAACTGCAGAATCAACCCATGAATGAAAAGAGCAAATGTAATATCGAGCAAGGGTACGACGTACATTTGTAATCATGGAGGATCAGCTGAATATGCTTTGTGAAGTGCTAGCGATAAGTGGAAAGAGACTAGTAGAAAACCGCTATAAAACCAGTAAAAATAGAAATTTTGTGCTGTGTCAATACTAATTTTGTGAAATTCAAAAGATATTATGAACCTTTTCGCACCAATGCATCCCAAACTTTTATTCTTGTAACCTCAAACCTTAAGTAGCTGATGGCACTCTTGCTTATTCAGGTTGATTAGCACCCATTGTACTCTTGGCGATCTATGTACTCATCTTGGTTTAAGCAAAACCGAAGCAGAGTAAGAGTATTGTACTGAACACCGTGTGGCTGTAGTGACAGCAAGGCAGGAGGGCAAGAACACCACAAGATGATTCGTTGCATTAGCAGCACTGTGCGAAGCAAGCATGGATGGAGATGGAGACGAAATAAGGGGCATGAGGATAGCTACTGGCGGCGCGCAGGGTCGAGGCGGTTGACGAGGGCGAGTGCGTTGCTGGTGGCCTGGGCGACGGCGACGACCCTCCTCTTGATGGCGGCGACGTCGGCGGCGCCGGCGGAGTAGGTGGCGAGGGAGTCGAGGCAGGTGGAGGTGTCGGTGAGGGCGGCGCTGGCCCAGGTCTGGACGTTGCTGAGACGCCAGGCGAAGCGGGGGCTCCCCGCGCGGCCCATGCGGTCCATCTCCCCCGCCGACTGCCGCAGCCGGTCCTGGGCGTCGCGCACCGTGGCGGCGCAGTCCTTGATGGCGGGGGCGGGGGCGGAGGGCTGCGCGAGGTAGGCGGAGCAGGAGCGCGCGCGGTCGGCGCCCACGGTGAGCGCGGCCTGCGCCAGGCGCCGCGGGCTGCGCCCCACCGCGGGGGCCAGTGGCAGGAGGCTGCGCTCGCACACGCGCGGGTAGCGCGTGGAGAGGCAGGAGCGCCGCACGAAGTCGGCCGCGGCGGCAGGGCTCACCTTGGGCTGGGGCGACGCGGCGGCGGCGGTGAGGGCGAGGAGGAGGATGAGGAAACAGGGGCGCGCCATCTTTTCTTCCGCTTCCGCTTCCGCTTCGCGGAGCAGGAAAAGGAAGGGAAGGTTCAACCGGTCAAGGAGGAAAGTGGCGAAAAGGAGTAGTTTGACGTTCCAACTCATAAACAAATTCTATTGTACCCGTAGTCACACCGCACTGCCTAATATTGTTATAATTTACGGTGGCCGAACACAATCACATGATGTAACGCCTAGAATTTAGGCAAACATAAGCGAATTTTTAAAAAA
This sequence comes from Raddia distichophylla, assembly GCA_005191435.1. NCBI lineage: Eukaryota > Viridiplantae > Streptophyta > Magnoliopsida > Poales > Poaceae > Raddia > Raddia distichophylla. The sequence goes on along the minus strand of SPJY01011781.1, from coordinate 247,450 downwards.
AGATTTTGAATCCAAGTTCTTTGTCCCTCTCTATCCCTCACCGCTTCTCTCTCCCTAGCCCCTCCCCGTGTTTTCCCTCTTCCTCTTCTGGCTTTGACCGCATCGCGCACGATATGCCTGCGCTTTGGCAACCTACCTGCCTACGCTGCCATCCGGTCCATCGGTTCCGCGCCGAGACTGATGGATCGTTGCTACTTGTACGCGCGTGTGTCGTGTCCCATCACCCTTAATCCGTCCTGTGATTGCCCGTTGCTCCCCGTCGCTTCTTAAGCTCAACCTGAGCCTCCCTAGCCACCATTTCTACCTCCCCCCCCCAAAAAAAAATAAATCCTCTTCTGCATCAAAGCCCCATGGCAACCCCGAACTAGTGAGCAATCGGACTTGCTAACCACAACATTGACTCCTTCCTCCTCCCTCTCATTCCCACCCAAGCTAATCGCAAAGCCATTCTTTGTGGAGCTCCAACATCATCGCTCTCCGTCGCCGGATGGGATTTAGCCCTTTCTTCCTCACTGTCACCTCTATAAGCACTTCTTCGACTCCTTTCACCCCAAGCTCCCCTATAGGACCCCTCACATCATCGTGGGGTGAACTTTGCCTAGGAAACAGTGAGGGTCGCTATCGTCGTATCCTTTGTTTGGCCAGTGCCAACCTGTCCGACGACAGCTGCTCCTGCATCGCAACAATCTCCTGCGTCACCAAAGGTACTATCTAATGGGGGGTTTTGCTCCCCTCCAAACTCTCTCGCAAGGCAAGGCCTGGCTGCACTGTCGAGGGGTTGAAGATAACACCCCACGACGGGGATGACCGGTGGGCCTAAAAAATTAGGGGTGTGGTTAGTCAAGCGTTGGGTAGATTACATGTGGGCCCGAATGATGTAACCCTGATTAAAAGTATGACCAACCGATGAAATGTGGGTCTCGGTAGAACAAGTGGACAATTAGGGGTAGCAGCGCCAAGAGACCGACGGGTGGGCTCAGTCCCACCTGTTAATGAATGGAGACGTATTTTGCAAAGGTGCCTTAGGGTTTGGATAACGCAATATGAGATTACACATTCCTTTTGGGGCAGGCATGTATAGACAGTTTCTGGGCCACCATCGTGGGCCAACCCAGCAACGATGATGGGCCCAGATGACAGATCGGGCCCGTTACTATATACCCGGTTTTCCTGATTTCCTAATAAAATAATCCTAGGAATATATAAATGATTATTAAAAATATCTAGAGACTTTCAAAAATTCTATAAAAATTAGGGTAAATACAAGACACATGTTGTAACTTTATAAAAACATTAGCTCATATGTTGCTACCACTCTAGGTGCTGGAATAAATTATGGGGTTATTTTCTAGTATTTAGGTACGTATTTCAATCAATAGCTGAAAGGAGCCTCTAGTAATTAAAATACTATGTGACTTGACGAAATCTAAGAAATTTCTTTAAGATATAAAATGATCTTGTGGACCTAGGAAAATCATAAAGTATATGGCATCACCTTTAAAGGGAAATAATAGTTATTGAAGCCTTTTAGCCATTATCTAATGTACTAAAAAGGCTCTTATAATGTATTTGATCAAAGCTGAAATTATTTAAACTAAAAGGGCTTTATCTAGGGTGATATTTATATGTGTGTGTGTGTGTGTGTGTGTGTGACTATAACCTATTAAGAAATCTTGCACTGCATTAGCATTTCGATGAACCATAGGTGAGTTTTCCATGATGATTAGGTGTAAACTGAACTGGCCTTCGTGTAGGAGTAATTCCATTCTTGTGTCATGATTTACTTGCATCTTGGATATTTATTGGTGTAACCATTTCCAAATAGACGTGAACGACTTTGAAAGGAGGTTTGAGGACGCCGAGGAAGACTACCCTTCACTTAGTCAAGGCGAGTTAACATTGCTAAGTTCATGTTTGTACCCAATTTGTTAAAACTATGATGTTTGCTATGAAAATGCATGCCATATGAACTTCCTACTTGTTATCCATGTTATAAACATGTGTATATTTTGTTACTTGACTACCTTACATGACTGCTTTGATTGTCATACTTTTGAATAATTTAAGTCTAAATTGTTAGGAACTTTAACCCAACCTATTGGATAAAACTTGCATAGACATGCTTAGGTCCTAAAATAATCTTTGGGCAACAAGTCTTAGAACGGTGAACCAATATTCATGAGACATTCATTCATTCATTTAATTTAATGAGACATGGCAATTAAAGCTGGTAGTTAAGTCTAGGATGATGATTTATGATATGATTTATGATTGGCATAGTTGGATGGTGTGTTTGGTCTTGGATGATCTTTTGGTATGAGTTGCCTATGGTCAAGTGTGTTGAAGGATCTGGGTTATGGTGATGAATGGTCGATTAAGGAGACTCGAAGAGGAAGTGATGTGGATGAGGTCCGACTTGAGTGCTATGCAGAGCTATGAATAAGAAAGGAAGAAAATTAGGACATATTGTGGCTTTGCTCCCATGAGGCAACTTTGCGCTGCACCGTAGAATGTTGTTATACTTTTTCTTTTTCTTTTCCCATGAGGAGAGTCGAGTGTGTCCAAGAGACAGGTTTTAGCAAGGTCGAGGAAGGTACGCATGAGTAGATGAAACCCGCGGCTAGCTAGGGAAGGTCCGTCATCGCCTTCGCCGTCTTCCCGGCGTCCGCCGACTTCTCTTTTCCTATTGATATGTCGTTCCGCCTACTAAAAAGGATGGAAACAGAGGTCAAAAGGCCAAACTCAAGCTAAAAGCATGCAACCCATGGAGATTACAGGGCCATGGTATGCTCCACGGCAACGTCGGCTGGAGGTAAATATGCATTTTTTTGGTGTTTACCTTACAAATAATCTGCAAAAGTTTGGTCTTTTCGACGTTGGTCAGGTGCTGAGTAGATGGCATCACGTGTTTCCGTGTAAAAAATTAAAATACTCCATGCAGCAAAGAATGGACATTTCCATGGTGTCATAAAAAATGGCTAATGGCTCCATGGAATTAAGATGGAATTATGGGTTTTAGTGTATAAAAGAAATAAAATTTAATTTCCTTGCATTAAAAAAATAAATTTTTTCCATGTTGCATTGAGAATAACTCCGAACAAGCGAAGAATTATATATGCATCGAACTGGGATGGAACCAAGGTTTTGTGCATAAAATAATTAAAACTTTCTAAGCGGTAAGGAATGAAACATAAAATTGGGATGGCAGCAGTGTTTTCTATGTAGACAATAAAGAACATTTCATTTAGTATAACTCCGAACATGCGAAGAATTATATATGCATCGAACTGGGATAGAACTAGGGTTTTGTGCGTAAAATGATTAAAACTTTCTATATGGTAAAGAATTAATAATTTCTATATTGCCATCTTTATAAGATTAGGATGACAGCAGTGGTTTTATATGTAGATAATAAAGAACATTCCATGTAGTATAGAATAGGAAACTGAGAATAACTCTTTAAAATTAGATTAAACTGATTTGATACTCACCTCATGATACTTAATCTTTTGATAACCTGTATGTTTTTATGATCTCAATGGTGAGGCATACAACAAGATGATTGAGAAACGGAAGATGCACCAACATCTAATCGCCGCATGCAAGTGCTACAACATTCTCGTCACGCCCGTGCCTAACCTTGATACAGAAAATAGCTTTCACATCATAAGACTCATTATGACCATCATAAGGCGTTGTCGTGCGGTTGATATGCTAATCAAATATTAAAACAATTATTATGTTAGTTTCTGTGTGTCTTCAGAATAGGACTATAAAGCTGGTACCGTTTTTAGATGAACTAGTCTCACCGTTTCCTAACGCTAAAAAATTGGATTTCAAATCTTCATATAGACAATATGTTTTCGGTATGCATATTCTTTGTTTGTCACTTGATTTGTTGTTCAACTTTTTTTCTATGCATATCTTGTTTTGTAGGGAAAGGACTAGGCTAGGAGGCAATAAAGCTCTGATTAATATGTGTTGAGAAAATCGATGTCGATTGCCCTCTGTCCACAATCACCGAAGCACCTTTAGCTTCCTTGGGAATATTATACTTTGGAAGTGATACTTTATTGAAGTGTAAACCAATGTTATAAAAGGGTACAATTTAGTGGCTATCTTACCACTCTCACAATATTCTCTACTCCTAAAAAGCAGCTTGTGGTGATGAGTGATAACTCATTAGATGTATCCTGGCCATTCAAACTTATCCAACGGTCTACATGCTCAGTGATCCGTAGCCACAGTAGATGGCCAATCACGCGTCCCAGTCACAAAGCCGGGATCCATAGGCCTAATTTGCAGCAAAGCAGCGCATCTCACTTCAAAAATCAAATCGCAAGCAGCAAGTCTTCGCCGTCGCGTCCAGCCCTCCACGGCCTGCGCGCCCGCCACCCTCCACCGCCTGCGCGCCCACCGCCGACCTTCCCCGACGGCGCCGCCGCCTCTGCCGCCCCCACCAAACCTGCCGCCGACTCCACCGCCTGCGTGCCCGCCAAGAACCCCCACCAGCTGAGGGCGCCGCCGCCCTTCCCCGCCGGGCCGGCGCCGGCGCCTCAGCCGCCCTCCACCAGACCTATCGTCGCCGCCCTCCACCACCTGGGCCGCCGTCGCCTCTTTGCCGTCTCCTCCACCGCGTACGCCGCCGTATACCGCCTTTGGCACTGCCATCGGCCGCCTGTGCCGCCGCCGCCCTTCACCACCAGGTATGCCGCCGCTCCAATCCTCCCCAAGTGTCACCACTGCGCCCTAGGTGACGCCGCCGCTTATCCTCGCTATTCCATTCCCCATTTCATTGTAAAATTTATTGCTAGAGAGCTCTATAAATTGCAACCATTGCATCTTTAATCTTTAATTTTATCTAAAGAAGAACAAACAGTTGAGGGCATTGTTGTTTTCTCCACCGTCTGTTAGGCCCCCTACCTCCAATCCCCAATCCCGGTTCTAGGGCTAGAATCTGACATCTGGTACCTGTAGCCGAGTGCATGTGTCTCATTACACAATCGCACATTAGAAGTTGAGGGCTTTGTATCAAGTGATAAAGTACATTGAATTTTCAAATGTTCATGAATCACGGACAATGCATGATTTTTCAAAATATAAGGGATCTGTACTCATGAATCATGCTAGATGTATTCCTTTCCTATTTTTTATTGTCAGAATGCTACTATTTACTGAACTGAACTGAGTTTGAAAATTTATTTCCAGAATTGATTAGTACTTGTATGCACTAACTTATATCCAATTATATGTTCATGGAGTGAGCACTAAATTAATCCAATTATTCATGGAGTGACCACTAGCTTTTATTTTCTGAATTGATGAATGTAACTGGAGCTTGCACTTTTTGTATTCTACAGATCAAAATCAATTTATGTATGTCCAGTACATCTGTTCATGGAGTGAGCACTACCTTAATCCAATTATTCATGGAGTAACCACTGGCTTTTATTTTCTGAATTGATGAATGTAACTGGAGCTTGCAGTTTTGTATTCTACGGATCGAAATCAATTTATGTATGTGTGTACTGAATGCTACTAGAACTTGTATGTGTACAGATGAAATGTAGTATGATGCCATAACAATGTTGCAATACTCATGAGTCATGATAGATGTATTATCAGATGAGATGTCTTACATTTTTTTATTAGATGTTCATGAGACAAAGGATGATTATACTCCATGAACTATGTTGTTTGTTAACACATGAGATGCCTGTTATTTGGGTTTTTGATTGTATTCTTGTGGTGTAATGGTGCTGTAAAAAATGAAATAAAGTATTTTTATAACACATTTGTCAATGCATTGGATTTAGTGATGGTTGAACAAAATGCATCGAAAAGATAATACTTCTACCTTACTATAAATATTACTCCCCCTATTCCAAAATATACATCTGTCGGGGATAGAATTACGGCCTATTACCATGGCCCACTCCCTGACGGCCCATTCGAACAGCCTACTAGGGCCCAGCTCCCTAGAAGGTTCTATCTGGCCCATATGCATCCTGCCGAACAGCCTCTTGGCTGGCACGGTGCGTGACGGCCTAGGATTCATGTTTGAGTCCTACTCGAACAAGAGTTCTGCACGACTACGTGAAGACCCGGACGTTGGTTTCCCGGATTGGAATAGAAGTCGTGATCCCCAAGAATTGGAGTATACCTTATCTACCTCGGGATGTATTTGGCATGTACGAGTTCGTTACGTACTCGTGGTTAGCCCGGCCCGATTATCCCCCGGTAGGTCGGTTGTTCAACACTATATAAACCGAGCCCCTACGGCGTGTAGAGGGCACGTCCAAGATCATCGGACGACACGAGATCATCGCATACTACTCTCTGTACACACATTACTCGCCGAGACTTGTTCATCTCGTCGAGCCACCTCTTGTAATCATCTTCGATATATAAGAAAGGCTGGACGTAGGGCTGTTATCTCTCCCGAGAGGCCCGAACCAGGATAGATAAAAACCCCTGTCTCCTGTTCGTGGTTGTTCGGCGTGTCTCCTATCTCCTCTTTAAAGAACCTTAGTTGACTTGGGTCAATATCCCAACCGTCGACACTGTGTGTCTTCAGAACTGGACTATAAAGCTGATACCATTTTTAGATGAACTAGTCTCACCGTTTTCCTAACGCTAAAAAATTGGATTTCAAATCTTCATATAGACAATATGTTTTCGGTATGCATATTCTTCATTTGTCACTTGATTTGTTGTTCAACTATTTTTCTATGCATATCTTGTTTTGTAGGGAAAGGACTAGGCTAGGAGGCAATAAAGCTCTGATTAATATGTGTTGAGAAAATCGATGTCGATTGCCCTCTGTCCATAATCACCGGAGCACCTTTAGCTTCCTTGGGAATATTATACTTTGGAAGTGATACTTTATTGAAGTGTAAACCAATGTTATAAAAGGGTACACTTTAGTGGTTATCTTACGACACTCACACTATTTTTACCTCATACTTCTACCACTCTCTACACTATCATGAAGCATAATCTAAATAGTTCACGTTGGTTCAAGGTAAATATCTTCTCCATATAACTTCTACATTCTTCCAGAAATTTCTAAGTATGCATTGCAATTCTCAACATTATGTTCTATGGGTCTTTGAGATTTGAGGATGTCGAACACAAAAAGATCACCCTCGCTTTCTCAGAGCTCATTCACGTGTGATGATAATGTTTGGAGAAGGCACTCCCTACATATCAATATTTGATGATGCAATCAGAAGAATCGGCAAAATTAAGAAACAACACCACTCGAAGATTTGGACTAGGAACGTATACGGGCTTAAGGGAAGATGTCAAAGCTTTTCATCAAATCAATTACTAAACCTGATTCGGAGAATGATATGCTAGATTTGCAGCAATATACACATTTATGCAAGATTCAATCTTTTGAAGAGCTTGCTACTAACAATCATGAGATCAGGTAGATCCCGTTGTTCCTGGAAAATATTCTTAAACTCTTGTAACAAGTCTTGAAGTTCAACAGGTATGTGTTTGGCTGTTTTGTTTGTTGATGCTCCTAAGTAGAATCTAACAGCACATTTTAAAAGTAGCATAAGATACTTCAGTAGTTGTTGATTGTTCCACATTTGTCATACCCTAGAGTGTAAATTCCTTCCATGATGTCGGAATTTTAACCATTTTTCTTACCAATGAGTAAGATTCTCATCTCATGAGTAAAAGTACAACCTTGAACCCACCATGACATGTCAGCTACCATCCTATTACACTTCTATTTGATTGCCACTTGATCTATTTGTGTAGTGTAGTCTTCCAAAATTATCATGGTTTTGTTTTCGATCAATGCCCTCAACCTAAGAGTATTCATTACTAATGTACCTGAAATAGCATTCAGATATATGTGCATATATTCTTCATTTACTTCTTTAAAAATTATTGAATCAAGGACCTCATCAGATAGATTCTTAGTTGTTTGCATGGCTTTGACTTGAACTCCATGACTCAGCTCACATTGATATTGAGGGCTTTATGTTTCTCCACACCTAAAGCATAACCCAGTTTCCTTTCTATACTCCTTAAGTTGTTTTGCCTTCCATAAATCACCTTTTTCCACATTGCCTTCAGTAGCTGCCTTAACAAGAGCGTCTTTCTTTTGAGTTGTACTAAGAATAGTTTTGGACTGAGAAATTTTCATAGTGACTTTCTTGCTTCTGTCCATAATTTATTCTTGCATTAAAGCAGTAGTTGTTGCTAGTAGAACAAACATGGCCATATAAACTACTGCAACTCTCAACTCATCTTTCAACCCAGAATAAATATTTTGACCAATACCATTTCACTAAGATCCTTATCGTACATTCTGATCTCATATACTAGAGAATCAAATTTAACTTGTTGCCCCCTAAAGTTGGGCCGATGTCTCACTTATCCCACCTTAATAAATTATTTTTGCACCACGGCTCCTCATTCGTTAGATAGATATTAAATGATGAGATGGTCGTTAGTTGACCGTGAAGTATTAAGGTTGAGATGGCAGCCACACAATCGGTTTTTCAGCGAGGTGGCATCCACATCACCTGCAAAAGTTTAGAAAAAATTTAAAATGAAAACGTTAGAAATAATTTTAAAAAAACATTTGTAACATTTGAAATCTTTTGACTCTAACATAAGATTAGAATTTAAATTTAAAAATTTAATATTCAATGTATAGTATTAATTTTAGGAAAAAGTGTATATTACACCCTGAGCGATAACCCTTCGTCTACATACCCCCTTATCTACGAAATCAGGTATCCTATCCTGCGAAACCGTGAAAAAGGTTCAGATAACCCCCTACGGTTTTGTCCATGTGGCAGGTGAGGTGGCATTTTAGTTAGAAAATAATGAAATTAAATAAATAAACATATCCTCTCTCTCCTCCATCTCATCCTCTCTCCTCTCTACAACTCGGTTCCCCCTCCGCCTCCTCCCCATCAGCCTCCCCGCCTCCTCCCTACTCCTCATCGCCGCCACCCACCACCGCACTGCCTCCTACCGGCGCTTCTCCTACCGCCGTCCCCATGCTCGCGCCACCCTCGTCCTCTCCGCGCTGCCCACACTTCGTCCTCCTCCCCGCGCCACCCTCGGCCTCCCCGCCTCCTCCCCACTTCGTGCCGTCTCCTCCCGATGCCTCCCCTGCCGCCGTCCCCGTCCCCACGCTGCCCTTGGCCTCCCCGCGCCACCCCCGCTGCCCTTGGCCTCCCCGCGCCACCCCCGCTGCCCTCCTTCGTGCCGCCGTCGGCCCCCTCACCTCCTCCCCACGTCGTGCCACCTCCTCCCATCGCCTCCCCTGCCTTCGTCCCCTTCCTTGCGCTACCTTCGTCGATCCCCACGCCGCCCATGGCCGGCGCCCCATGGTCGGCACGCCACACCAAGATGCTGCGCACCAACGGCCGGTGCCACCTCCTCGGCACCGCCCCTCGTCGACGCTCCGGCGCACCGCCCGTTGCCTCCTTCGTCCATTGTCTCTCATTCACTCTCTGCGTGTGGGACCATCATGTGGGGCCATGAGATAAAAAAATATAAAAGAAAATACCAAAATGTGGGCCCCATGACATAAAACCACTCCACGCGGGCTGCCACGGTGGCAAAACCGCCCTAAAAACCACTTGTGGGGGGTTATCAGCACCACCATACGTACTACAGGGGTCCACTTAGACGGTTTTGCATGTGGGGGCTAGAGACTCACACCACTATTGGTGAGGGAGTGAAGTAGACTTTTTTCTTTGTACTATATATACTCTTCCGACGGTAATACACAATCACCTATTCCGCCTACATGGTATCAGAGCCTAATTCGAAACCCTAACCCCCCCTTAGCCATCGGCACCATCATCTCTTTCACGACGTCGCCATGGCTGATCCTCCCTCCACATCAACTGCCACGGCGACACCTGTGGTTCCTCTATCCACGGACCCCTCTCCCGTGGTTCCTCTCTCCACAGTCGCCGACTCAATGGCGTCGATTTCCCCTGCTAAGCTGACCGCTGTTCAGCTCGCGGACACCGCTGCCGCCGACCAAATCATCTCCGCCGTCCACTCTCTTCCCGACGAGGTGCAGGCCGCGCTCCTCACCGCCGGCCTCGTTCTCCACGGTAGAAGCACACCAACCACCCTCTTTCCCAGCAACGGTGTATCTAGATTGGGGGGGCGTCGACGGCACCGTCGCGACGTTCGGATCTTCCACCGCAGTCGCCTCTGTCGTGGGCACCCACGTGCCCGCCACCAGAGTGCCGACTGCTAAACATGTCGCCCCCGTTGCCGCCGCCGCGGCCTGGCCTCCCGCTCCCGCCCCCTAGCATGTCGTTGTCCTCGATCCGCCATGGTTCGCGCTGCATAGCTCGGCCTCCACTGTTGAGGCAGTTGCTCCCGTTGGCACCAACGCGTCCGTGTCTCCTCCACCCGCCACCATGGCCAGGTCTCCCACGCTCGCCCCTGGCGTGGCCTCGCCCACAACGCCACCGCCGCAGCCGCGGCTTGCTGGGGCCAGTACGCTTCGGCCAGCGGTAGTGGAGGGGAAACCTAATCTCCATCGCTCCCTACTTTGCCTCCAACAACTGGGCTGGCTAGGCCGGGATGGGCCCTCTTATGTACTATATATACTCTTCCGACGGTATACACAATCACCTATTCCGCCTACAGAAACTAGTGCAGCTGGACCATATGAAGAACCACCGGTATATCTAATGTGGATTTCTCGTTGTTCTGCATAAGAGATTAACAAATCATGATGATGAAGTGGTAAACATCAGAAACAATAACCTGGATGAAGGTCGTTGGATGAATGAAAATTCTAGAATACTTTTCTTTTGTGCCTTCATGTAATGATTTTGGAATTTAGATGTGACAACTCGATCAGAATGTTTATATATGCATATTTTAAGAATTCATATTGCCGAGTTACCATAGCTCAAAGACTATGATTTCTTTTTCCATGAGCAGACTTAGTTAAGCAATTTGGTCTTGTTTGTTTAAGCTGAAAGCTATTGAAAACTTTAATATGAAAAGGTGACCCCTCGAAATACGTCTTAAAGAGTTTAAAAAATTATGAAAAAATATTTTGCGAACTATAAGTGAATATATCATACAATCAATCAAGATATAATCTTTAACAATCAGAAGCTTAAATTAAAAGCCAACACATAATAAAATAAGCAAAGTGATTAAACATCTCAATGAGGTCCTCCAGGGAATTACAAGGACATATAATTAAATAGTTTAACTAAACATGATGGGAAAGCGTTCTCTAGGAACAAAGCAAAACACGCTGGCTATATATTAAAGATAATGTCCAACATAGATAACTTAGTGCATATCGCCGTATGCATATTCGAGCTCCATGCCAAGGAGGTCGTCCTCATCGTCGGATGCATTGGCCTCTTGCTTCGGGCTATCAGCGGCCATCTTATTGTCGCTCTTCTCCTCACAATGAGAAGCTTCCAGCCAAACAACATGCACCTCGGACTTGAGTTTCTTTTTCTCGCCATCTTTGTTGACATACTGCTAGTACAGCTCAATGAGGTGCTTTGTGGTTTGGCAAGTCCGCGACCAGTGGCCTTTGCTACCACACGGTAACACGGCTGTGGGGCTTGATGCGACTTATTTTCAGGAGGTTTCTGCTGGACTTCCCCTTTGCCTTTCCCACCTTCCTTTCCCTTTTCAATTTTCTTCTACACATCGAGGCGGTTGCCTTGGCCCTTCTTCCCTTTTTCCTTTTGGCGGTGCCTACTGCTAAAAGAACTCCGTGCATTGGCATGCGCTTCAGGCGCACCCATGGTCCTCGTGGGACGAACTGAGTGATTCTTCATGAGAATCTCATTATGCTTCTTTGCTTCTAGCAGAGTAAGTATAAGATCAGAGTGTTTAGTGAACTTGCGTTGACGATACTGCTACTGGAGTATCATCATCGAAGGGTGGAAGGTGCACAAGGTCTTATTGATCATCTCCTCCTGCGAGATTTCTTTCTCGAAAAACTTCAATTTGGAGGTGACCTTGTGGATAGCAGAACTATAGTTGTCCACAATCTTAAAATATTGGAACTGCAGTTCCGACCATTCTCTCTGAGCTTCTAGAAGGAGAATGTTTACATGTTGGTTGTAGTGCTCCTTCGGGGAGGTCCACAGAGTTAGAGGACTGTCCTCCATCATATACTCGGTCTTCAGGTCTGGGTGATGATGGTGGCACATAAAGTGCAAGGCCGAGTACTTGATCATGTCAGGAATAGTAGGTTCACCCTCTGCAGGAGGGACAATGGTAGTAACAAGGGCACGGGCGCTCAAGTTGATCTTGAGATCCATAACTCAAGTCAGGTAGTTGCTCTCATCGACAGCGAGTGGGGCAAATTCCCGTTTATTGATGTCAGATATATCCTACATAGTTATGCACATATTTACTTCGGGAAATATAACATGCGTATTTGTGATAAAATTAACAATTCACCGATTTGCAATTTTAAATTAGACTACGGTCTAAACAAAGTACATCGCATAAAGGCGAATAAATAATTCACAAGAATTTGCAAAATTAAAAGACTACAGGCCTTTTTAAATAAACATATGCAAATAAAGTGAATTTATTACTAATTAGGGCAATTAAGAATTACTAAAAGTTAATCTACAGGATTTAATGCTCACAAAATTAAGATTTTGAAATCTGCGGGATTTCTTTAATTCGGATTATACAGGGCCCGGTTTGCCCTTTTATTTTCTCTCCCCGCTGAATTAATTTTCGGCCCGCATAGGGCATGCCCAGCAGGCCCATCATGCCTTACCCCTCCCAGCCGGCTAGGGTTCCACCCTAGCCGCCGGTTTGTTGGTGGCGGCGGCCCAGCCATAGGATGCGGCACTGTATTGGGGCCGGCGTGGCATTTGCAGTGGCCGGCGAGGCAAAGGCGGCGTGAGCCGGTGCAGGCGCAGCGCGGGCGCGGCGTGGGGCCAGGGGCCGGTGCGGTGGGGCACGGTGCGGGCCCGGGCGCAGTAGTCGCGCGGCGCGGGCGAGGGAACGGCGCACGAGGGGCCCGGCGGGCGCATAGGGCCGGCGGCGTGTGGCTAGCGGCGCGGGACCGGCGGAGCACAGGGCCTACGGCACGGGACCGGCGGGCGCACAGGGCCGACGACGCGGGGCTGGTGGGGGGGTGTGGCTACTGGCCACGAGAAGTTGATCTGCGATAACGATCTACTAGATCGATTCGAAACAACAACGATCTACTACATCGAAAAAGAAAATAGTAGATCGACAAAAAAAGATCTGTTTGCGAGGAAGATATACCGATGGCGACAAACCTAATTGCGATTCATACTGACAACGTGTTGTAAAACAGTCATCGCACACACGCAAACAAAATCGTAATAACAAGAGACACATATATATAGAGAGAAAAGCCAGGCACAATAATCTTTTTTGATAGATCTCTCCTGGTACAAGGGGTTTCATATATATAGCCTAGGCTACATTTGGTTTTGCCCATAATACCCCTAAGGTTTGGGATGTGTTTCTGGCTCATAAATCTCCTAGGGTTATGACAAAATAGAAGGCAATGATTTACTGATAAAAACTCAAAAGCGCTCTAAGTGCCGGATTTGTCAACTTTTAACAAAAATGAAAACAGATAGGTGTTTTATAGCCACAAACTACGTACAGTACACATTATAAGCATTAGAAGCAATCACTCAATTATTAACCATACCCGTAGTTTGAACTGTTTTCTGTTTCACCAATGCCCAGCTCATGCATATTTGCTTTGCCTTCCCAAACACTAACTACCACCACCAATAGCAAGTGCACGTGCAGCCAAATTCCTCCGCCATGTCGACACCGCCACTGTCACCATCCTTGTCCACGAGAGGCTGAGATCGAGCCGAGACGGGGCGCCACGTTCTCCGCCATCTACAAGATGGACACGGGGAAGCTGGGAGCCAAGCCAAAGTGGTCGTCATCGGCAATGAAGGACACGCCGGGCAGGATGCGCATGCGCCTAAGCTACTTTCGCCACCGTTGTCAGGGCTGGTCGGCGTGCATGCCACCGTGCCATGTAGGTTAGGTGGCCGGTAGGGCTGGGGCTAGTCTGCCATTGGGGACAGTCCGCGTCGTCGCTAGGCCAAGGTGCGCGCGCCTCTGCTGGGACTATTGCATTGCGGAAGAGATGATTGTTTTGCTAGATAGGTGGAATATATATAGTACAGGAGATGAGTCTTCCTAAGAGCCAATATACTCTAACACCCCCATAGTCTAAACGGCACTAGCCATGCAGCATTCAGACTTATGCGAAACAAACACACACTCCCCCACAATCATAACAAAAACGACCATCACTCCCCACAGTCTGGATGGCCGGCGCACAAACGTTCGGACTAGACCAAATCTCGGTGAAGGCTGTTGTGACCCTTGGTGAAGAAATCAGCGTACTGGGACGATGTTAGAACATGGAGAATACGCACCTGACTGAGAACAACGTGCTCACAAACAAAGTGTAGGTCGATCTCAACATGTTTAGTCCGCTGATGTAGTACCGTGCTGGTGGAGATGTAAAGTGCACTAATGTGGTCACAATAGACGAGGGTGGCCTGGCGGAGAGGACTATGAAACTCCTGAAGCAGCTGACGAAGCTAGCAGGCCTCGACAACGTCGTTCGCAACTGCACGGTAATCAACCTCAACTCTAAAGCGGGAGATAGTGTGCTGCCGCTTGGAGGACCAAGAGACAAGGTTGTCACTAAGGAAGACGCCATAGCCGGAGATAGAATTACGGGTGTCTGGACAACTCGCATCGATGTAGACCGTGAGACCAGTAGTAGTGGACCATCGCATAAGAAGTTCAAGTGCCAGAAGATCCCATGAGATACCGCAGGATGCGCTTCAATGTAGCAAGATGAGGTTCCCGTGGACTCATACGCATGAACAAACAAACCTGCTAAATAGCATATGTAATGTCCGAGCGTGTGAAGGTCAAGTACTGAAGTGCCCCTGCCAGGCTGCGATAGAGAGCCACATCAGCCACCGAGGGTCCTGCTGTAGAGAGCTTGGAGCTAGTGTGAACTGGGGTGTGTTACAGGGCTTGCAGTCACTCATACCGGCACGGTCCAGTATGTCGACGATGTACTGTTGTTGGGAGAGCAGAAAACCATAGAAAACCCTCAGACTGTGAGTGCACCAAAACTCCAAGGAAATGGCAGAAAGGACCAAGATGAGTGAAACCAGCGAGCCTTATACATGTCAAGGGAGCCATCAGCATGTAGCTTATACTTGAAGATCCACTTCCCAGTGACCACGTTGGCACCAGCAATTCGTGGGACGAGATCCCACATTTGGTTGGCACGAAGTGCCTCAAACTTGTGTCTCATAGCTTCACACTAGTGAGGATCTGGTAGAGCAGCCCGATAAGACTGCGATGGAGGAAGCAGCGCCAAGGCAAGGAGAGTGGGGCGGTAGGGAGGTGCCACCACTATGCCGATACTCAGCCTCGGCGCTGGAGCGGGAGATAGTGTGTTGCCGCTTGGAGGACCAAGAGACCAGGTTGTCGCTGAGGAAAACGCCATAACCAGTGGTAGACTTACAGGTGTCAAGACAACCCGCCCAGTCAATGTCGGTGTAGACCGTGAGAGCAGTAGTAGTTGACCATCGTAGAAGTTCAAGTGCTAGTGAGCGCTTGAGATACCGCATGATGCGCTTCAGTGCAGCAAGATGAGGTTCCCGTGGATCATCATGAACAAACAGACCTGCTGAACGGCGCTTTACTTTTCACTTTGTTACTATTAGTTAGAAACTTCGTGTTGCATTTGTGGTTTGATAGCTTTTGGTGATGAACTTGGATTTCGATGTGATTGTGTCGACGAATTATGTTTCTATGTGCTATATGTGTTTGTCGCGATATGGTTTTGTTTGGTTTTGTGGAGATGTGTGATATATGTGATTTGGATGAATTGTGGTAGCATATGGGTATATATATGAATTGCGGGGTATTTTGGGTTTGCAGGTGCGGCTGTCGCTGCTGCTGGGTGCAGCCGCGGCAGCCGCTGAAATTTGTGAATTTTTATACAATATGGTCAATTTTTTTTTTTGCTCTGGGACTGTATCGACGGCCAACAACGGGCCGTCGACATAGCTCGCCACGGCGGATCAGTATCGACGGCTACAACGAGGCCGTCGATACTACCCTTTGTGTCCACGTCACCAGCTGCCAGGTCCCTGTGGGTCCCATTACAGTCAGTACCGACGGCTTAACGTGGCCGTCGACACAGTCTTTTCGTCCACGTGGCTCCTCATCTACTGTGTCGACAGCTAGTTGTGAGCCGTCGATACTGAGTCGATCATGCCGGAAACGGCGTTTGGTGGGTCAGTACCGACGGCTTTGATAATGGCCGTCGACACTACCTGTATCGACGGCTGAGCCGTCGAGACTGCGTCCTTCTCTCGACGACATTCACTCGACGGCCTTGTGTCGACGGCTAGCCGTTGAGACAAGTTAAACCCGACGGTTCATTTGTTTGTACCGACGGCTTTAGCCGTCTAGACTGTTGCCGCCTCCTGTAGTGTCCCCACTTTGCCTCCAATTGGGCTGGCTGGGCCGGCATGGGCCCTCTTATGTACTATATATACTCTTCCGACGGTATACACAATCACCTATTCCGCCTATGGAAACTAGTGCAGCTGGACCATATGAAGAACCACGGGTATATCTAATGTGGATTTCTCGTTGTTCTGGATAAAAGATTAACAAATCATGATGATGAAGTGGTAAACATCAGAAACAATAATCTGGATGAAGTTCTTTGGATGAATGAAAATTCTAGAATACTTTCTTTTGTGCCTTCATGTAATGATTTTGAAATTTAGATGTGACAACTCGATCAGAATGTTTATATATGCATATTTTATGAATTCATATTGCCGAGTTTTACCATAGCTCAAAGACTATGGGCCTGTTTGGATGGTGCCCTGCCAGGCAGCGAGCCGGCCAGGCAGCGATCCCAGCCCCAGGCGACCGAAATCGGACGCCTGGGATCGCTGCCTGGGCCAGGCAGCTCCGGCCGGCGTTCAACCAAACAAGCCCTATGATTTCTTTTTTCATGAGCAGACTTAGTTAAGGAAGTTGGTCTTGTTTGTTTAAGTTGAAAGTTGCTGAAAACTTTAATATGAAAAGATGACCCCTCGAAATACGTCTTAAAGAGTTTAAAAAATTATAAAAAAATATTTTACGAACTATAATGAATATATCATACAATCAATCAAGATATAATCTTTAACAATCACAAGCTTAAATTAAAAGCCAACGGCATAATAAATAAGCAATATGATTAAACCATCTCAGTGAGGTCCTCCAGGGACTTACAAGGACATATAGTTAGATAGTTTAACTAAACATGACGGTAAAGCGTTCTCCAGGAACAATGCAAAACACATTGAATATATAGTAAAGATAATGTCCAACATAGATAACTTAATGCATATCGCCGTATGCATATTCGAGCTCCATGCCAAGGAGGTCGTCCTCATCGTCAGATGCATTGACCTCTTGCTTCGGGCTATCAGCGGCCATCTTATCGTCGCTCTTCTCCTCAAAATGAGAAGCTTCCAGCTGAACAACGTGCACCTCAGACTTGAGTTTGTTTCTCTCGCCACCTTTGTTGACGTACTGCTGGTACAGCTCAACAAGGTGCTTTGGGGTTTGGCAAGTCCACGACCAGTTGCCCTTGCTGCCACAACGGTAACACGGCTGTGAGGCTTGATGCGACTTATTTTCAGGAGGTTTCTGCTGGACTTCCCCTTTGCCTTTCCCACCTTTCTTTCCCTTTTCAATTTTCTTCTGCACATTGAGGCGGTTGCCTTGGCCCTTCTTCCCTTTTTCCTTCTGGCGGTGCCTACCACTAAAAGAACTCCGTGCATTAGCATGCGCTTCAGGCGCACCCTTGGTCCTTATGGGACGAACTGAGTGATTCTTCATGAGAATCTCGTTATGCTTCTCTGCTTCTAGCAGAGTCAGTATAAGATCAAAGTGTTTAGTGAACTTGCGTTGATGATACTACTGGAGTATCATCATCGAAGGGTGGAAGGTGCACAAGGTCTTATTGATCATCTCCTCCTGTGAGATTTCTATCTCGCAAAACTTCAATTTGGAGGTGACCTTGTGGATGGCAGAGTTATAGTTGGCCACAATCTTAAAATATTGGAACTGTAGTTCCGACCATTCTCTCTGAGCTTCTGGCAGGAGAATGTTTACATGTTGGTTGTAGCGCTCCTTCAGGGAGGTCCACAGAGTCAGAGGATTGTCCTCCATCATATACTCGGTCTTCAGGTCCGGGTGAAGATGGTGGCACATAAAGTGCAAGGCCGAGTACTGATCATGTCAGGAATAGCTGGTTCGCCCTATGCAGGAGGGACAATGGTAGCACCAAGGGCGCGGGCGCTCAAGTTGATCTTGAGATCCACAGCCCAAGTCAGGTAGTTGCTCCCATCGACAGCGAGTGGGGCAAATTCCCGCTTATTGATGTCAGACATATCCTACATAGTTATGCACATATTTACTTTGGAAAATATAACATGCGTATTTGCGATAAAATTAACAATTCACTGATTTGCAATTTTAAATTAGACTACGGATCTAAACAAAGTACATCGCATAAAGGCAAATAAATAATTCACAAGAATTTGCAAAATTAAAAGACTACAGGCCTTTTTAAATAAACATATGCAAATAAAGTGAATTTATTACTAATTAGGGCAATTAAGAATTACCAAAAATAAATCTACATGATTTAATGCTCACAAAATTAAGATTCTAAAATCTGCAGGATTTCTTTAATTCAGCTTATACAGGGCCCGGTTTGCCCTTTTATTTTCTCTCCCCGCTGAATTAATTTTCGGCCCACATAGGGCATGCCCAGCAGGCCCATCATGCCTTACCCCTCCCAGCCGGTTTGGTGGTGGCGGCGGCCCAGCCGTAGGGCGCGACATAGGGCCAAGGTCGGCGCGGGCGGCGTGGGGTTGGTGTGGCACGGCAGGGCGCACGACATGGCGGTGCAGTGCAGTGGCGCAGCCTAGCGCAGCGCCTTTGGGATGCGGTGGGGCGTGGCACGGCGGGTGCGGCGCCTTGTGGACAACGGCACGGCCGCAGCACAACGCGGCCCGGCAGCGTGGCAGGGTGCGGCGACGAGCGGCGTGGGCGCCGGCGCGGGCACTGCGCGGCACCTTCTGGGTGCGGCGCGGTGTGGGCCCGGCGAGCGCACAAGACGGGTGGCGCGGGACCGGCGGAGCGTGATCGGCGGGTGCACGGCATGGGGCTAGTGTGGCGGTGTGGCTACTGGCCACGAGAAGGTTGATCTGCGATAACGATCTACTACATCGAAAAACGAAAACAGTAGATCGACAAAAAACATATCTGTTTGTGAGTAAGATATACCGATGGCGAAAAACCTAAGTGTGATTCATGCTGTCAACGTGTTGTAAAACAGTCGTCGCACACACGCAAACAAAATCGTAATAATTGAGACACATATATAGAGAGAGAAAAGCCAGGCACAATAATCTTTTTTGATAGATTTCTCCTAGGTACAAGGGGCTTCATATATATAGCCTAGGCTACATTTGGTTTTGGCCATAATACCCCTAGGTTTTGGATGGGCTTCCGGCTCATAAATCTTCTAGGGTTATAACAAAATAGAAGGCAATGATTTGCTGATAAAAACTCAAAAGCGCTCTAAGTGCCGGATTTGTCAACTTTTAACAAAAATGAAAACAGATAGGTGTTTTATAGCCACAAACTACGTACAGTACACATTATAAGCATTAGAAGCAATCACTCAATTATTAACCATACCCGTAGTTTGAACTGTTTTCTGTTTCACCAAGGCCCAGCTCATGCATATTTGCTTTGCCTTCCCAAACACTAACTACCACCACCAATAGCAAGTGCACGTGCAGCCAAATTCCTCCGCCATGTCGACACCGCCACTGTCACCATCCTTGTCCACGAGAGGCTGAGATCGAGCCGAGACGGGGCGCCACGTTCTCCGCCATCTACAAGATGGACACGGGGAAGTTGGAGCCAAGCCAAAGTGGTCGTCATCGGCAATGAAGGACATGCCGGGCAGGATGCGCATGCGCCTAAGCTACTTTCGCCACCGTTGTCGGGGCTGGTCGGCGTGCATGCCATCGTGCCATGTAGGTTAGGTGGCCGGTAGTAGGGATGCAACAGGGGCGGGTCCGGTCCGGCCCTGGACTTGGCCCCCTGCCCCAAGCTTAAGGTGGACAGTGTTAGGGACGACCCGATCCTCAGCCTCACTAAACCTCTTTTGACCCTTGGGTCGACCCGCCCCTGCTGTTGCTGCTGCACATTCTGCTCCACTTCTATTACTACACTCTCTCCCAGCTGCTGCTGCACATTCTGGTGATTGTACATGCACATTTGTGAACATGCACATTCGGTTGAGACCATAAACACATGACAAACGTACAGGCATAAAGCACACAGAATTTCTGCATATTCGATTCAGAGCATAAAACACAACCAACTTGTGTACATGCATGAACAGCATAAACATCATAAATCTGGTGATTGTTGGCCTCATTAACAGGTAGGCATGCACAGGCAGCACAGTGTCAACTCATGAATTGATGCAACCTGCAGAGTGCAGACAGCAGCAGCACTGCATGTTTCAGCAGTGCAAGCTGGGCGGAAAACATGCGATTTTCTTTCAAACAACATGAGAATACTGACATCTCTTCAAATGCTTCAGCAACGAACTTGTGCCAGCTCCGTTTGGCACAGATTTCTCATATGTGTAGAAGTGAATGGCAAGCCACTACTTCTTTCTGTTTCTTATCTGTTTAGATCAGCCATGTCGTTGACCTTCAATTAGAACATGGAATTTTGTGTTTGTTAAAAATGGTAGTACTCATAAAAAAAGAGAAAATGTGTTTGTTAAATAAAGTCAAATTTTTTTGGAATGCTGACACCTAATTTAATCCTGGTAATAGGGAATTTTTCTGAAAATTATAGATACATTTCAATAATGTATAGTCATGGATGCAAAAAATATATATGCAAGACTACCATACAGTTTGCCATTTTGACAAGCACTTGGTGGGCATACCTCAAAGGAACAAGGAAAAGAATGAGCAAAGCGCGTGCATCAATGGACAGCTAATAAGATATTGTTAGTAGGGAAAAAGATCAGTCAAAATGATGCACAAGCCATGAATCTGAAGGTGGATTGGGAACACGAACTCACGACTGTAGCTCGGAACACGAACTTGCGGCTGGGGCGGTGGTGCTCGGGAATGAAGCGGCGCCGGCGGCGGTGCCTAAGACAGCTTGCTCCCCTTTCCCTCCTCCTTCTCCTCGCCGACGGCGAATCCAGGCGACGGATTCGGGAGAGCTCGGAGCCGCCGGCCGCCCTGCTGCGTGACTCTGTGGTACCTAGGATCGAACCTATGGGTCAAAAGGGTCAAGTCCATTTGGACCCCCCTTTTTTTTAGGAGCGGCCCCTCAACCCATCTAGACGAAAAACTAGGGGCGGTCCACTGGACCAAATGGGCCAACCCGCCCCTGTTGCATCCCTAGCCGGTAGGCTGGGGCTAGTCCGCCATTGGGGACAATCCGCGTCGTCGCTAGGCCAAGGTGCGCCTCTGCTAGGACTATTGGATTGCGGAATAGATAATTGTTTTGCTAGATGGGTGGAGTATATATAGTATAGGAGTGGGTTTCCCCAAGGTCCAATGTACTCTAACACCCCCCATAGTCTAAACGGCACTAGCCATGCAGCATTCAGAGTTATGCGAAACAAACGCACACTCCCCCGCAGTCATAACAAAAATGACCATCACTCCGCCACAGTCTGGACGGCCGACGCACAAACGTTCCGACTGGACCAAATCTCGATGAAGGCTGTGGCTGGAAGACCCTTGGTGAAGAAATCAGCTTACTGGGACGACGTTAGAACATGGAGAACACGCACCTGACCGAGAGCAACGCACTGACGAACAAAGTGCAGGTCGATCTCAACATGTTTAGTCCGCTAATGTAGTACCCATTAGCAGTGGACCATCGCAGCAGAAGTTCAAGTGCCAGAAGAGCCCTTGAGATACCGCAGGATGCGCTTCAATGTAGCAAGATGAGGTTCCCGTGGATCACGCATGAACAAACAAACCTGCTAAACAGCATATGTAATGTCCGAAAGGGTGAAGGTCAAGTACTGAAGTGCCCCTGCCAGGCTGCAATAGAGAACCACATCAGCCACCGAGGGTCCTGCTATAGAGAGCTTGGAGCTAGTGTGCACTAGGGTGTTATAGGGCTTGCAATCACTCATGTCGGCACGGTCCAGGATGTCGACGATGTATTGTCGTTGGGAGAGCAGAAAACCCTTAGACTGTGAGTGCACCAAAACTCCAAGGAACTGGCATAAAGGACCAAGATCCTTGAGAAACAACGTGCACTTCAGAGCAGTGATAGTGCGCCTAAGGAGATCATCCGAAGAGGCAATCAGGACAATGTCATCCACGTAGAGCAAAAGATATGTTGTCTCAGGACCATGACGGTAGTTGAAAAGAGAGGTGTCGGCCTTTGCCTCAACAAACCCAAGGGACAAGAGATGGGAGACAATTGTACTGTACCAAGCTCGTGATGCCTGCTTAAGACCATAGAGAGACTTTTTGAGCAGGCAGACGTGATCTTGGAAGGAAGGGTCCACAAAACCTGATGGTTGAGCGATGTAGACAATCTTTGTGGGCATGACATGGAGAAAGGCATTGTTGACATCCAGCTGACGAATGGACCAACCTGTTGAGATAGCTAGTGTGAAAATTGTCCGTATCATGGCTGGCTTGACAACAAGACTGAAAGTCTCGTCAAAGTCAACACCAACCGATGAGTGAAACCTCAAAGGACCCAGCGAGCCTAATACATGTCAAGGGAGCCATCAATATGTAGCTTATACTTGAAGATCCACTTCCCAGTGACCATGTTGTCACCAGCAGTTCATGGGACGAGATCCCACATTTAGTTGGCATGAAATGCCTCAAACTTGTGTGTCATAGCTTCGCGCTAGTGAGGATCTGGCAGGGCAGCCCGATAGGACTGCGATGGAGGAGGCAGCGCCAAGGCAACGAGAGTGAGGCGCCACCACTATACCGGTACTCAGCCTCAGCGCTGGAGTGGGAGATAGTGTCTTGCCGCTTGGAGGACTAAGAGACCAGGTTGTTGCCGAGGAAAACGCCATAGCCGGTGGTAGACTTACGGGTGCTAAGAAAACCCACCCACTCAACGTCGGTGTAGACCGTGAGAGCAATAGTAGTTGACCATCGCAGAAGAAGTTCAACTGCTAGTGAGCCCTTGAGATACTGCATGATGCACTTTAGTGCAGCAAGATGAGGTTCCCGTGGATCATCATGAACAAATAGACCTGTTGAACAGCATATGTAATGTCTAGACGGATAAAGGTCAAGTACTAAAGTGCCCTTGCCAGGCTGCGATAGAGAGCCGCATCAGCCACCGAGGTCCTGCTATAGAGAGCATGGAGGTGGTGTCAACTGGGATGTTACAGGTCTTGCAGTCACTCATGCCGGCATGGTGTTGGATGTTGACGATGTAATGTCGTTGGGAGAGCAGAAGACCCCTAGATTGTGAGTGCACCGAAACTCCAAGGAAATGGCATAAAGGATCAAGATCCTTGAGAGAGAACGTACACTCCAGAGTAATGATAGTGCGCCTAAGGAGATCATCTGAAAAGGTAGTCAACACAATGTCATCCACATAAAGCAAAAGATATGTTTTCTCAGGACCGCGATGGTAGATGAAAAGAGAGGTGTCGGCCTTTGACTCAACAAACACAAGGGAAAAGAGATGTGAGACAATTGTAATGTACCAAGCTCGCGACGCCTACTTAAAACCAAAGAGATAAGTTTTGAGGAGGCAGACGTGATTTTTGAAGGAAGGGTCCACAAAACCTAATGGTTGAGCACAATAGACAGTCTTTGTGAGCATGCCATGGAGAAAGGCATTGTTGACATCTAGCTGACGAATGGACCAACCTCTGGAGATAACTAGTGTGAGAAATATCTATATCGTGTCTAGCTTGACAACGAGACTTTCAGTCTCGTTAAAGTCGACACTGGGCCGCTAAGTGAAATCTCAAAGGACCCAGCGAGCCTTATACCTATCAAGGGAGCCATCAACATCTAACTTATACTTGAAGATCCACTTCCCAGTGACCATGTTGGCACCAGCAGGTCGCGAGACGAGATCCCACGTTTGGTTGGCACGAAGAGCCTCAAACTCACGTGTCATAGCTTCGCGCCAGTGAGGATCTGCTAGGGCAGCTCGATAGTACTGCGATGGAGGAGGCAGCGTCGAGGCAATGAGTGTGAGGCGGCCGGGAGGTGGCACCACTATGCCGGTCTTCCGACGCGTGACCATATGATGGACATTCGTCACGGGAGGCAGAGGGGTCACGCTGGCAGCAACCTGTGAAGGGAGTCCAACAGGGGCAGCGGGAACTAGTGTCATGGTTGGTGTAGGAATTGGTAGGATAGCGCGGGCATCAACCTCAAAAGAAGGTGCTGACAACGGGGAGAGCACTGCAAGCAGCAGCCTGTGGTGAGGAACCGACAGGGGCAACAGTGGTGGTTCTACTGGCAGCAACCCGTGGTGGGAGACCAACGGAGCAGTGGGAACCAATGGGACGGCCAGAGGGGGGGGCACTGCTATAGTCTATCATAAATCAATCTTAAGAATAATGGATAATTTTGCTGATAACGTGACTTCCCCGTTCAAGACCGTCGTCCGCCGACGTAGCCAATAATAATAGGCTGCATATAGATAGGCTCAATCGCAAGGAACCGCGTGATGTGGACGCCGCCGCTCGGCAAGGCCGTGTGCTTTTTCCCTCGGTTCCTCTTTATTTCTTCCTTGTTCTATGGTTCTTTTTGCTGATCCCTTTCATCTATTAGTGCTGAAACTATTCATACAAGACCTATGTTTTTTATGACATGTCTTCACATATTACATTGTGCAGACTGTCCACATGCACGCTCCGCTCCGACCCACTCGCCGGCGAGCGTGCCGGTGAAACGCGGTCGCCTGAGTCATAGTAAAACCGGTAAAATAATTACAGATACATTATTAATAGCAGTATTGAATCTGTTTGTATTCCTAATTCTAGGGGCCCACACGTACACGTTTACTAATACTAGGCTTCAAGCCTTTGTGCGCCGCACGCGCACATGCAACGTTCGTAGTGTGGGTTGTGTGAGTCTACGTTGCATCATAGGTTTATGCACTGCTGCGGATCAGGGCTTTCTAAGCGGCCCATCCTATGGCTGCATCTTGCCTGTTCTGCCCTGATCAACTATAGCACCCCAATGCTTTTTTTTTGTGGCTCCCTGCTACATGACGAATCACTGCAGTTAACGAGAAAAGATAACCCAACAGCATATTTCAGTGAAGGCGTTTGCAAGAAAACAAAACCTAAAGAAGATAATCCACCAGCATATTTCAATGAAGAAGTTTGCAAGAAAACAAAACCCAAAGAATACTAATATTGGCCATTGGTAACTAGTGCGAACAGATCTGAAGATTCCAACAGCCACACATTTTACAGGCAACATCTGCCTAATAGCGAGATTTCAGATAGATCATGTTATTCTGTTAAGATATAGACAAGTTTGGTTGATGATAATCCCTACGCTTCTCAGTTCCTGTAGGCAAGCATTTCTGGGCAGTAGCGCTTTGACAGCACTTCTACTTGCTCTATGAACGGCTTCTCTTTGTGACCACCAATGTTCCGGACCATCTGGTTCCATCGTCGACGGCAAACCTCTCCAGACCTGAGTAGAATGAAATATCCTGTTATTAGTCATAATGGTAGCAAAGCTCATTTGAGTAATTCACACATGGGAAAAATGTATTAATTCTGAATTACTTGGCTTGAGGCATGGTAATGCCATAATCTGGTACAACAGACCTGAGTTCTAAATTCCTTCATATTTAGAACTAAAAGATCCATTAAGAATATGTAATGACGCATAACCCAAGGTTTACACCAAAATACCTGGTACCAATAGCAACCAGTATTATTACATGTCGAGGTTAATGAATGGTATAGACCTAACAGTTCGGTTAGCTAAGTCTTCAAATGCTAAGAAAAATAAAGAAAATGTTTTTGAATTGCTTGAGCTCACTCAAAAGGAACATCTCTTTAATCCAAAAGAAGAAGAGGCCACCCAAAATTGATCACTGTGTCCAAAAAAAAATATTATTTGGAGTCAATTGAAATTCGGCAAGGACTTCATCCATGCCATATTAAAATGATGGATAGGGAACCAAACAACTAATCTCAATATCTACTATTAAAAAGTCTAGTGGTAAGTGGTGGTGGCGCACACTTAACTAAAATTACCCACCGATGCCATCCCTTATAACAAACCCATCTTATCCACAAAACTTACCCGCCATGCAATCAATCACAGACATGTACACTGAGAAGACAATTGCATGACTGATCACAACACGTCATGTGCACAGCAAAGCTAAAGGCGTATGACCCACTGTCATAGTCTAAATAGTTGAATTTGGATTTTCTCGTAGCAAAGCAAGGGTTGAAGGTTGTTGTAAAGATAAATCAGCAGTCAACTCTCACCTATGTTCAAGAAGGTTTTCCCAATCAACATCTTCAACACAAACTGAATCGACCTTTTGAAGCCTGCCTTTCAGTTAAGAAATTTTAGCACAGGAAATACATAATTTTTTGTAGTAAAGGCATTGAAAATAAGCATGCATCCGATGCCCAAAATGAAAAGGGGATCAAATTTACATGAAAATTTTGTTAAAGCTATCAAATTATTACGATTTAGCCATAAAACCTCAATGTATTATGGAAGATCATTAATTTGCCTATCCTAATTTTTTTTAATCACAGGTTCTACTGTTGCAGATGCTCTCTTTCAACAGCACGAGTTCTTGGACAGAGCCCCGAACATGAAGGATTGGCCGGCACCTGGCAGCTATCATATGCCTAGATACTTGGCGGTACGACACTACTGGCCATTTGTCAACAGCACCGCCTGTTTGGTGGCAACAAAATGTGCCATTTTCTGTCTTGCCTCTCCCTTTTATTCATCCATCAACTCTAAACATGGCAGTAAACTAAATTGGCATGGAAACAAATTAAAGATAGGATATGCTAAACATGGCAACTAAGGATCCCTTCCTCTCTCTCAAGGCAATTACTTCAGCCCTAAGGCTGCTCCTGTGCCTCACCCTCATTGTGGCTTGGGCCTTGGGCCGGCCCTTCTCCATGGCGATAATAAACCCGATTATGGATATCTCGGGGCATGATATCTACTTTCTTACCAAGGGGTTTCCATATGGCAACAAAATCAGCTGGAGATGGTATTTTGTGTGTGATATGCAGCATGTATGTTGTGCCGACTGCCAAGCGCATGGTATAAAAATTTCCCCAGCTCAGGAAAATTGTTCAATTCTCAAGGCAAAGCACAAGCTAAGCCACCACACGTGTGTTAACAGACGAACATCAAGACTACATTCTTATAATGTCACTAACGTATTGTATAAGACCATGATTTTGTGCTTATATGAGATCAAACATGTGAAAACAAGATATTGAACTTGTGGCCTTGTGGAAGTACCGACTTAATTCTAATGTTCATTGATGCAAACAAAATATAGTGTAAGATAAGGAAGAATAAATGTGTGAAGGATGGGCATGGTGTCAATTCCTCATAGCAATTATGGATGCAGGAGTTAGGAAACTTCAAGAAAAAAAAGATTTTTATCAGTGATTTTCGTGTCAACAATTAGCAGTCGCCACGTATTTTAAAAACTAATATTATGTCCCTAGGACAGTTGTCCTTACCAACAATAAAGTTGGTGGAGTCCACTTCCCATAGGAATTCAGTTCACAGATTCGCTAAGAATTCGGTTTGCAGACTTTGACTTGGTCCATTTGTTGAGTTCAGTGTTTACCAGAATTATTCAGTATTTGTCGTTAGGGTCTGACTCTCTGTCTAAAAAGCATGATTCAAATTATCTAATTAGATTCAAACAGAAATAAACCAGAGAATTGCCTTCGTTTGATTTAAGAAAAATAAACCATAAAATTGCCCCACAAATTGATGGTCTCACTGCCTCATGCATGAAAGCCAGGAACGAGCAAAGCCATGCCATGAGCCCATGACAGCACCTAAGAAGATCAGTTTTACACCTAAGAGCGAAAAAAGCATGCAGCTGAGAGTGGCCGTTAAACCTCTTGCTATCCCCGCTGGATTCTGGTTCCAATCAGAAATGAACTCCCATGATAGCAGTCGATTAGTTTAAAACTGAAAAACGCCTGGTGCAAGTCACTCAAAATAAAAGAACACTCAGTGGAGTTAGGCCCAGGTGTCGTAATATATCCGAGACCGGATTCTTTTAGGAATGTGTGTGGTGCATATACCGAGGCAAAACGGCAAAGAGGCGCAGAAGAAAAACACTAGACGATGAACAAATTAGTACCGATACCATGTGGGTAGGGGCAGAAGAGAATGATTCTCCAGGTTAGCCAGTACAGCATCCACATCCAAATCCAAATCAGTGACATATGTCCAGAGCACGTACAAAACTGGTGGCGCATTAACAAGTTTTTTTTTAAAAAAAAATAGGCCCAGATGAATAGGTACAATTTCTCCTGACATAATACCGTCTCAGTCCCCACATAGATGCTCCCCTCCCTGCACCCCTTCACACCTCTCCCTCATTCTCTCTGTAATCTTTGTATACATATAGAGAGGTGTAATATAGTACAAAAGATACTACTATGAATCTCCAATATAGTTGTACTAATAATTATAGATCAATGCTCATTGTAATTATTTACTTAGATCAATGGTGCCTTTTGCTTCGAAGTGCATGTTGGCAGCTGTACTGCCGGTACATGTCTTTCCACGCATTTCATACCCCTCTCTACCTCTACACACACGTATGAAGAAATACAATCTCTACTATTATAAAAAGTGTTGTGATGGTTGTCGTGATGTTATCAACATCCCCACCGTCCAGTTGCATCCAACGCTCTGGATGTTCCCCTTGACCCGCAACCCAGCCGCGAGTTCACGAGCGTTGCGTTCCTAACCCTAGCCACCCCTAGATCTGATGATGCTTCCACCTCCCTTGGTCTCCACCTTCTTCCCTACCCGTGTTGCGCCACCACCCCTCTCCCTACTCCTCGACGCATCCCCTCCTCCTCCCTGTAGCCCTTGCTGGCGCGGTGGCATCGAATCTTCTACCTTCCCGCGCTGTGTCACACCGCTAGGCCGAGCACGGTGTGGAGCCATGGAAGCTGGTGCAACAGTAGGGCTCTGATGACTGACAAATTGCATTGTCGGTGAAATGATCTCTTTCCATCGCACCGTCGGTGAAATGATTCCCCTTTGGTATATTCTACTTTGCTTGGATCAGTTCCAAAGGATGAAGTGTGTCATTAACATCTTGCAGTTGGTGATTTGATGGGGAACGAGCGATTGATTCCTCACCAAATTAATGGTGCCCTAGCTTCATTTCCAAATCATCTTATATATAGTATATCGATCTTCGTCGTTCAGTATAGTACAGTACGAGTATGTTGTTGCCTCGATCCCCTCGCTCTCCGTTTCCCGTTTCCCTTTGCTCAATTCGATCGTACGTACAGGGTGATTCATATTTTCGTCCCTTTCTACTCAAACTGAACGGGTCCTTCGCTCCATTTTATTAATTGTGTTTGCACAAATTGATTGCTGTTGCTTGATTGGTAAGCGGATGTCCCGGCCACCGCGCCGTGCACTCGGCGCGCCATCGTCCTCGTGTGTCCTTGGCCGACTATCAACGACACAGCGGCGCGGCGTCGGCGCGCCTTCTCAAGACGCCCGATTTAACCGCCGCCGAAAGACACGGCGCGCGCCCTCGTCCTGAGAAGTCACGACGTGCGACGACCTGCAACCAAACAGCCCCTACATTTTTGACCAAAATCGTAAACTAAATATCATACCAGGGGAAGGGGATTTCTCGGTGGTGCCCTTATGTACAGAATCCAAACTATATATCAAGAAATCTATATCCGCATGCTTTTGTGATCATGTTTAGCGACACTATTGTGAGGAACAAAACACTATATGTAACTTGTGTGTGGCTTGGGATAAATTTTTCTAAATTAATTTGATGCAAATTAACTAAGCGATTTATGTTTTACTTTGCAACGTATGGGCATTTTACTAATATTCTTCTTATTTGAAATTTCTTATCACGACTGCTAGTTTAAGATGTCACACCTTCCCTTATATGTATCCCTGCATGATTTTATTTTTATTTTTCCAAGTTATGTTTTCCTTTTTTTTTTCCATTTATAGTTCTATGGCAACACACAAAC
This sequence comes from Raddia distichophylla, assembly GCA_005191435.1. Lineage (NCBI taxonomy): Eukaryota > Viridiplantae > Streptophyta > Magnoliopsida > Poales > Poaceae > Raddia > Raddia distichophylla. The sequence continues at coordinate 217,053 of SPJY01011781.1, read as the reverse complement.
AATTACTAGTAAGGATGTACTTCAAATCTTTACACTTTTCCCGTGTTTATGTTTAAGTCCGAAACTTCTACAACCGGTTATCTAGCACACAAAGTTAAATTATCGTTTTGGTTAGATTCAAAGTGACATGAAAAAAATACAATTTTGATAATATGGGCTATCTAGTTAATGTAATATGTGGCCACAAAAGGTCATGTGTCATCTTAAATTCAAAAAAAAATTGAACTCGGATGGATATTTTTATAAAAACCAAAACAATTGAAAATCCTAAATAAAGCCCTAAAATTTGGTTAAAAATCTAAAGAATCCAAAAGGTCAGTAGAAAATAGAAATCTATTTGAAAAAATAGGAAATTCTATTACTATATAAAAAACTTTAGGAAATCCTGAAGTATAATAATTTTCTATTTTCACAAATTTTAGAATTTTATGTTTTCAAAATTTTAGGGAGGTTTTTTATGTTTATAAATATTGTAAAATAATTTTATGCTTGTTTGGTATTTCAAGTTGAATTCAGTTTAGATAATCCAAACTCCACTGCTAAAAACTCTCTTAAAATGGTTAAACCTTACAAACCCTAGAATAGGAAATCTTTATATGTATTCCAAAAGGTAGATTAGTAATCATTGTCCATATGATAAAGTGATTTATTGTTATGGAAATGAATTATGGAGGAAAATGGAAATGTATAGGCTCAAGTCATTAGCAAAGTTGATGTAATGACTTGGAGGGCGGGGCATTGCCTTAAGTGTTTTTGCAATGCTTGGGCGGTTTTCCACATCGCTTGAGTGAGTGAGTCGCTAGCAAGGTTACCGTGGTGATTGTGCGGAGCTCAACATTGTTGGGGTAATTGTGATAAGTTCTAGTGAAAGAAGATAGAATTGCTTTAAATTCATCTTGCTGTTTTAAAATATGCTTCAAACAAGTGATAAGTTTTTTTTAAATATTGCATTATTACCACATAAAATATAGCCATAACCCATCTTTAATACTGATTGCATGTAGCTAATATCCGTATTTCTATAAAAACCTACAAGTACGGCTGGTGCTTACCCTTTATTTAGGAACTGTTTATTTTAAATGAACAGAACCCCTTTTTCTCTGCTGCAGATTTGGAATTTATTCTCTTCCTTGTAAGATATGGATCATTCGACTCAAAAATGTAATTTATTCTATATCACAAGCTTAGAGGTACGAATATTTTGTATTTTACCACAAGTTGGTACTGTATTTTTCACACTCTGATATTAAAAATAGGAATTTATACTTATTCTAGAATGGTGTAATTTTCATACTAGGAGATTTGTTTCGGGTAAATCTTTTACCGGAAATTGGTCCCCACAGGTTCCAATCTCACCGAGCTCCAACCGCCTTTATGGTAGAGAGCCTTAGTGATTGCAGGGAATCTTTTAAATGTATGATTCGAAGAGATCGAGCTAAATTAAGCTAAATATTAAGATGAACTTTAAAACATGTTGATTATTCTTATTCAAAGCTAATTCCTTCGTTTATGTTATGCTTAAGAGGAGCAAGAAATAAGAAAACAAATCAATTTTTTTAAAAGTTTGGCTGCTGTGAATTGAGAGTAAGTAGAGTATATATGCAAATTGGTGAGCCGGATCTGGATGGCCTTATGCAGGAGCAGTGGTGGTGGGAGCAACACGTGCATTGTGACGGCCATGCTGCCACACATTCAAAACTCAAAACAGTATTCCTCATTATTTATCTGCACACCCCAAAACAAAACAAAACACCACCGGCCATCGTGCCATCACGACCGTTGAGCGGCGATCCGAGTGACGTCAGGCAACGGCTACCCACGCCTTGATGCGGGCGCACGTGACGGCACGGAGAGAGATTCGGTGCACTCCCCGAGGAGCGTGTCCAGGACACGCTCCGCCACGTCGTCCGCCACGTGGCCTCCCTCCGCCACCACGGCCGGGTGCCACGCTAGCCGCCGCACGCTCGCCGCCTCCAGGTCCCCGCCCACCAGCTCGTCGATGTCCGCCACCACCCTGCACTCCGCCGCCGGGAAGCTCCGCACCCGCCGCCACACCTTCCCCAGGAGCGCCGCCCCTCCCGCCGCCGCGCCGCCCTCCAGCACCTCCGCCAGGATCTCCTGCGCCAGCTGGAACAGCAGCTTCCTGTTCCATCTGTGCCGGAGGGGCCCCAGCGCCGCCGCCGCCGCCTCGTCCGCCGGAAGCTCCAGCTCCAGCAGGTGGAACACGATCGGGTCCACCGGCGCCGCCGCCGACTGCCCCTTCGCCGGCCGCCGCCGCCGCGTCAACCCGCCGCGCTCCAGCACCGCCCGCAGGTACCTGTACTCCGCCGCGTCTTCCTCCGGCCGCGACGTCGACGTCGCCACGGGGGAGCTCACCGGGGACGCCGCTGGAGGCGGCGCCGCTGCACACTGCTGGCTTGCCGTTGTCGTCGTCGCTGCGGCTGGCTTTTTGATCCGCGTCGCGAAGCGCTCGCACCCGTCTGGTCTCCTGCACTTGACGGCCGGCGGCGGCGGTGCAGCTGCTCTTGGCGGCGGGTCCAGCGGCGGAGGCGGCGGCGGCGGCGCCGGCCGCGACGGTTTGGCCCGCTGGGAAGGAGGTGGCGGCGCCGGCTTCGGTTGCAATGGAAGCCGAGGGGCGTGGTGCATATGATCAGCTATTAAGGCAGGCGGCGGCGCCGTCGTCGGCTTGCGTTCTGATGCTTCTATGACCATCTTGTCCTCGGCAAGGAGGAGGATGAGTGGGCTCGTGTTCTCCTTGTTGCTCGCGCCGGTCGCCTTGCTGCTCGCCGGCGAGGACTTGCGCTTGGTGACCGTCTCCTTGGCCTGCCTGACGATCTCCCTGGCCTGCTCCCGACGGCGGTGGGTCTTCTTCTTGGAGGTGGGCGAGGTGGGCATGGACATGTACTGCGCCGCCCTGTCCAGGACGTTCTCCTTGAGCACCTGCAGGGACAGGCGGGGGTGCTCCGACGACGTGGACGCCCGCGGCGTGTCGGGCAGGGAGACGGACCGTGGCTCGCCGGCGTTGCAGCTGAGGCTCCGCAGCGGCTGGCGGCGCTGGTCCCTGTTCATGGACTCCGGGATGACGCGCTTCTTGTTCTCCGCGGGCTTGGGATGCTTCCTGACCGGCGGCGCCGGCGACGGCGAGGAGTCCTCGGGGAGGCCGTCGATGCCCATGAGGCGCGCAACGAGGCTGGGCGTCCGCGGCGTCTCCGCCTCCGACGACGGCGCGGTGAGCTTGGGCCTCATGGAGCTCCTCGCCAGGGCGTCGAACGCCGGCTCGACCTGCACGCCGATCTGGATGTCGTGCAGCGGCTGGCCGTCCAGCTCCAGGCTGTTCCTCGGCGCCTCCAAGCCTGAAAAAGATGGCGAATTTAGTCTCACGGAGGAGGCCGCCGGCGAGCGATGACATTGCCGCATTGCCGCATTGGACCGCAAGATGAGATTTTTGAGCTGAAATTGAACTTGCAGATGGTAATTGGTGGTGAATAATTACCGCAAGATGAGCGAGTGTTGGAAGGAGGAGGAGGAGGAGCAGGGTCGGGCACGGCGGTCGGCGGGCGGGCGACGCAGCCGGCGCCGGGGGCGAAGATGAGGTAGTGAACCATGGACATGCAGCCCAGGGTGGCGCCGTCGTCGTGCACCTGCTCCCTGGGGGCGGAGGAGGAGCGGCTGCGCGAGTACCACTGCTTCTTCATCCTGCCCTGCTCTCCCCTGCTCACCTAGCTTGCAAATTACGAGTCGTTGCGCTTGCCGGTTTCTGAATTCTGATGCAACCAGCGGTTGCTGGAGCTGGGAGCTAGCTACTCTCTCTGCCTGTGGTACCAGCAGAGAGTGAAGGTGAGAGAGAGCTCAGCGGCGGCGGCAGCAGCAGCAGCAGCAGCAGCTCCAAACAAGCAAAGATCGGCCGGGAAAGCCGGATCCCTCTGCCGGAATAAATTAGGAAGGCAGGCAGCAGCAAGGCAAGGCAAGGCAAGGGGCAAGGGCATCAAAATCCAGATCAGGCTAGAGATCAGACGGCAGGGAGCAGCAGCAGCAGAGGAAGCAGTAGATAGGAATTGTTGGACAAGGTGGCAGGGGAGACGACGACATGACGGACGATGATTCCCAAGAGGACGGGGAGGGGGGAGGGGAGGGGAGGGGCCCATGCTTGATGCTGCCCCTGCCCTCCTAACCACAATGGATTAGCCCTAATTGGCAATTGCGGTCTTTAATTGCAGTAATTTATCCCCATGAAGGGATGCGCGGTAACTAATCGCCCCCGGGGTGATGACTGTTGACGACGTTTTGAGCTCCCATTGGCTGCACTGAAATTGATGCACCCTGCATCTGTCTCAAATCCGAATCTCTGACTGCATCCTGCGTCTGCACCAAACCCCAGCAACTACGCTCGAATCACCACCCGCCCTTATCCTCAACCACTACATTAGTGCTCAATTAGGGCGGTCTCTGCTCTATCTTTTTTTTTTATTATTCTCGATTGATCGAGGCCTTGTATTTTATCCGAGAGTCGCTGAAAATTTCAAACTGAAAAAATTAGGCCCCTTTAAAGAAGTCTTGGAGTGCCCTAAAAAAATAACTACTCCGTACAAAAACTACGTCATTTGGTTTGCACGAAATAATAAGTTTTAATTTAATTTAAAAAACAAGGCATGAAACTCAAATCTTAGAGGTTTACGACGTGGCTTAGTAAGTCAAAACTAATGATTGAAGTTAGTATCGAGAATATTAATTTTTCAACTTAAGGATTTTCAAAACGAATTTGCTACTTTGCAGGCACCTACAAACGGGGAATTTGTACAGGCGCGGCGAAATCAACCTGATTCCAACCGATTTGTACTCACCTGGGCGTCGGCGCGGCCTTCTTCTCCAAGTCCGGCGCGGCGCGCCGCCATCTTCTCTAGCACCGGCGCGGCGGCGCCGCCATCTTCTTCAGCTCTAGTCGCCGGCGTTGCTCAGGTTAGGGTTCGGGGGTGGGGGAAATTTGTCCTCCCGGGCTATAGATTTTGGGTTTGGGGGGAGGCGCAGGCCCGGCGGTCGGGTGGGATCGTGAGGGCGGCGGCGGAGGTGGCGGCGCCGCCGCCGGAGCCGGGGGTGGGGGGAGATGGCGGCTGGGCCAGTAGATGGCGGGGGGATCGTGCCGCTGTCGACTCGTTAGGGTGGGCGGCGGCGGCGGAGGTGCGCGGAGCGGGAGCAGGAGAAGAGAGGGGATCGGGAGGAGAAGAGAGGGGATCAGGAGGAGGAGTCACGCGACGCGCCTGAGGAAGAAGAAGAGGGGGAGTCACGTGCCTGAGGAGCTGTCCGCCGGATCTTGATCCAACGGCTGGGATCGGCGCCTGCAAAAAAAACCTGGATGCAGGCGCCTCTTCATTAGTCGGTCCCAATTTAAAACTACAATTTAATAAAAACTAAGCTACACTTGTATTTGCTTGAACCACCAGCAGCACAAGCCACATTCCAAAACCTACATCAATTGAATCATCGGCCAATTTTCGACAAAAAGAACAGGTTCCATCAATATCTGAATTCGTTACATTTGATCTACAAACTTGCTAGCTGGATGCACACAAAGATTATCAGGCCTAGAGAGGAAAGCAAAGTGCAAGAAGCTGTTTTTCTTCATGGTCGATCGTTTGGCACAGGGGCGGAGGAGCTTCCAGGCCGGTGCAGATCTGCACAGGCACGAGGTACTCCGCCTACTGGAACTGCAAGTCGTCGTCGTCGTTCATGAGCTGATCTGTGGTGATGGACTCGTCGATGATGAGATTCCCATGCAGGGTGGTGGTCTGCACGGCATCCCGATCCCCAGAGATTTGTCCAAAGCAGCCAGCGCGGCCATGTCGAGGCGATCCAGCGATATGAGGGTGCGGCCGTCGAAGTCGAAGGGCATCATGGCGATGGTGTCGCCGATCACGTCGAGCACGGCCTCTACCTCGTCTTCAGGATCAGGACTGAGCTGGTTGTCTCGATCTGCTGCTCGCCGCCGCAGTGCAGGAGCTTCGTCTGCAGGGTGGTGATCGTCCTCCGACATCAACTGCAACTGCAACTGGAAGTCGTCTTCTTCGTCCTCGTTGATTAACTCCGTTGTGGTGGGCTCAGACGGGGAAGCCATGGTGGCCGGCGACGAGCGAGTCCCGGCCAGAGAGAGGTCCAGATCAACCAGCGCGGCCATGTCGAGGCGATCCAAGGATATGACGGCGCGGCCGTCGAACTCGAACGGCATGAGGGCGATGGTGTCGCCGATCACGTCGAGCACGGCCTCTTCGTCTTCAGGACCGAGTTGGTTGTCCGCTGCTCGCCGCCGGCGTGGAGGAGCCTCGGGGTGCTCCTCCTCCTCCGCTGTCATCTTCATGCTGCCTGGCTCTCGGTCTCCTGGACGGCGATCAGCGGCGGCCGGGTACCTGGGTGGCTGGTGGGCGCGCGGCCGGCGGCGATGGCGACGAGTCGAGCTTGTAGGGCAGAACAACACCAAAACCCTAGCAAGCCTGAATGATTCGATGATTTGGACGTAAAACTGGTCGCAAACGGTGAATTGATGGCGCTTTCAGTGTATTTATACACGATTGCTGAGAGCTTGGAATCGAATTGAACTCGGTATCCAGATGCGCGCGCGGGAGCCATGGCCATTTGGACCGCACCAGTGGCGGATCCACCGCCCGGGCCGTGAATGTTCAAGGGATTTAGTGCTAATTAGGAGAATTGATTTGCTTGTATTGCAAAGTGGAGTATTAATAGTACACAAAATGGGTCACAAGATGGGCCAGCCTCCCAAGGCCCAATGTCGGGGATAAAAATACGGTCCATTGCCATGGCCTCCTCCCTGACGGCCCAATCGAGCAGCCTGCCAGGACCCAGCTCCCTGAAAGGTTCTATCTGGCCCATATGCATCTTACCGAACAGCTTCTTAGCTGGCATGGGCTGCCAATACTTAATTTAATTACCGCGCCCTCGCCCGGCTAGCTATAAGTAATATTCCGAGTTACACAGAAGATGGACCAAACCGTCGAGAATCGATAAAAGAAACCGTCGAAACAAGTCATTCTCGACGGCCTACGACAATCGAGATGCGACCGTCATTTAAATTCAGTCAAAAGAAAAAACTAGTCTCAATGGTTTGGTTGTCGAGAATGCTACTATCAACGCCAAAAAATATAGGAAGATCGAGAACAAAAGGCCTACCAACATTTGGAGCTAGGCGTCCTTCTCTCGACGGTTTCCTTGTTGTGACCATCAGGAGAGATGAATGGTTTCTCTCACCTACTCACCGGAGCCGGTCAACAGAGAGAACCATAGCCCGCCCGTGCAGGCGCGATGAGCACCACCTCTCATGACAACCTAACGGTAGCCGTAGAGAGACAAGTTCATGCCACCCTCGCTGTCGACTGATGACTAACTGGGGGTCACCGTCGGCAATGAATTTGTACGAGGGGGCGTTAGCAAAAACCAAACTAGATGGTAGCATAAGACAGGGAATTTATGCAGGTTCGGGCCCTCAGCACCGAGGTAATACCCTACTCCTGTGCTCTGGTATTATGTTTGATCAAGATGCGGGATGCAAGATGACAAAGATGATGGCTATGTGCGATGTGATGCTGGATCGTGCTCTAGTTGTTGTGCCTATGGCCCCTACCCCCTCCCTTTATATAGTGCAGGGGGGTAGAGTTACATGTTGGTACGTGATACACGGTACCTAATTTTGTTATGCCGTTACATGACATGCAGGTATTGATCTAATTACATGGAGCTTGATCATATCCTCGGGTACTTCCTTGATATTCAGGCAAACCGTAGCCCGAGTGTTCCTTATCCAATCGGCCGACTTGGATCGCCCCCCATCTGCTCTCGTATGGGCCTTCTAGAGGATACCCGGGACCAATGTAGTCCATAGTAGCCCCCGAGTGCTTTACGATCGAATCAGATGCCCAGCCGACTGGTTATGCGATGTCTCCTGTAATCTGAAAAGATACTGTAAAGAACTCAAGAAATCTTAAGTTTTTATGTTAAAGCAACGCCTGTATTGGCAATACCAAAACTCCAGCTTCTTTTGGCCCATTGGGCACGTCACCTCAACAGACGAGTTCGGCTACTTGACATCTACCCTCGCATTACGAAAGCAGCAATTGACCCATCATGGGGCATGCCTTAAGCCACGCAATTACAGCTTCTGTCTTACAGCATGCTGTAAATTAAGCGTTTCAAAATATATCAGCATCAGACGCCTGGCCTCAACTTGTAAGAACCAGCATTGGACCCAACATCGGCCGCCGCCCTTGGCCCCTGCCTCCGCATGCCCACACGCCGCCCCCTGGCCCCCAGCCTCCCCACGCCCGCACGCTGGTGCCACCCCTCGCCGCCCCCACACCAATGCGCGCGCCGTCCCTTGCCTCCCCACACCAGCACCGCGTCGCCTCTTTGTTTCCATCACGACGAAGCCGCCCCGTCCCTCGCCTCACCACGCCGGCGCCGCGTTACCCCTCCCCTCCACCCCGTCAGCACCGCGCCGCCCTCGCCTCCCCACGTCGTCGTTGTCTATAGGTTAGCCCTCTCTCCCCCTCTCTCTCTCCCTCTCTCTATCTCTCTCTCCCCATACCGGCCCCGCCGCCGTCAATGATCCTCCCCTCCCCTCTCTCTCCTCGCCGACCGCCTCCCCTGGCCCTTGCCATGCCCCCTCTCCTCTCTCTCCTCCCTCTCCCCTCCTCTCTCTTAGGGTTAATTTAGGTACCCATCAGGTATCGGGTACCTGTAGGGTTTGGGTATGGGCACGGGTTTGTACGCGTAGGTATTCTCAGGTTTGGGTATGGGCGGTATCTTCAGGTTTTGGGTTCAGTATGGTTGAGGTGTACCTGGAGATATCCGCCCAATTGCCATCCCTACAAACCCAGAACACCCACAAGCATATATATATCATCAACAGTTCCACATTCCATCACATGCACGCGTATAACATCACATACACATCCAAACTATCACAAATTTTATGACGACAACATCCACATTAACATTGACATCCAACATAAAAGAGTTCACATGCGCATTCAAAATTCAATCACATCCAAAATTAGAGTTTCACAACAACGATGTACACTATATCGCACGTTCAACACAAATCACCTTGATCTTTTGGCTGGCTCAGCGGGGGGAAGCTCGGCTGGGTAAAGATGGGTAGAGTGCCGTTGAAAAGATTATCAATGAAGTTAGCCTCCTGGCTCCTTGATGTGTCACCCTCCTGCCCCTGAGCTGCGGCTGGAGTCACTAAAGACATTGCAATGGTGCAGCCTATGACCAATAGCAAGGGTAAAAGCAAAATGTATTTGGACAAGGCCAAAAATTAAGGCAAGAGCAAGGTGAATTTGGACAAGGGAAATACCAAGGTGAATTTGGATAAGAGCAACACTACAGGAATTCGCCTTAATTTCGTCGGCCATAAACAGACGAAAATAAGGGTCAAATCGACAAAATCCAACGAAATGTGCTAGACAAAAATAAACACCATTTCGTCGATTGCCGACAAAATTACTTTATTTTCGTCGGTTTTATAGGCTGACGGAATAAATATCCTTATGGCTTGCAAGCCTGTTCGAGGGCTGACCTGACAGTTAATTTCGTCGGCTTTGGCCGATGAAAAGAATGGCCATGTCAGCCAAATGAAAGCGGTGGTGGTGCGTTGGGATGACGTGGCACTTAATTTCGTCGACCAAAGCCGACGAAATTACATTTGTTTAGAAAAAACAGGTTGCTTTATTATTCACAAAAAACACAGAAAATCATAGAAAATTCAGAAAATTCATATCATCACAAACTTGTAACCAACATCACTTGACCATACAACACAAGATGCATAAGAGCACATAGATAGAATTAATAGGGGAAATATTTCTGAGCAATGAACTAACTAAGAGAAAACTAATAAAGATCTAATGTTCAATAGCTAAATGATACAATCATCAATAAGAGTCAATGTCTGCATGATCCCTTAATAATTTTAAAGATAAAAAATATGTTAAATGTGAACACCATGTGCAGTTACCTTTTACACATTGGTCTTTCACTAACAGATAGGGCAGAGGAGGGATGCGTACTTCAGTGAAATATATTTTGAACAGATACTGAAATGCATCAGAAACTAATAGGTTGTTTGGTTGCCTTCTCAGTTGAACCAGGCTGTATGAGCTGAGACAGGCTGGTTGAAGCCAGGCTGAGATGATGCAAATGGTTGTTGTTTGGTTAAGTGTATGACATTGTATAGGCTTTGTAGAAATGTTGTTTGGTTGACTGCACTAAGGAGAAAATGGCATGGAGAAATTAAAAAGAGGGATGAAACATTTTTTAAAATAAATTCTAGAAAATCAAAATAACAAAAATCAATTACGAAAATAAAAAATTCAAAAGAAGTCTCATAAATAAAGAAATTCAAAAATGAAAATTTTAAACTTTTAAAATTTATATGGCAAGTGTGGTCTCGTTTTTCTTGAAAAAATTTATATGGCAGGATCGCAACGGGCTCTAACTAGTTCAAGTGATTTCGGCTCTCAAGGTAAGTGTAAAATTGAGAGTCGGCAATAGTAGCCAGTGAGTTGTTGTCCAAAGCATTGTACATTATATGCCTATATGATCGGCAGAGATATACGTGCTAGCTATTTGCGTGGATTCTGGATTTAGCGAATTAAATAGACCTACAAAATGCTTTTGAATTAGTAAAATACCTTGAGACCTCAAAAAATTCCATGAAAATTAGGGTAAATACTAGAGACTGATCAAAACCTTATAAAAATATGGGATCACCTTTTTCCACTATTATAGCTGCTGTGATATTTCGGGTAGCCTAAGTCGTTTATTTAAAAAATACCAATAATAGGCTAAATTGACCCATGGTCATTTAAAATAAGTGTTGACCCAATTGACCCATGAAGTGTTGACGATGGAACCTTTGCAGGCTCAAGGTTTGATTTTGATGAACTATTGTAGTTTCCTCGCGTCTTGATTTGTCGTTCCTGTACTTCCCTTTCTGCTTTGCAAGCAAGATGGAACAATCGAGTGATAGAATTGTATTCTTTATAATCAAGTATATCCCGATTCTCACGTTTTAACCCACCCAAGAATCTAGCCATTTTTACATCCTCAATTTCTTGTAAACCACATCGCAGCATACCAATTTGTAGTTTCTGATAATACTCCTCAACCATTTTGCTATTTTGATTTAAACGTTGCAAACTATTAAGAAAATCTCACTCATAATATGAAGGAACAAATCTAGATCGCATGGCACGTTTTAAGGCTTGCCAGGTGGTAGGTTCATTTCCTCTTCTACACGCTTCATGCCACCAAATAGATGCAAAATCAATGAATTCATTAACAGCAACCTTAACTTGGTTTTCAGGTGAGATAGTAAAACGTGAAAATTTTTGATCTATCAATAATTCTCAAACAAGGTAAGCGTCAGGATCATATCTACCAGCATATGGAGGTATTGTCAATTTAACCTTGGCTAATGAATCATCACGTACCTCACGATTACCTTGACGATTTCTTGCCATACCTTGTCGGTTGTGCCGTAGTCTTCGATGGTCTCGATTATTGTTCGCATCGAATCCATGGTCAGCCTCGGAATCAGCAACGTAGTCATTCTCGGCTTTTTCAACCTCATCAGCCCAAGAGCGACGGTCAGCAGGGGCTACAAGAGGCACTGGGGCAGCAGGGGGTGCAGGAAGTACACGGGCAACAGGGGCAGGTACTCTTCTTTCAATGTCTTCCATTCTCGTGATCAAGTTGACAATCCTTCTCTCAAGCCACTCCATCCCGTGGGCGTTTGCATTCCCCAGTTGGGTGATGCTATTGGCCATATCAGCCATGGCCTTTTACTGGTCCTCTATGTACTTTGCAAAATCAACGTTAAGCACGGACTCGTTATTACTTCCTCCTGACATGGTTAGTGGAAGCAACAAAACACACAAAAATATACGTAAACTATATGCTACTTACGTGTGTGGGTGTCAACAGCTCTCTCTAACCTATCCTTTGTTCTTACCAATTCTTACCGTGCAAGCAGTATGCATAATCGGCAACTGGTGGAGATCTTTTGAACGAGTGGTCGTGGACCCAAATCGGAGTTCGTATGAGAAAGTTAGGGTTGTTTTACTGAAGGTTCTCCGGATTAGGGTTCCTGGATAGGCTTTTTTGTCGTTTTTCTGTGTTTCAGCGACGAAGAGTGCGTATGCAGTGGCTGAATTGGAGGGCTAGCGATATATGGCGATTGACACAAGGCGGTTTGCGACTTATCTATGGTTGGCGATGGCGGGACAGAAGCACAAGGCGGCTAACGGGGCAAACCAAGTAGGACTCGATTTGGATCAAAGACAGCTAAACCGATCTAGAATCACTGACTTACATCACGGTATCTTTTTTTTCCTAATTCTTATTTTGGTTTTCGTCTCGACTAACCAGCAACATGACGAATTGTGGGCAAAAACTCAACGATGTATACAACGAGAACAATTGTAAAAGGCTAAACGTGGCTCGGGAAATAGTAGATGCAACTCTTTTGGTGTGTGGCAATTTTCTGGACTCTAGGTACAAAACCGATCTACTAATCAGAAAACGAAAATTTTCTCACCAGGCAACGGATGCTCTGATACCACTTGATGGGCGCGGATGCGGGGCCCCGATCTTCTGGTGAGAGATGAAAAGGATAACTCGGTAAGTGTCACGGAGACCTAAACGATCCGGCTTCCAACCCCACAAGGAACTGGAAATTCTGGCGATCGCTAAACCACCACGATGATTGTTATCGACCGAACCAGCAGCATGATCGACCTGTCCACGAAGGACGATTCCTGCAGGCAACCGAAGAACGAGCAAGAACACAAGATAAGCAATCACAATTATGAATATAAATTAAGTATAATGAGGTTCAGAAACTTGGTCATGTTGGTCTAGCTAACATAAGAAGAACAGGGCGAAATCTCACACGACAGTGACGAAATCAACTAAACAAAACCAAACTAAGATGAAGCACGGCGTGGGACTTATATAGGGCGGTGGCCAGAGGAGGGCGCCAAATAGGTGTCCACACGTGCTCAACCCTAACTCTAGGGGTACACGGGCTTTGGGCCCAAAAATACGGTGACACAGCGCCGGAAAGTTTCTGTCCGTCAGATTGTTTTCGCGATTCTTATTGACTTGGATGGAATTTGGAGATGTGGTAGGATCCGTTGGAAAACTTCTCTCGTAAGCTTTCCATAGAGTTCTTATTTGTCTCATTTGGACATCGTATGTGATTTGGGCGTCTGTTTGAAAGTGTACTGGTCCTGGCAGTCCGAACCGGACTCGGCAGTGAGTTCGACGTCCTCTCGTCTTGGGCAACCGCGTCAATGATGTCCTCATCACTGTAAAATTAGAATAAATTTCCACAAGGCCTGGGTTTAGGGAAAATTATGTAAATGCCATCCCTATACCAAATAAAACCATTAGGAGGGTAATTTGGCAAATTGCCATTATCATATGTCATTCCTTATGAACCTAAGCACCCGATCAATAAGGTAATGTCTACTAACATATTTTGGGCTATTATCTAGGTTTTTAATAATAACAGTAAGTTTAGATCGTACCCTATCTCATCCATGGCATATCATCCGTATGCAGTAGGTGACATCTTACCTAAGATAGGGTATTGTGGGTGGATAAGAACTAATCACGTACATGCTTCATGTTTTGATTGCACTATTGGATATTTATTGGGTTTTATCTGTAATTAGATGTAGGCGGTCGAGAGGGAAGGTTCGGCGATGCCGAAGAGGATCTTCCACTTGACCAAGGCGAGTTAACACTCACTTTTTTTGGATGTTTACTTGTATTAGGGAGAGACTACAACTTTCCCTAGTGCGAGCTAACATACCAATTAATACTCATATCCATCCCTAGTTTTCCAAACTATGTTGTTTATTACAAAATGCATGCTTATTAACCTGCCCGCTTGTTAATCATGTTATATACATGCCTGTTCCTGGTACTTTATAGTCTTATATGACTGCTTTGATTGTCATTATCCTTGGTTAGCCTAAAGTCTAGTCTGGTAACAATTTTAACCCTACCTAATGGGTAAAAATTTTCTTAGACTTGTTTAGGTCCAAATAAATCTTCTGGCAGAAAGCCACGGAACGGTGAACCGATATTCACCAGCCATTCATCCACTCATTCAAAATTTATGACATGTGACAGTTATGGTTGATAGACGGGTGTTGGGCTTGATGTTGTATGTGGATATGGTTATGTGGTGTGTTTGGTCCAGTTTGGTGGTTGGTTGAGAAGGGTCATGATAAGCTAGTTGTGTATGAGTGGCCCTAAGGGACATACGCAACTAGATGCCTATGTATGAACGTGAACAGTGCCTTAGCATCTAATTCAATCCGGCCTATCCTATGCCCGTTGTGGTCCATATGAAAAGTGCACTGTTGAACAGTAACCATGGCTTGGATTAGTAATTTAGTTAGTTTGTTAGGAGATATGGTTTGTTAGTTTAAATCTGCTATTATCTAGGCATGTTTGTTAGGAGGCCGTCCTATATAAAGGAACATCCGGTTCTCATGTTAAGTAAGCAAATAAAGAATTATAAGTTCTTATTTGCTCCTTCCGCGCCACGCACGGCGCTGCCGCCAGTGAGATCCCCTCGCCGGTGTGCCGTCTCATCCCCATACTTCATAATAGTAGCATAGGCAGGAGGAGGTCAGCGACCAGCATGTGGCCGTGACCTGGTCAGCTGATGTGATGCGGTATTATGGTTTGGAGTGGAGCGCTAATAATCAGAGCCCCGCAGATGTAGGCGAAAGCTGAACTGCGTTACCAAACATCGTGTCTCCTGGTGTCGTTTGTGATCTTGCATTGCCGCAAATCGTAACAAGTGGTATCAGAGCCATGGTCGGTAACCCGGAATGTCTTCAGGAGATCACACGGTGCATGACAGATGCATGGTCCGATGTGTGATGGGGAAGATTATTGAGTTTAGTCCCACATCGGTTATTGGTGATGGAGGAGTACAACTTAAAAGGTGCAGACACCCCTCTCCCACCAGGCTAGTCTTTTTGGCTGAGTTGGGTTAGGACTTGGGTTGTGCTTCTAGTTGGACCAGCGCAGCGCGAGGCGTCCCCAGGCGGCGGCGTGGCGGATAAAGGCGGCGGCGGCGGCAGCGGGACTCCGGCGAGCGGCTCGCCGGCGGCACGCGAAGAGGGGCGGCGGGCCTGCGGAGGCGGCGGCGGCACGGGGAAGGGGCAGCGTCGCGGGGGTGTGGGGATGCCCACGGCGGCAGCGGCTCGGCAGGAGAGAGCCCGAGGCGGCGGCGGCCAAGGCAGAGCCCCGGCGGGAGAGAGGTTGAAGACGATTTACTGTGCTAAATAGGAGGGAAAAGGAAAAATGAATGTCACTCCAATTCGTTACCAAGGCAGAGGCCCAAGAATGTCACCTGCCGAAGCAATTCGTTGCCTGGGTGTCACTGAGCGAAACCGAAACGAATTGGGTGTCAATTTTACCGAGGCACTCCAATTGAGTGTCACTGAGCTAAATTTCCCCCAGCTGGAGGCAAACTAATTACTCTCGACGACTTTAAGCCGTTGTGAATATCTAATTGGGCTGGGCCAGCGCTCTTCTCGGCCTGCCAAGGATCTTTCTCGACGGCTGTTGGCCGTCGAGACTAGCGGAGCCATAGGTCGTGCCTGGTTTTCGATTACTTCACGACGGCAGGTCTTCAGCCGTCGAGACAGTGACTATCAACGGCCAAGCCGTCGATATAGGTCATCTGTCTCGACCACTCTATATCGACGGCCAAATCTCGACGGCCGGCCGTCGAAAATGAGTTGTCCCGACGGTTTCTGTGCTTGTCTTGACGGCTTTGGCTGTCGAGATTTTTGGCGATCCGCGTGGTGAGATGGTCCGATGTGTGATGGAGGAGATTGTTGAGTTTAGTCCCACATCGGTTATTGGTGATGGAGAAGCACAACTTAAAAGGTGCAGGCACTCTTCTCCCACCAGGCTAGCTAGTCTTTTTGGCTGAGTTGGGCCAGGACCTGGGTTGTGCTTCTAGTTAGGCCAATATATGTGAGGACCTGGGCCCGAGAACAGGTGTTGATCTCGAGGGAGCTGGATCACTGGCGGGCCATGATATGACAGGATCACAGCGGGCTCTAACAAGTTCAAGTGATTTCGGCTCTCAAGGTAAATGTGAAATTGAGGGCCGGCAATAGTAGCCAATGAGTTGTTGTCCGAAGCATTGCACATTATATGCCTATATGACCGGCCGAGATATACCTGGTAGCTATTTGCATGGATTGTGGATTATGAATCCGCGCGCACAGACAGGGTTACATGCATGTGTGCTTTTGTGAGGGTGATTGAAGCTAGCTAAATCACAAATCCATGAAACTGAGGAGGGCGGGCGCTCGCATGCATGCATGCATGTACGATGCCGCGCGCAGAGCAAGGACCACGTACTAGCTAGACTGTACGTACGTACTCATCTGCATCTGCATGCACTGCAGTAATTAGAATGGCATGGACAGGTCAATAAGAAAACGATATGATCCATTCGAGTAGGAGTACGTACGTACGTGCGAGAGAGAGAAAGACAGACAGGTGGGGCCGGCCTAGGAATCAATGGACTATTTAACCCTATTTATTCACTACAGTACTGTTAGATCCACCTGGCCTGCCGAGTTTAATGTAGAGATCTAATGATTTCCAACACGAATTCAAATGGCCGGTGCACCAGTACGCCGGCCATCACCTCTAGATGCTAGCTGCTGCTCCTTCAAATTTTAGATCTCGTTCTTTTCAACGTATCGTTGCGTTGATGTAATACTGTATCAAATTTGAGAGCTTTTGAAAAGAGGTCTAAAAATTATAAAAATAATTAAAAAATAGTTTTAAAATCTTTGGAAGTACTACTAAAAGTCACGAAAAAATCGTTACAACTTATTACAACATATAGGCTATATAAAAATAACAAAATTTGCTATAGTAATACGCAACAGTACGATACGCTGAAAAGAACAAGGCCTAAGTTGAGATCGAGCCAGCAGCAGTGTGAGGGGGTGATTTCATTACTGCTTTTATATGTCACCGCAAACTAAATTAATCGTCTCACAATCTTTCTCTATTTATATATATATGCATGCCCGTACATATTTGAAAGGGTAAAAAAAAAGGCCACGTACAAGGCACTCAAAAGTGTTGGCATCTATCTATTATATATGTAAAGGAGAGGAAAAAAAAGCCATCACGTTCGTCCACATCACTCAGATTATTTCAGCCGTTCAATCAACGGTGGGACCAAATTATAACGGCCACATGGGTATATGTAGAATATCGGTTTTGCTGCTTCTCAGACGTTTGATGATAAGTCAGTCCCATAGAATATACTTTTTTGCACGTTGCCATCGGTCCAAAATTCGAATAAAATGCAAAAAAAAAATCCGAATGAAATTAATTATGGGGTCCCATGCATACTTGCTAGGCGATCCATCTCTTTTTCTTTTAGCGGAAAAAACAGTACCAAGTGTTAAATATTGCAGCGCACGGCCTGTAAAAATTAATAATTTTAAGCTATAATCTAAAACTTAATCTGAACCGACAAGAGTTAATAGTAGTCTCTTTCTAAAATGGAAGTGTGGGTTGTCCTGCTAGAAGTCCGTCCAGGCTTCATGCCATTAATATTGTGTGTGTGAGAGAGAATAATAAGATGACGTGGCACAAACCTGCATCGCCCAGACGTGCATGTGGGCAGCTAGACGAGAAAATAATTTTCAACTTGCTAAGCCTATGTGAGATTTCGTCCCCCACAACTCTAAAGTGGCTCTAAATTAAGTGGCAGAAAGCACTTTGCTGCAAGTTTAATTAGCCTAAAATCATGATAAAACTAATTTAGCGTGCAACGGTGTTGTTGTTTTTTTGTAGACAGCAAGTCGGGCGTTGCTACTTGCTACTGAAGTGTGTATCTGATCACCTGGCCTATATATATATGTACGACGTATATATCTCACCAACATTCTTTCTTTCTGGTAGATCCTAATTAAACCAGGAAACCTGGAGCCAAACACGAATCCCAAAGCAAGCAAGCATGCATGCATGCGTGCATGTCCAAGATAACACGTACGTGGAGTTGAAGAGCGAGCGAGCTAGCCTAGCCTGTACCGAAAATTCGCGGGAAAACTCCGAAAGAAATTTGGTAGCTTTGAGCTTTCCAAATTCCAAATGGTGCTGGTGCGTACAACGTAGTACTGAGTAGGGGAACACAGAGAATTACTCCAGTTGCCGCCTGCCTCCTGCCTCCTGCCGCCTGCCTGCATCTTCATCTGCAGCCAGCCTGACAAGTGACAGCAGGGCGTCACACCCGTGAACGCATTCATCCATGGGATTCATGCCTGCTCGCATCAATCCCCAATACTGCAGTATTGAAGCATAGTTAATGCAACCAACAGCAGCGGCCGTCACTACACAAAACGGCTGCAGTCTCGAGTAATTCTAGATGTCTCGAAGACCCAAAAAAAACCCTTGACATTGGTGAACCATGGCCCACGGAAATATGGATCATTTTCAATACAAAAGTTTCCAACTATCTCTATCATTATATATGCAGAATTTAATTTTGTCAATGTCTGACATGGATTATATTATAAATGTATAGCAGCCGTCTATAGCACTATATATACATGCACTTATACCTTATATATCTAGGGGTGGCAATGGGGACCCGATCCCCGGCAGAGAATTCCTCTATTAGGGGACGGGTATGGGAAGAAATTTTCCCCAGGAGGGAAAACCATCCCCCGTCGGCGTCACCCCCTCAATTTTTAACTTACCTTGAGGTCGACGATCCCGTGCACTAGCCCCTGGATCAGTACGCTAGCGCGGAAGACCATGTAGCCGATACAAGCATACATTGATAGAATAAATTCCAGATTATTACATCCCAGAGTTGCGCCTTCAGGCGACTTTAGTAAGGCGGTCCATACACGCCTTAGATTACAAAATAATAGTTCAGAGTACAGCGGACACCAAAATAATCACCCAAAAGAACCCCTATCGACTACGGTCCATCAGCGACTGGAGTGGCCCTTAAAACTCCTCGGGTCCACCATGGTCCTGTCCGTCGTCTTCGAGACACGCGTAAGGATCATCTTCGTTTCCATTGTCTAAAGAGGGTACATAGGCGACGTCAGCGTCATCCAAACGCTGGCTAGTTAACACTTCCCTTAACGCATTTTAGTGTAGAGGGCTTTATTTGGAGGAGAGGGTTATTTTATTTGCGTAAAGCCAAATCTGTTAGACTTTTGAAAACAACCTAACTAGCATTAACTAATACTTGTATTGTTATAAATAAATCAGAGGTTTCCATCTTAATCATGCATCCCGAACCCAACTATAAGTTTTACACGACAAGCAACACACAAATCGACCAACCCTCAATCATAAATCCAACGAGCTTACCCAATCACCTCAATCCATACTAGCTTATACACCATTAACACACAAATTGACCAACCCTCGATCTTAAACCCGACCAGCTTACACAATCACCTTACCAGCTGATACTTTCCAGACTTTCTCCTGGTTGCCCCCAACCAATCCTAGTTCTGCCATCCTTCCAGGATTTGGTGAATCCTGTTGCGAACCACACATGTCATGGCATGATCACCCCGGCCTAGTAGGGTTGCCGGCCCTCCCTAGCCGACCGTCACCCTGGGGATGTGCGGCCTTTTTCACCCTCGGTGAAGGCTGATTCCAGTCCCCTATCAAGACTGGTCCCAGAGGGCTTCCGCAGAGTGCTCACACCTGGCGATCCATGTCCCGTGCTCCGCACGATGGCCACGCGTTGTGTTGGAACCATCCCTCAGATGGCAGCACCTCCCCGCTACGCGTGTTTGTCCGCGCTCCTCCTAGGTAAGCCCTGGCTAAACCCAGCACTAGGCAACTCGTGCCTTAATCATCCATCAGGATGTCCAAATCCAATTAAGGGCAACCCACCAACCTTTCTCTACTTCCACGGTCATCGACCACACCACACCACACACTTGGACTTTCCCAACCGACCGACCCAAACCGACCAAGTCCCCACATATCCATATCCACAAGCACAAGCAGCCCAACATGCATCTACCAGCCCTAACTGTCACATGCCAAATCATATTGAATGAGAATCATGAATATCCGATGAATATCAGTCCACCGTTCCGTGGCGATTAGCCAGAAGATTTGTTAAGCCTAAGCCGGTCTAAGCAAGTTTTACCCATTATGTAGGGTTAAAGTGGTTACTAGACTAATCATAGGCTAACAAGAGTAATGACAATCAAGGCAGTCATTAAGGCTAAACATTTCAAGGCAGGCATGTATAAGTATAACATGATTAACAATTAGGCAATCTAATAAGCATGCATCCTTATTAATTAAACAACATAGTTTAAGGAAAACTGGGTAATGAACATGATATTAGCGATGTTAATTCGTACTAAGGAAAGTCGCTGTCTCTCCCTAATACGGATCACATCTAAAGAGTAAGTGTTAACTCGCCTTGACCCTGTAGGTGGTCACGGAGAAGGGTTTGCTTGCGGTACGCTTGACGAAGCTTGACGACGACGACGTCTCCCGGTGGCAAGAATCCCAAGAGCACAAGACCGGAGACACTCAACCCTCAACCCACCATGGAGGATGGCAAGGCAACCATGGAGAGGGTACAAACCTTGGAGACGACGCGGAGGAGGCTAGGGGGGACTCTCTTCTTCTTCCTCACTCTCTCCCTCAATCTCACAAGCACATGGAACCCTAGATGGAGGTGGGAACCATGGGAGGAGCACTCTAGGTGGCTAGGGCAAAAGGTGGCTGCTAGTGTAGGCTCTCTCAAGTTTCTCCCGTGCTCCTAGCCCCTATTTATAGCCCCTAGGCGAAACCCTAGAAACGGACGGCTGAGATTAAATCGCAAAATCTGGATCACCCGATCGGACGCCGTCCGGTAGCCGTCGGACGCCGTCCGACAGAAGGAATGTGCCATTTTTTTGTGCTTGGTCGGACGCCGTCCGGTCGCTTACCGGACGCGTCCGATAGGGCGCTGGCGCGTGCGAAAGGGACGCCCGCCAGGTGCTCGGTCACGGGTCTAGCCTTAGTCGGACGCCGTCCGGTGACTCGTCGGACGCGTCCGACAGTGTGGGTTGCGGCCGTCGGACGCTCGCCAGACGCCGTCCGATGCCCCGCGCCGCCGATTTTCTTCTTCATCGGACGCAGTCCGGTCCTGATCGGACGCCGTCCGACAGGGACGGTCCGTTTGGGACTTAGCCAAATTTGAGGTCACTCAGTGGAAATCCCTCGCTGTCGGACCCCGTCCGACGAGTGTCGGACGCCATCCGACAGTGTGCGTGATGTTTGGGACTTAGCCGAAATTTGGCTTGGGCTCACCAGACGCCGTCCGATGCCGATCGGACGGCGTCCGATGGGGCTGAAATTTTGCCCCTTTGGACTTTGCCTCTCACTCGCCCCCTCTCGTCACCACGCCTCGGGTCTAGGGACTCTTTGTCGATATGTGGACACGGCGGGAGGTTCAAAATCTCTTGGGCGGGGAGTTTCGCGCCTAAACCAAATATCTGGCTTGGGTTGCTTAAAGGCTACGAAACCCCCGACAGCTGTCGCTCCCCCGAACTCTCTCGAACCTAGACAGGTGGACTCGCTCTAGATGGTTCGCTCAACCCTAACACCTGTGCTCAGTGGGACCCTGCAACCAGAGAGATGTAGATGCGCCGAAGACACACACAAGGAAAATAAAAGAACTATAAAATAAAGATCCTTATCCTTGGCGTTCCAGCTGTACGGCCTAGTTGCCATCAATTACCAAAATCAATAAGCCCATGGGGAGGCTTGATCTTACAGCGGGCGTGAGGATGAACGGAGACGGTCGGCGGTCAAGGCGTGCGGTGGCGGCCGAAGCAGGGCCTCGTCGGCACGGCGACTCTGGTGTTCTTGGCTGAAATTGAGCAAGGGGAAAGATCAAGAGGGGCTTTGTGAAGCTCTGGGCGAAGGGAATCGACGAGAGGCTCACTGATTTGAAGGAATTGCGTCGGTGCCGACGAGATGCGTATTTGGGGGAAAAGTGAAAACCGACGCCGGCGGGGCTGCGTGGGCTTATATATCCGCCGGGCTGAGATGAGGGACACGGGGGCGTGCTTATGGGTGCAGAGGAGGCAAAGTAGCGGCGGTAGGGCGGCGCGGACCCTGCGTGCTGCAGGCGGCGATGCCAGGGAATGGCACGGCGTGGCGACGGTACGCACGCGCGGCACAGCCATGATAGGGTCAGCACGCGGCGCGGCCAGCACGGCGATGCAGAGCGACGCGGCTAGCAGAGAGAGGGAGAAAACAGGAAAAAGGGGAACGCTACAGTGACTGCCAGTGGGGTCCACATGTCGGTCAAAGTCGAATTCAAACGCATTTTGAATTTTTTGTGAATTTCATTGAAATCCCCAAATTGGGGTGTTACAAATCCCTCCCCCTAAAAGAAAATCTCGACCTCGAGATTGCGTACCTAGTGGGTGAATAGTTCGGGGTATTTGTGTCGGAGTAGCTCCTCGGGTTCCCTGGTATACTGATTGCCAGTTTGGTTGCTCCATTGGACTTGGCACATTTTGACGACCTTGTTTAGCATCTGCTTTTCCATAGTGTCCATGATCCGAACCGGTCGTACCTCGTATGTGAGATTCTTGTCTAGGGGTTGCTCTGGTAGTTCGACCTGCTCGCTTTCCGGAACTCGAAGGCACTTCTTGAGTTGGGAAACATGGAAGACATTGTAAACGTCTCGCAGTTCCGCTGGTAATTCCAACTGGTAGGCCACTTGTCGTCTCTTGGCAGTGCTTGGATATGGTCCCACATAGCGTGGTGCCAATTTACAGTTCTGATGGAACCTTTTATTCCCTTTCCAAGGCGCTACCTTTAGGTATACAAAGTCTCCAACTTGAAAGGACAGGTCTCTACGTCGATTGTCCGCATAACTTTTCTGTCTCGATTGAGTGGCCAGTAACCTTTCTCTTATAATCCAGACCTTATCCTCAGCGTCCTTTAGGGCTTCCAAGCCAAAAACTTGGTTTTCTCCTATTTCAGACCAATGGAGAGGGGTTCTACACTTGCATCCGTATAGGGCCTCGAAGGGCAACATCTTGAGGCTGGCCTGGAAACTGTTGTTATACGCAAATTCCGCATAGGGCAGCCATTTTTCCTAGTCCGTGGAGAACTCCAGGGCACAAGCTCTGAGCATATCTTCTAGAATCTGGTTCACCCACTCGGTTTGTCCATCAGTTTGAGGGTGAAAGGCAATGCTAAAGGACAGGTTAGTGCCTAGCGCACAGTGTAATTTCTTCCAAAAATGAGAAGTGAACTGTGTCCCTCGGTCCGACACAATTTGCTTGGGAACTCTGTGTAGACTCACGATTCGGCCATGTACAGTTCGGCCAGCTTATCTCCTTTGCTTGGGAATTTGCACCATCTATCTCCATCCATCCATATGCCATGCCATGCCATAAAGAAAAAAGCAAGAAAGGAATTATGCAGGTATACTTCTCCGGGAAAGCAAAGAAAAGGAATCCGGCCAATTAAGGAGGGAAGAAAAGGATGTCCTCTACTAGCTACCCACCTACCTACCATTTTCTTGTTTAATTTGTCTCATGCATAAATCTAGCTAGCTAGCTCCATCTATGTATATATATTAGCGATGTTTACGTGCCTGTGGTGTGTGGCATTAGTTTCATAAGACACATGTGCATTTTAATTTTTTTTTACATTTTTTGAGATTTCGTGAATTTTTGGATGTTTCATGATTTTTTAGAAATTTACTATTGTTTTTAAAATCTTTTTGTAAAAGTCAACATTTCTAATGCTTAGATCATTTATGGACCCTCAACATGTTTTTTTTTGTTACATTTTTTTAGATTTCTAAAGATTTTTTCTGAATTTTTAAGATTCTTTTAGGGCCCGACGTGGTTGCCCCACGACGTGGCACAACCTAGAGACAGTTTGTTAGCCCTTTTTTAAAGAAATTTTCTATTTTAAAAATTCATTTTATAGACGCTAATATTTCTAATGCTTAAATGCATTTATGGGCCCTCAGCATGATTTTTTTTGCATTTTAGAATTTTTAAAGATTATTTCGGATTTTTCTATTTTTCTATTTTTTTTTGCATTTTTTTTGCATTTTTTTTACTAAATTAAGCACAACATTTCTATGAATCATACACGCACACATTAAGTGACGTTGATTTCTTTTGTACGTATGTACATGCATTACGATTTTTTAATGGCTGCCACCAGCCAATTGCATTATTTTGAAAATGCCACTACTCAATCAAAAACCCGGTACCTGCCACTCCTCATTTTTTGATGTTTGATATGTGCCATTTTGTAAACCTCAAAACAACTTATTGGCAAGGACACTGAGATGACCAATTCTTTGGCCATTTTGCCCTAGACCCTTAATTTCTTCTTCCTGTCTCTCGCCGCGCTCCCAAATCTCTTCTTCCTGAGCATGAACGACGTAGCTCCTCCTCCCCATTCCTCTTGCCACCGGCGCCGAGCACGCTAAGCTGTAGATGCTATGTGTCGTGCCGTCCTAGCTCGGAGAAGCGAAATGATCTGGTTGAGGCCTAGGTTTTCCATCGCCGGTGATCCATAAGGTGACTCTCCTCGCCCTCGCCCTCGCCCTCACCCTCCCCGTCTTTCCTTCCGAGTTCACCGGCGGCTCTTCTCGCCCTCTCCCTTCCGTCTGTTTTTCCCTCCCACTTGAATCCACACTGACATGGCCTTCTCGCGGGAGCAGTGCTGTGAGCATGTAGGATGCGGAGGGTGATGTGGCGAGCTCATGGGCGGCGATGGCCACCTCACGTCTGGCGATAGTGCAGCAAGCTCATGGGTGGTGTGAATAGCCCGTGGTAGGCAGCGGGCGTGACGAGTGAGCGAGCGGCGCAGCGAGCTTGTAGGAGGCGTCGGCGCGGCAAGCTTGTGGGCACTGGCTTCACGACACGTATGTGTAGCCGCGTCAACTTATTCTTGTTGCCCATGTCGCTGAAAGGGGGGAGGAAAAAGGAGCAGGGGTAAAATGGTCCATAAAAATGACTACCTAAATGTCCTTGCCAAAAAAAGTTTTGAGATTGACAAACTAAACAGCTAGAAATGAGAAGTGGCGGCTTTGAGGTTTTCCTATGAGCACCGGCATTTTTAAAATGGCGTAATTGGACAGCGCCAGTCATCGATATGAGAAAACCTATATAATAGTATCAAATATGTTGACCAGCTGCTGCATGCTTGGGGTTGGGTCTGAATTTGATGGTCGGAGAATATTGGAAGAATGTCATCCGGACTTGGTTTCTTCTTCTTCTTCTTCTTCTTCTTCTTCTTCTTCTTCTTCTTCTTCTTCTTCTTCTCAGATGCATGCTGATGCATGGATCCGTCGCTCGCTTTACAGCTGCTTTTGGTGCGGCTGGAAACTAGCTGGCTTGAATCGACGTCGTATGCTGGCTATGGCTAGCTATTCTATTCGGTTCGGCCGGGGGCATGCACATACCATACATGCATATGCTTGAAATTGAAGAATGAAGCATGCATGCACTGCAATTCACTGAAAGCTCAGCTCAGCTCAGCTCAAGTGGCCGATATATATAGTTGAAAGGCAAAAGGCCTAGCTAGCGCGCGAAAACCAAAAATGTCGCAAAAGCGCGCGCACCATCCCCATCCCCATCCCCATCTCAATGCACCGGCCATTACTTCAGACTTGAGAGCTAACTGTTTTCCCAATCCCCGTCTCCATGGGATCGAACCCCCTCACTCCATGCTGCTCTAACAAGGAGTAATTCTCCCTGCCTTGAGCCCTTGACTGCCCATGTTAATTCCAACGTTTCACACATCATTTGGCCCAAATGCCCATTTTAATTGGCCTTCCCACTCCCACATGCATGGTTGCCGGTCTCGCACTGTATTTTGAACAAAAGACCATTTACAGCGGGCAACTCATAGAACAAGGATATCAGCACAACGTTCCCTTAATTTTCACCTTTTCTATCTTGATTGCTTGTGATTTATCAAGTGCTGATAACCATCTGTTGTTCATATATGAAGTTTACCAATCAATCACCAAAGAGAGGAAACCTCTAAATTAAGGGCAAGCGGCCTCCGTCCAATCAATACTCTCCTCCGTCCTCCCGTATGTACAACTGAAAAACGGTGAGTATGCGTATGAGGACGACGACGCCGGCGAGCTGGAGGAGCATCTATATGCATGATCGGACGACTTGCATTGCTCTGAGACTGAGATACCCACGTGTCGACGCAACAGGGATCATATTTTGGCTTCTTCTCATCATCACACAACACACACAGTTTCTGTACCATAAGCCTTCCTTGTCTATCATACATACGTACGTACATGCATGCACATGCTTATGCTTATGCATATGCTTTACATGAAAAGAAGGGGCTTCCGCACCCAACAGCTTCCAGTATATACTACTCACTCACTTGTTCAGAGTTGCTGCGTCACAAGGCATTTTTTTTTAGGAAAACGAGCAGGGGCTCTACCATTCCAGTAAAGAAGAAAGCACTGTACACTATACAAGAGGGGGCGGGAACGCTGGATGGATGTTGGGCTTAACTACAACGAACTAGAAGAGACCCCAAACCCACGCCAAAGGCGTAAATCCTCCCTGATTAGGAGGGAGAGCTGCGCAACGGAAGACACCTTTTGTTGGAAAAGGCGCCTATTGCGCTCCTTCCAAATGTTTCAAACGACGTAGATGACCAAACCATTGAAATCTCGCCCGGCGCTAATGGGTAGAGAGTTCGTCTCCGCAAGCCATCATTGCTGAAAGTTCGTCTGAGTGTTGCACGGTTGTATTGTTGACCAGGAGGAAGCGAAGCCATCCAAACCGCAAATGAGAAAGGGCAGTGGACACACAGATGATTGATTGTTTCTGGAGCAGAGCCGCATAGCAGGCAGAAACTTTGGTGGGGCCATCCTTTCCGTGCCAGGACGTCTGCGGTGTTTATCTTGCCATGGCCAAGGCACCAGGCAAAGAATTTACATTTGTTCTCCGTATGCGCCCTCTAAATGGTTGTCGCCAAGATAGAAGGAATACTCCCAAGGAACTGCAAGTTATACGCCGATTTTGCTGAGTAGGTTCCGAAGCAGGATTGAGCCCAGGATATGTCGTCGTTAACGTTCGGCTGAAGGATGATGCGATCAATCAGGCGCCATAGATTGAGGTATTCCCTAAGTTGTACCAGATCATTGAGATGCCGAATTGAGACAATCCAGTTGTCGTTTTGAAAGCTGTCCGCTACGGAGCGATATTTGCGCGTCGTGATCCGATAGAGGTTTGGGGCTAAGAAGCGAGGGGAGGAGCCCTGCAACCAATTATCATGCCAGAAGTCTGCCCTTTTCCCATCTCCAAGGTGGATCTGTGTTGCGACACGAAAAAGATCCCTATCCGAGTCGTCACAAGGGGTGGTTATCCCGATCCAAGGCTTAGATGGCGATTTCCACTCATGCCAAAGCCGCGTAGGCGGAGTGCTCTACTGAACTT
This sequence comes from Raddia distichophylla, assembly GCA_005191435.1. Classification (NCBI taxonomy): domain Eukaryota; kingdom Viridiplantae; phylum Streptophyta; class Magnoliopsida; order Poales; family Poaceae; genus Raddia; species Raddia distichophylla. Next base: position 189,472 of record SPJY01011781.1, on the reverse strand, counting down.
GGAAAGGTCAGAAAAACCTAGCCCCCCAGGCGTTTGGGGCGACACACCACTACCCAGTTGACCAGGGAATGGCCTCCATGCGAGTCTTCTGAGCCCTTCCAGAGGAAGGAGCGCCTAATCTTGTCTATTCTCTTTATCACCCATTTGGGAAGGTTGAAGACCGAGATGAAGTACGTTGATAGATCCGAGAGGACCGAGTTAACGAGGGTCAGTCGACCAGCCTTAGAGAGGAGGCTCCCTTTCCAAGCAGGGAGTCTGGCACGAAGCTTTTCGATGAGCGGAAGGAAGTGTAATCTCCTTAGCTTACGATTGTACAGGGGGAGGCCAAGATAACGACAGGGCCAGCTTCCCCTAAGGCCTGGAAAGGCAGAGAGGGCGTCCTCGAGATCAACTTCCTGACAGTTTACACTGTAAGCTGCGCACTTCTGAAGGTTCGTGCAGAGGCCTGAGGCCGCCCCAAAAGCTCTAAGGATCTGCATGGTAGCTTATATTTCTTCCTTGACTGGGCTTAGGAAGATCGCTGCGTCATCGGCGTAAAGAGAAACTCTTAGCGGGATGGGCCTAGAGCTAATTGATGAGAAGATCCCCTCTTCGGAGGCTAGTTGAAAAAGGCACTGGATGGGGTCCATTGCAATAATGAATAACATGGATGATAAGGGGTCCCCCTGGCGTACCCCACGCTGGTGCCAGAACTTTGGTCCGGGATGACCGTTGAGGAGCACCGAGGAAGAGGATGAACCTAGCAAGATGGAGACCCAGTTCCTCCATCTTCTTCCGAAGCCAAGGTGCTTCAAAAGTTCCAAAAGGTAGCCCCAATTTACCGAGTCGAAGGTCTTTGCAAAGTCAAGTTTGAGAAAAATAGCTGGAACTTTGCGTTTTTGAAGGTCGCGCAGAACATTTTGGGCGTAGAGGAAGTTGTCTTGGATACTTCTCTTTTTTATGAAGGCGCTCTGGCTCGTGGAGATGATGCTGTCCAAGTACGGCGCTAGCCTGTTTGCAAGGAGTTTGGACACGATCTTGCCGAGGCTGTGTATCAGGCTAATCGGCCTGAAGTCCCGGAGGCTTTGGCAGTCCTCTTTCTTTTTAATCAGCATAATGTTAGCCGAGTTTAGAAGTCCAAAAGCAGTCCCATCCTGATCGTAGAAACGTTGTAAGATCCTTAGAAGATCTTCCTTGATGACATCCCAGCCGGAGCGGTAGAAGAAGGCAGTGAACCCGTCAGGCCTAGGGGCCTTGTCAATTGGTAGAGAGAAGACGACAGACTTTATTTCTTCTTCAGAGAAGGGGGCTTCTAGGTCGGCCAAATCGAAGGTCGTGTAGCCTAGGCGATCCCAAGAGATCGAATGATCTGGCTGGACAGCAGTGCCCAGGTGCTGCGAAAAGAAGCGATGGCACTCTGACTCCTTTCCATCGTGGGAAAGCACGGGTCCGGTCAGGGAGGTGAGAGTGTGGATGAAGTTCTTCCGCCTTCTGGAGCTGGCCCTAAGGTGGAAAAATTTGGTGTTGGCATCTCCTGCTTTGATCCATTGAACTTTGGCCCTTTGACGGATATGCGCCTTTTGAAGAGACGCTAAGCCGAGGCAGCGGAGCTTCAGAAGCTCTCTGAGCTCACGCTCAATAAGGGTGAGGGTGCGGGACTCCAGCGCACGATCGAGAAGCCAAATTAGCTGATTGACGACCGCGAGTTGGATTTTGAGATTACCAATCTTGGATTTCGCCCATTTGCTCAGGGCCTTTCCGACCTTGGAGAGCTTGATGTGGAAGGAACGGTACGGGTTGGTAGTGGCAACTGGCTCAAGCCAAGCCTGTTGCACGATCTGGTGGAATCCTTGTATGGAAGGCCAGTAGTTTTCGAAGCGAAAACACCGAGCTGGTCGCTGCCCAGAATCCCCTGAAAGCAGAAGCGGGGCGTGGTCTGAGACCAAGGTTGGCAAGGCGCGCAACGAGTGGTTGGGAAAAAGAAGGTTCCAGCTGATTGAGGCGAAGGCTTTATCAATTCTCGACAGCGTTGGGTTGACGCGCTCGTTGCTCCACGTGAACTTAAGATCTGCGAGGTTGATTTCCAGTAGAGCTAACTGATCGAGCGCGGCGCGAAAGGCATCCATGAGCGCGACGTCGATGTTACCGTTGCTTTTGTCAGCGGCTTGGTAAATCAGGTTGAAGTCGCCCAGGATCAGCCAGGGGGCGTTTATTCCCTGGGGAGCACACGAACGAAGCTCTTGTAGAAACTGAAACTTCTGGGCGCGGGTTTGGGGGCCATAAACGACTGTGATGAACCAGTAGGTGCTATCTAGGCGTGATTTAACACTGGCTGAGAGACAGTGATCAGAGCGGGTGATGGAGTCGAGGGCGAAAATTGGTCATCCACAGCTAAGAGAACCCC
>SPJY01011781.1:67918-177790 GCA_005191435.1 Raddia distichophylla | reverse complement strand
ACATCGCAATACTGGGAATTAGCATAGACACTCATTGCCAAGTGGTCCCAAAAGGCAAATGTTTTCATGTCATCCTCACAGTTGACGTATGGTTATTTCCGATTTATGCATGCTTGCATGTTACCGAGGAGGATGTCTTCCCATTTTGTTATGGACATAAACCAACTGAATCATTTCTGCAGAATTGTGTAAACAAGAAAATCCTGCTTTTTTTATGTCAGTTCCCATTTTGTTCCAGTGTGATTGATGGTTTATCAAACATGCATGCTTCACATGCTAGTAGTTGTTGCTTCGCATGCTTCTCTGAATGGAAAGCATGCTTCACATGCTAGTAGCTGTTGTATACAGAGCCTGACAGACTTAGTAATTTATGTTCAGCTTCTTCAATTAACAAAACTTAGCACTCAGAACTGCAAACAAGATGAGACTGACAGAACATACTATTTCATATTTTAGTAACTTTTCTCAAATAAGCAAACTCTGCAGTTGCAAGAATTAAAAAGAAAAAGGAAGTCCAGTATACAACATTTCACACGGAATTTCTGTCAAGTCTATTAATTGTTAGGTCTACACGCAATTATTTGTTAGACAAGCAGTCAAAGCAGCAACGATAGCTATAAATTTACAAAGACGACAGTAGAATGGTAATTATTTATGCATTATAATTTATAATAAACCCATCTTTTTGCAATGGAGGGATAGCAATGAAAGACTCACTATCAGCAAATTCAGCTTTTGCCGCTCCCTTCTCAAGAGCGTATTGAAAGGAGCCTATGCTGATGCTGATTGCAGGAATCAACACAAGTCTCCTTCTGTCCATCGTCGGCGGATCCCGCGCCCGGGCAGGGGAGGCAGCTGCCCGGGCTCCTATGGATGTGCAAGGGGTACCTGCTGGCTGCTGCTGTCGCCGGAGACCTAGTGGAGGGGAAGCCCAGAGCCGCGTCGTCCGGGGAGTAGGACGGCGGCGCCGTGGGCAAGGGAAGGAGCATAACGGTGGTGGCGCACGGAAGGCTGGCCTCGTCGACGGGGTGATGAGCAGCCTAGCAGGGTCGGCCGGGGAGCGGGCGGCGCAACCAGAGGGCAAGCGGCGGCGCAGGTAAGGCGCAACGGGTGGCGGCGGCGGGAGCAACTCCATTTGTGCGGCGGCTGGGGAATGGTTCCTCGAGCTCTTTCCAGATATTTTTTTTTCTAGAGTAATTCCTTTTCAACTAATATTAGAAAAAAAAAACTCCGATATTGCTCTCGCTGAGTCTGCCTTGTACATTTCAGCTTAGTGTAACGTAGCGTTCCACTGTAGCAAAATTTATCTTTTTTATATAGCATATTTGGTGCAATAAATTGTAATGATTTTTCTCAGACTTTTAGTAGTCCTATTAAAGATCCTAAAACTATTTTTAAATTATTTTTTTACAACATCTAAACCTTTTTTAAAGACTCTTAAATTTTGCTACAGTGAAATGCTACGCTACGCTAAACTAAAATGTGCAAGGCCAGATCTGCCTGATTTTTTTCCTAGGCCTGGATCCCTGGTCTGGTTTGCTATTCGATCCACCCGGATCGAAGTTCGCCAGTTGCCTGGGCTTGTCTCGGTTGCAAGTTGCCTCGTGCTCTGCTCTTCTACAAACAAATATAAACTGAACATCGTTTTGAACTCATGTGCGTTACCAAACCGAGCCAAGCCCCACTAAACACTATGGGCTTGTCTCCGTTGCGAGTCGGCTCGTGCTCGGCTCTTTTACAAAAGAACACAAGTTGAGCATCGTTCGAACCCGTGTGCCTTACCAAACCGAGCCAAACCCCACTAAAGACTGGATCGTTCGGGCTTGACTCGAATAGATATCACTGCTGCACTAGGTGGTGCCCTGGTGGGTGGTCCAATGTACTAAAGCGCACCCCTTTCTATTAGTCGGCCTCCTTCAGGCCGCCCTCTCGCCCTCGTCCCAATCTCGATCTGGCCTCGAGCCCTCGACCTCGAATCAGTTGCTTGATGCCTCTACCCTTGGTGCCCTAGTCGTCGGCCACCACGACCACCGCTGTCGCCCAATTCACCCCTTCTCATCAACATCAAGGCTAGCCTCCGCTGCCGACCGTCTTGGCATCTTCTCATCCCCTGTTCACACTGCCGCAATCACTGGCACTGCCGCTGCCGGCCGATCCATCCCTTATCATCAACATCAAGACCAACCTCCGTTGCTGCCGCCCGCCGGTGGTCGATCCGCCCCGCCGTCGAGCGTCGCCACTGCTAATGTTCGATATTCCACAACCTACCATCGAGGGTCGTCATCACATAGCTCGCAAGTGCTCGCGAGCTGCTCATGAGCTGGCAACGAGCCAAGCCGAGCCTTGTTTACGGTTGTGAATGCTCGAGGCGAGCTAGGGGTTGACTTGCTAGACCTCGACTGATTTCCACCCTACACAGAGCACCATGCACATGGATACTGTTGGCTTTTTTTTTTTCTGGTCTTAGAGCGTGGGCATCAAACCTCTTCATGCTTTCCCTTCCGCTTTAAAGGCTACGAGGGGTAGCCATGGGAAAAATCAGCGGTGTTGCTTGTCGACCGGTGGCGTTATCCGACCGCTGCCATCGACCGACCGCCGTTCTCTATACCTTGCCCTCTATGGCTCTCTCATGGATTTTTAAAAAAAATCGCAAGTTGCAAGGTTGGCCAAAATTAAATTTAAATAAAATATGGTCGTAGGCTCGTAGCCACTTTTTTTTTTTGAACGAGGTAGGCACTCTGCCATTTCATCATGGAGAGAGAACTGTACACTTTGACGCAGACTGTTATGTGCACTCACAAATTTGATCCAGGCTTTTTCTTTTATTACATGATCTGACAAATCAAATGTTTTTAATTATGCTTTTACAGGATTCAGTACACTCTGGGGATTACCCATCAAGATATCACTATCACAAGTCTACAGTTCAATAATAATTGGTGAACTCGTCAGATCGATAATCTTGGGACAAATGGTAGCCACATTGCTACGTATCCTCCCTAACCGAGCTACTGGGGTAACCAGGTCCACCACATCAGTTTCATGGAAGACATGGTCACCCTCGTGTGACGAACTAGCGTCAGCCCTCGGCATTGGAGACAACAGAGTCGACCCGCCATCGAACCATCCACCGTCGTCATCATCATCATCATTCATCCGTGAGCTCGAGGAACATCGAGGCGATGTTCTCGATTCGTCCAATTCCCTAGCATCGTGAATTCGACCCCAGTCCATGTATGCAAAGTCATCAATGGAGCATTGTTCATCAAGATGAGCTTCAGCTCTGGTTTCTTCTCCCAGTGTTTGCACTTCAGGTGATTCTGTGATTGTTGAGCCTTCTTCCGATCCTCCTGACACATAGATTCCTCTCCAGTCCATGGAGTCGACTTCGCCAATGCCCGAATCTGATTCACACCGCACAATTCTTTCTTCTGCCACTGGATGAAAGCCGTGATCAGAAGAAGGTTCATCTCTGACGGGCGCACCGGGTTCCTGATCCTCTCGAGGCTCGCCGCCGCTGTCCTTGTCCTCAGCCGACGAAAGGCCACCGGGGTAGCACGGGAGGTCCTCCATCAGGGCGACCACCGTCTTCATATGGCTCGGCAGCGGCGGGCAGCCGGCGGTGAACTTGCTGTTCTTCGTGGAGAAGAAGTTCACCGTCAGATTCAGGCTGGTGCCACAACAACACAAGGAACCACCTCGGTAACATCAGCACACACGTCGCCATCAAGAATCCGTCGCTGACACAGCAAGAATCGCAGAGACGGGAGGCAAAATTCGAGGGCTTTACCTCTCCCATGCTGGGAGGTTGAGCATGGTGTAGGCGAGCTTGACCTTGTTGCCGACGCCGCCGAGCGACCTGAAGCTGGAGGCGGCCTTGCGCACGGCCAGCGACTCCGTCGGGTGCTGCCACGCCCACTCGAACTGCGCGCCGGCCAGGAATCAAGCAAGGAACTTTCAAGCCTCGAGCAAAGAATCGATGAACGGAGGAGAGATACGATCGGATCGGATGGAGCCTGCCTACCTGGAGGGCGGCGACGTTGGTGGGGAAGCCGTGGATGCAGAGCACCATCTCCCAGGGGCGGCCCCGCTTGGTCCGCCACGCGCCGCACCGGATCTCGCCGTTGTGCTGCCTGATCCGCCGCCGCGGGTTCACCGTGAATCTGCCGCCACCAATCCATCAGCGATCAGAGCGCGCAGCCGAGAGAAATCAAAGAAACTTTTTCGAGGCGAAAGCGAGGCAAGAACCCGATGTAGGTGTGGCCCTTGCGGCGCGGGCAGAGAGACCGGAGGAGGTAGCAGCAGAAGAACCCGCCTCCGCCGCCGCCGCCGTGGGGCCTGGCGTCACCGCCGTCGTCCGCCGCCGCCGCAGGAGGAGGCGAGCTTTTGCGTGGCCTCCTCGCCGTCGCCGCCGCCCTCCCCATCTCGCTCCTCTGTTTCTCGGTGACTCGTCGGATTTTTTTGAGGGAGATTGGGCACTGATTTGACCGTTGTAGTTTGAGGAATCGGGAGAACTGAGAGAGACGTTGAGAATGGAATATGCTTGACGATCACACGTGTCACTTAGGTCCAAGATAGTGCTAGGCCCATCGAAATTACTAAAAAGCAGGCCCAGGAAGAAATTAGAAACTAGAACGAAACGGGCCAGGCCTAGTTTTTTTTTTTTTGTTGGGAAGTAGCATGGGTTCGCTTGCTTCTATGGCCTAGCGGCAGCGACCCATACATTTTTTTAATAAATTTTTTACACAAAGTTTTGCAGAAATTTCATAGAAAATAAACTTAGAGAAGTCTTTTAATATTTATAGACTTTAAAACATGGCGTAAGCTTCTTATACAGCGTGTAAAGCAGGAATTTACTAGAGATACCATTATATTGTAAATACTAATTTAATTTGATAACATATCTCGTGCTAATGTTAATTATGTGCTAACATACTAACATAAAATTTGGGCCATCAGATTCATTAAAAGTGGCTCAGATATAAAGAGATAGAATCTAGGGTTTTTGTGAAAGCGCAAGTGAAAAAAGAGTTTTACAACTTCTGAGTCGCTCCTTATAGATTTGGTGACCCAAATTTATTGTTTACATGTTAGCACATTATGGACATTAACACTGAATACGTTGTCATTTAATTTAGGGTCCCTTTAGTTTATGCACAGACTAATAGCAAATCATAAAAAAATGTTTTATACCAACAAAAAAAAGAAATACAGAATATATACTATCCTATCCCACAATCATAGACACAGGGATGTCTACATGCTAATGAGATAGAGTGGTCCAAGACTTTCATGTTTCTTGATCGTAAAGAAAAACGTAAGATACATGTGCGTAATTAAATATTTCTTTTCTCATCACTCGATAGACTGTGAGCTACAGCTGATGGCACCATATATATGTTGCCTGGAAACCCATACCTACTTCCGAAGTTAATTTTGCTCGTCCTATCCGATGGCGATAGATGTTAATTGAGCCGAGAGGGACATCAACGAACTCATTCGGAAGCTATCAAACCATAGAAACAAAAAAGAAGATACCAATTTCCAATTTTATGATACAGTCATCTGCTCATCTGTCTTCCCCCTCCATTGCAGCAACCAGACGTGGCTACTATGTGCGATCCTATGCCTTCGCACAAAGTGGGGAAGCTAGGTGTGGGGGAATTGTGTATGTTGGAATGCAATTGAAACTTTTATTCATGGTCGATCGACACATGCTAGCACAGTACTTTCTCCGTTCCTCTTTAGACGTGTCATCTGACCACTCGTCTTATTAAGAAAAATTATTTAAAAATTATTTATTTTGTACTTTAAGCATGGCTTATGCTTTTGCATATTTACACTAGATTCTGAGCAAGACAAATGGTTAAAGGGCATGTTTAAAATTTAACGGTGATAAATAGAACGAACGGAGGGAGTACAACCATTGAACCAGGGGGATGAGCGTAGCTCAGATGGTGTGGGGGCAAGGGATGCGCAGCCCCCCACCCCGGGTTTGAAACTGACCCGCGTCCACATGCAGTGGGATTTCTTTCTCCCCTGATCCTCGCTCCCCGAAAAAAAGCCCAACCATTGAACCATGGTGGCATGAGTACCACAGGAACTACCTCTATACGATCACATCAGATTTTTTCTAGATAATCTATGACCAACACTATATTCATCTAAGTTCAAAAAAAAACCCATCAAGACCGATGAGCCGAGAGGGGTCAAGCCGGTGGCCACCACCGACCTCCTCGGTCGCACTCGCGGCGAAGAGCTTTGCGTTCGCGCGCCGATGCGTCTCGGGATCTCGGCTCCACGTACTCGTGGATTAATTGAAGCGGAAGCATGCACGCCTGTCACGTGGGTCCGCGCGCGCGCGCGTACGTGTTTTACGGAACAGCGACACCTCCCGCCTCTTTTTATCTCGCTGCTCAACGAACACGGCCACGTCGACGACGGCGACGGCGACTCGCAGCCCACCGCCGATTCGTTCTGCTAATGAGCTCGTTGCTGCACGTACGCGGCTGCTTAATCAATCCACAAGTTTGAGCTCGGCTGGTTGGTTTCCGGTAGGGTTTTTTTTTTTTCGGGTGGACTCGGGATAGATTAAATCCACCCAGACATATGAACACATCGAATTACTGTCCGACCGAGCTCAAGCTTGCAACCTGAAGACGGGTCAGCACGCACACCGCGCCACTCATTAACCGAGCAAAGCTCGGCTTGCATTGGTGTTGGGTAGATGGGTTCATGGAACTATGGAGCTCGCAACCGATCGAACAGCAGAGGTAAATCTACAATGTTATCACCAGAGTAAAAACGACTCTGGCGTCTTTGGACAAACCCTTTTTATTTATTGTTATCTTAATAGTACATAGATATATAAACCTATAATTTAAAGATTAAACATAGTAATTTAGTGTTAAAATGACCCCGAAGATCCCAGCGAATTTTCTTGGATCCGCCCCTGCCGAACAGCGTGGCTCTTGGATGAGATCGGCACGAAGTTAGAACAGCAGCCAAGTTGAATTGCTTCCGATGGGTGCCCATGTTTTATTTATCGAAATCCGGTAACTCGGACCGGCTCTGGTAATAAGCGTTTGATTTTGCGGTCTGATGTTTATTTATCCAAGTTTAAGCATTGGTACGTAGCCAACTTGGTGACAGAATTTTTGGCGCTGCCAAATTTTCGTAAAGGACGAGCCGGATCCGTCTAAACTTCGCAATTTTATTTTTTCTACAAAACAATATGGGCAGCGCCAGGCGTCGGACGTCCGACGCCTGGCGCTCCGTCCAGACCACGCGCCATCGTCCGATCCCCGGCTACCGCTCCAATCCGACGCTGCGTGCGTGCGCCGGCGTCCCTGCCCTTCCCCGGCCGTCGGATCACCGGCTACAAAGCCAATCCAACCGCTGCATGGCGCCCGCGTCCACCGCTTACAGCGAACGACTAGATAAATGCGTGCAGTTGATTTAAATTCCGATTAAACTTTCGATTTTTGTACAAAATTCAAACAGTGTTCAAAATACGTGAAATAAATTTCATAATTCTTCTAAAATCGAGAGCAACCCATTTTAAATATTTTTTATTTTTTATTTTTATTTTTTTCACTTTTTTATTTTTTTTGATGTGAACTAGTAGAAGGCACTTATGAAACTTACATCTATACTAGTGAAACTTGGCCGTGTTCTGATGAAACCTGAAGAAACTTCGATGTAACCTGATGAAACTTGGATGAAACCTGTTGAAACTTGATGAAACTTGAATTAACCTGATGAAACTTGAAGAAACTTGAAAAAACTTGGATGAAACCTGATGAAACTTGATAGTTCGGTAAAGTTTTACGAGTATGAAACCCAAGTTTTGTTAGGCGAAACCCAAGTTTCAGTAGGCGAACCTCAAGTTTCACCAGATAAGTTTGAGGAGTTATATGTCAACATATATGTTGTTTTGTTCGAAAAAATATGAGGAATACGTTGGCGCAAACGGTTTGTGGATTGGAGCACCCAGTCAAAAAATATGGCCATTCAAAAAGAAAATATATGAGTGGGACCCACCTTGCATGTGTACTGTTGCCTCCTCCTCCCCGGTTTCCCGCGCGCGTTGCTGACTGTGCGGGCGTCCGGCAGCGCGCGCTCGCACCGGACGTCCGCACAGTAGCCTTTTCGAAACAATATTTTTAAAAAATATTGTAAAAAATGAAATAGAATAGAAAAGCTGGTATGAAAATTGGCTGCACGATCCACAACATTTTAGTTTAGTGGCATCCACAAAATAGTCTCGACTCTTGATATTGTATATAAGTTTTTTTTTCTACATGGCCCCAACTCTAAATCTAAATTAATAATTATTTTTTGAGCTTTTTTATCATACAAATTGGCATATATATTAGCATGATAGTATAACTAAAATCTAATCGTCCATTCAGAGTCTTTCACACAAAGATATAATAGAACAGTAATATAAATACTACCACGGTAATATAAAAAAATCAAGATCAATCCGCGATGAATAAATGATTCATATTCATTTATGTGTATTATAAAATTCCTCCAACCCTTTTCTTAAGCACATGAATGGATTCATGCATGTCAGCATCCTCTAAGCATTGTTTTTTCTTTGAAACGATCAACCTCTAAACACTGTGAGAACGGACAAGCTATGCTTAGCCTTAAGGCCAGTTGTAGAGGTATATATATTTACCCCGTTCCATTAATTTGGTTGCAAAAGGCTAGTACAATCAAAAGAAAAAAACGACGCATTCGTATAACTTCGTATAATGTATGCTATACGAAGTTATTACGACATGTTCAAGCCCTCAACGGAGGAGGTAATACCATACTTCCTATGTTCTGGGATTATACGGTGGATCAAGATGCGGGATGCAAGTTGATGTTATGCGTTGTGTATGATTCTAGGGACCCCTACCCGCCTTTATATAGTGGAGGGGGTAGGGTTACAAGATCAAGCTTAGTCGGTTACAAAGTCGAGTCCAGGTAGAATACAAGACGACAGATTTTATCTATAGCCCTCCTTACCAAATATATCCAATTTCGGGCTTACAGATTCATCTTTCCTATTCGGGATAGGCTTCCTTCTTTATCCTTTCTTTGGCGTCCAAGTCCAGAGTTGTCCGACTGGCTGCTGACTCAATTAGCCTCCTTGGGCCGCCCCCGTTTGCTACCTCATGGGCCCTTCATGAGGATACCCGTGGCCCATGTAGTCCACAACAACAGATTATACGACTGCCACGGTTTTCGACCTCCAAAACTGATGATGGGTGTATGCATGCCACCGTTGACGATTGACGAGCATTATTCCTCCGATGGATTAATTGATTGTTCTCAGAAGCAGCAATTTTTATCCGAGGGCAGTAACTTGCAAGCTAAGTAGCGAGCTAGGTTAGTTAACCTAATCCACGAAAACCATGTAGTAATTGACTTATTGACTCTACTCACTACCTAGAGAGCCAGTCAAATAAATCAATATACATGCTCTCTCGTCTCGTGCCCTACACCGTCACACTCCTATCTTTCATAGAAGGGTACAATCATGTGATGACAGATTAATTTGGCAGCGTCCATGATTAATCTGGAACGAAATCAAGGATCAATGGCTCACATCACTATCGTTTAATTGTTCTCTCAAAGTGTCCGAGAGCTAAGTACTGAGGTAGGATCGAGATGACAGTGCACCAGATCTTGGCCTCTTTCGCCTTTTGCAGTGGACTGGTTCATAAAGGTAATCCGTGTGTTTGGACTGATCGAATTCTTGTTGGTATTTCTGGTGAGAATGCTCGCGAAAAGCTGGTCAATTGAAACCGTAAACTACTTGCAAATGAATTGTAGCTTATGTCGTGCGTATAAATTTATGGTTCCACGGTCTCAGTAAGGTAAGGACCATTCTTATCGCTTTTCATCTTGTTAATCGGAGATTCAAATTGATGGCATGATCATGTCGGCGATGAATCAATCCAAGATAGCTCCCCTCAGAGAGGAGGAAGAACAGAAGGCAGCGTGATGGAACGTTTTCGGATCCTACCCCGATGCTCGTCGTTGGCCGTTGGATTCCCATCCGATGATCGGCACATGGATGTCTTTTTCGGTTTGCCTACTTATTTATTTATCTACTTATTTGTTTTTCTCTATTTTCGAAATACAAATAAAATGCTTTAGTTTTTTTAATCTCAAAACGAGTTTGAAAGCTCTAAAAGTAAGATATATTTAGCCTCGTTTGAAAGCCACTGTGAGAAGCTTTTGAAGTTTAAGAGATAGTCAAGCAGATGAAACATAAATAAATAAACTATAAAAAATCCATAACCTTTTGTGTTCAAAATACAAAGATGAAAAAAAGTTCTATAGTCTGCATTGTTCCACTAAAAAGATCAGAACTATCTTTAATCGAATTATTTTTTATACTGAATTGAAATATTAAAATTCAATTTAATATTTACAAATATTTTAAAGCATTAATCATAAATCATGATGTGAACACATCTATATGGCAAAGGAAAATTTTAGACTTTTTTATGTCCAATAATCGGAAAATTTTAGACATTTTTTTATGTCCAATAATCATACGTCAGATGCTCCACCACAAGTGGGCGGAGCTAGCAGAGCTCGCCAATGCTAGATCAAAGTGCTGTAAGCGTCTCAATCTAGTTAAGGTAAAGAACAAGCCCTAAGTTAGAGGATTGCAACTACACATTTATATTGACGAATGAAGCCTTTTTCTATATAAAATGAAAAAAAGAAAATGATTGGATTGCTACCATTGAAAGATCATCGCTTATGATTTATACCACCAATATTTTTACACACCGAAAATACCACAAAGGGGGTGTTAATCGTTATTGCCATTCTACTCATCCTTCTTTTAAGTCTCCTTCTATCCTTCCTCCTCTGTCGACAGCGGATTCATAGCAATGGCACAACTATGCTATATGTGAATAGGGTTGACTGGCACTCGGGCTTGGCTTGGACACCATATTGACAGCGGGTGACGAAGAGTGGTGGTACATCATACAAAAACAACGCAAAAGGGTGGGGATGGGGGATGGTGTGGCGCATGCGACAACGACTAATGACGGTGGAGAGCGATAGAAGAAGGGGCGAATATAGTCGCTACTTCAGATAGAGATGCTCTTAGGTGGCAACTCTGTAGGGCCGGTCATCAACGGAGGATGAGGAGGTGTTCGAAACGGCATATAAGGCGCATGCTCATCCAAGGAAAGTCTGGATCGGCGTAGTGACGCGGGAGGTAGTTTGGTGGTTCTTTGGTGGAACAACAACGCGGATTCGATGGTGCTCCAGTGATGGGGATTGGAGGAGGGGCAGGAGAAGGAAGATGGAGGTGAGAGGGGTTGTTGTCACCTTCCATTGGTGCGACGCACGATGAGGGAGTAGCAACAAAAACATCCATGAATTGTCCTTAGCTCTAGCGATCCTCACGGGATGACCTGCTCCTCATATATGATATATGAGTCCAGTCAGGGTATTTTTAAGTTTTAGCGATAGATTTTTTAAGCTTTTATTAAGTTTAACAGATGTTTTTCTAAGTACTGGTAATAATGTCGTACTGATACCAGCAATTTGATTTGTAACACCCGCGTAATAAAAATAACTTTCGATGGTTCCAAGCCATTCTTGGCAAATACTCCCGCTGTTCCCATTTGTAGCTCACTGTTGACTTTTGAATATTCTATTTGACTATTCGTCTTATTCAAAAAATATACGTAAATATTATTTATTTTGTTATGATTTGTTTGACCATTAAACATATTTTAAGCATGGCTTATATTTTTTTCATGTTCGCACTATTTTTTTTGAATAAGACGAATGATCAAAAGGTATTTTCAAAAGTCAACAATGAATTATAATTTGGAACGAAGGGAGTATTTTTTTTTTCTTTTTCCTTTTTTGAAAAAAGAGAGAAGCGCATACATGTCCGAGGGGATGACCTCGCAGCGACCGCGCGCGTCGTCGCTAACTACACCGTCCGCTACAAGCCATGGCTCACGCACGCACATGGCTGGATCCGTTCAAAGCCGTCGATCCGGCGGGAGTAGTTGATGATCTCTCCATGGCTCTGGACCTCTTCCGGTGAGAGTGAGAAGCCATGCATGATGCATCATCGTCTCTTCTGCACAAGCATACATATGCGCGCATGTGCTATGCTCCCACGTGTAAATCCAAAACGAAATCAAAATGATGATGCGTGGCGCCTTGTTCTTTTCGGCTTAAATGTTGCCGAAAGTTTTTGTCTGAAAAAGTTTTATCTCTGGAGAGAGAGGCTATGGAGAGTTCAAAAAATTATTTAAAAATATTGTTAGTAACTCGAAAAAGAATTATTTAGAACCTTGTAAAAAAGACTACAAAGTACTATACGTCGTTTGGCTCTAAATAATAATATTTTTATTTAATCTAATTTAATTTAAGATGAAATGATTCAAGACATGATGCCCTACATAACACCGCTGCACAAAAGACCACCTTTCGCGAAAGGTCTAAATAAAAGAAGAACAATGTAAAGCGACCTCGAAGTCTTTGAGCTACGTGCTAGCTGGTACTGCTTAATTAGATGCTTCGATCGACGTACATATGCTCAAGGGGATATGAGTAGTTGCAGGTTCAATTCAGAGCTGCCTTTGTTTTTATTCTTCTTCTTCCTTTAGCCTTTCGATCGTGTTCAAGGATTCCAAAATTCTTTTCTTCGTGGAGAAACAACGTACGTGGTGGAGCACTAGTTCAAGCCCCCACATTGGATCGTTATGTAATGTACGTGCTCATTGATCTCTCATCAATCCTCTCTCCTTTTTTTTTTTTTCTTTCAGCCTCTGTGTATGGTTAGGTGACACCATGCATCATGGAGGAGATTGATTACGCTGATTCATATAATAAGACTATAAGAGGACGACTTCTTGTTAGGACAAAATTATTATCTGGAGTATCTCCGGCCAAGTAGTCGCGGATAGTAGAAGGGTACACTTTTACATCGTAAGGATAGAGGATGCATGTATGTAAATATGTAATTTTGTTAGGAAACAACTAATGCACAGTCGTTTGAAAAAAAACACAGATTTGATCATTGGAACAAAATTTAACCGCTTAGATCATTCTCCATCTCGTATTACTTCTCCCCACTCCCCTTCCTCTCCCTCCATTGCTCTACACACCTCCATCATCACTGTCGTTGCCTTTGACCCACCTACCCCTAGTCAATAGCACCCTCTCTACCTTATCACTCCACGTCCCTTCCTCCTGCTGCCATGCCACCTCACTCGTCCCCCCTACAGCCGCCGCCAGTGTCGATCCACCTACAACCATTGCCCCACCGCCTTCGTTCTTCTCCATGGCTCCAGCGTCACTGGTGGAACCTCACCGCCTGACCCCCTTCCCTCTGTCATGCCACTGCCTTCTTCGACCCCCTAGCCTTCCCTCTATCATGCCACTGCCTTCTTCGTTTCCCTCTAAGCGAAGACCCCAAACTTCACCCCACACCAGAGTACCAAACCCTAATCTTACAGTGGCAGCAGTCACCAAAGATAGAAAAGATTCTTCAAAACGCAGCCCCTGATAGACAAGAAAATCAAATTCTTTAATCCATGCCACACGATAAACTACAAGCACTCCACACTGTGTGACAAACTTTTCTGGCCGCTAGAATGCCAACACTTGCGCCCATTTCACACTCCATTTACTTAGGCTTGAACCTAACATGGTAACGCCAGAAAATGACCTCTAGAAGCGGTTGGGGGCACGATCCGCTTCTAAAGACCTAAAATCCTAAGCGGTTTGTGTCCCCAACCGCTGCTATACCTCTACAAGCGGTTGGGAACACGAACCGCTTAGGATGCTTGGCTTTACAAGCGGTTTAATAGCCCCAACCGCTTCTAGAGACCCATTTTTCGAATAGATAAAAGGAAAGCTCCCCCCATTCTGTCAGATAAAGCGCGTGGGTGGGTTGGCTAGCTGGGTGAGGTGTGAGTCAAGAGGTCCTGGGTTCAAATCCCACCTCCCCCAATATTTATTTGCCTTTTTACACCCTATTACAAGCGGTTCTTAGAACCGCTTGTGATGCTCCGCGAGGCATCAGTCGCGGTTGCGTACAAGCGGTTTTAAAACCGCTTGTAGGGGGCTTACCAACCGCTTGGGAAGCCTTTTTCCCTGGTAGTGTCATGTAATAAGACTATAAGAGGACTACTCCTTATTAGGACAAAATTATTATCTGGTGTATCTCCGGCCGAGTAGTCGCGGATAGTAGAAGGGTACACTTTTACATCGTAAGGATAGAGGATGCATGTATCTAAATATGTAATTTTGTTAGGAAACAGCTAATGCACAGTCGTTTGGAAAAAAAAATCACAAATTCGATCGTTGCTCTGCACACCTCCATCATCATTGTCGTTGCCTTTGACCCACCTACCCCTAGTCAATAGCACCCTCTCTACCTTATCACTCCACGTCCCTTCCTCCTGCTGCCATGCCACCTCACTCGTCCCCCCTACAGCCGCCGCCAGTGTCGATCCACCTACAACCATTGCCCCACCGCCTTCGTTCTTCTCCATGGCTCCAGCGTCACTGGTGGAACCTCACCGCCTAACCCCTTCCCTCTGTCATGCCACTGCCTTCTTCGTTTCCCTCTAAGCGAAGACCCCGAACTTCACCCCACACTAAAATACCAAACCCTAATCTTACAGTGGCTGGCGGCAGTCACCAAAGATAGAACACGGCCCCTGATAGACAAGAAAATCAAATTCTTTGATCCATGCCACACAATAACATACAACAAGCATTCCACACTATGTGACAAGCTTCTGGCTGCTAGAATGCCAACACTTGCGCCCATTTCACATTCCATTTACTTAGGCTTGAACCTAACATAGTACTCCCTCCTTTTTTTTATTTGACGCTTTTGACTTTTGGTACGTCTTTGACCATTCATCTTATTTAAAAATTTAGTGCAAAGATGTAAAAAAAAATAAGACATATTTAAAGTACCTCTATTGATAAAACAAATCACAATAAAATAAATGATATTTATAAAAAATAATTTGAAAAAACGAATGGTCAAAGGCATGTCGAAAAGTCAAAGACGTCAAATAGAGAAAAACGGAGGTAGTAACAACCAGTGCATCGACCTTTTTTTATCCAGACAGCCATGATAACATTAATCAATGTGCTATAATCATGGTCATTTTCACCTAAAATCAACTTTTAATTGGCACCCCCACCACAGCACACATGCATTAAAGCTTTGTTACCCAGCACCCTTCAGCCTCAAGCCAACCCCAACATCACCTCAAAGGCCCCATATATACACACACGACTCTCCCACAAGCTCCATCAATGGTGTACTTCTTGCGCCACTCTCTCTCTCTCTCTCAAAACCTCTCTCATTCTCTCTCTAACTTTAAGCATACGTACTGTGTCTGATGAGATGAGCTCAGGGAAGCAGGAGGTGGGAGGGAAGGTGCTGAGCTCGAGGGAGCGCGCCGGCGTCGCCAACGCGTCCTTCCGGGTGTACTACAGCCTCGGCGCCGGCACCGTGCCGTTCGTCTGGGAGTCGAAGCCCGGCACGCCCAAGAGCACCGTCGTGCCCGCCGCCGACGCCGGCGCGCTCCCGCCGATCTCGCCGCCGCCGTCGTACCAGCAGCCGTCGTGCTCCAAGAAGGTCGGCAAGCGCTGGAGGCGGTCGCCGTCGTCCTGTTCTTGGATGAGCTGGTTCAGCTTCAGGATCAGGCCCTCGCCGTCGCCGCCGTCCACCGACCGCGACCGCTGGCTCCGGACGGGCCGGCGCGCCGCCGGCGACCACGGCCGGCGGCGACCACGCCACGCCGTCCTGTGCTGCTTCTGAAATGGAGTGTCATGGATTGGCGATCATGAAATAATCCATTGATTAGGGCGCTGCACTCTTGCAGTGTTAATGGAGTGTCATACTGCCATTAGTTGTTACTATAGTACCACACGGGGTGTGAGCTGTTGATTTCTGCTGGATTTTTAATGGTTTAGGCTGGAATTCTTTCCCTTCTCATAGATATGTTGTTGTTGTTGTTGTTCTTGTTTTGAGGATAAATAACTGGTCAATAGGATATTCATGGCTCTATCTGTCCCAGTGTCTCTGCTTTTCATCATGCGCCTGGATTTTTCATGATCTGGGAACACATGGCCACTAAACACATGTAATATATATGTTTTTTGTTCGTAAAATTGCAGTGGTTATTTGAGGTAACTTTGGAGTTGTTTTCTCTCGGCGTATCGAAAAACAGTTATTTGTGTATGCAGCATTATTTTCGCTCTGAAATAGGTAGGGAGAACTCTTGGCAAACGTTGAAATGACTCTTGAGTCGCCCATTTATTTCCCTTGATCAAATGGCTTAGATTGATTTTTATACTATAAAAGTAGGCTTTATTTTCTGAGCAAAGTAATTTTTTATGTTACAAGGATAAATTCCTGTGATGGATGCCTCCGAACTTATTTGGCATTCGAACTTGATGGTTTTCATTGGATTTCTTCCCTTCATATTTGGGGAATTCCAGCCTCGAGAACACGCTAAAAAGGGGGCAAAAAAGACATTTAGACAGGCTGACATCGGTCTGCAGTTTGTCTTTCATTTTTTTTCTAACAAGTTTTTTTTTAAAAAAGAGAGAGGCAGTTTTCTAACAAAATTGGTCGGAATCGGATCGCTCTTTGCAATCTGCGTGCCATGCTTGACATTTGAGAATCTTTGTCTTGTCAAGATTCCAAGGCACGTTTGGAACTTTCTTACATATCTCTTCTGCATTTGTCAAAGATAAGTTGTTTGCGAAAGTTTCAACACGTCTTGAACAAGTGTATAATGAACTAGATTAGGTATCTGCAGGTTAGAATTTCTCTCTACCTATAGCTTCACACAAGCACAAGGACTATGCTGACAATCAGGGGGACATCAGAACTACGTTACTCTACCAGCGACAAAGAAAAAAAAAAGATTCTCAAAATAAAAAGAAGAAGAAGAACAGGCTAGACAAATCTAACAACTGAAGTACTTTTACAGACTGGCGTTTCGGAATTTTCACTGAATTTTTAAAGTTTCAGGATGGATTTTCCTCCTTGTCAGCCTTCAGAACTTGCATGGATCATGGGTAATGTTCTAACAGCAGTGTTTGGCCATCTATTCTCGTGGATATAGGCTATCTATTTTCGTGGATATATGAACGAATAGTTGGATATGATATGAATGATTCTGAGTCTGTAGGGGCTTTCATTAATTTGGATTGTTCATGATCTGGAAACACATGGATAATATAGAGAATATCAAGTACAGAATTCTGTTTTTTTATAAGTTTCCATAACGGTTCTGATGTCTGAATTGATGAAGTTTTTTAGCACGTTAGAACAAGATATCAATGATTTTACATAAGATGTTCCTCCTCAGTTTGCCTCTGATGGTGCGATACTCTGCGATCAGAAAGAAAGAAGCATCACATATTGGAGGATATTTGTACTGTCTAAATTCCAAGCTTACACCGGAAACTTTCATCTGATGTACCATTTTATCAACTGCAAATTGTTTATGCAATCTTCGAAAAAATTGTAATCTGACAGTCTTTACTTGAACTAATATTCTGTCAGTCTTAAGCCTTCAGTTAGGTTAGGTATTTGCAGGCTAGAATTTCTGGTCAATCGTAGCTTTAATTTCATTAGTAGGTCCTTCGCTGAAAATACAGAGCAACGATCATTCCAAACACTCGACCATAAAAAAACGCGAGAGAGAGAACAAAATGTCAAAGTGCTTGCTCATCAGCATAAGTTAAAAATAACCTGCACTTCCTTTAATACCTTGGCACATCTAATCGCACCTTAATTGAACTATAGTTCTAGATTTCGAGCACCCTATTGGTGTCTGTTCCTAAATGTGAACCATCTGAACTTTGTTTCTTTACTGTTGATATCCGTTTGTGCAAGTGGGGCTCACAATGATTTGATCCAGCTTTTCTATTATTCAGAAGAGCACATGGAGTAGCTGGACTGAATAAGTTTATACAAGTATATGGACTTAATAGCACCATTAACTGGTACGTAGAGACCTAATTGCCTGTTTAGGCACTGCAGGAGCTGCTGATGTTTTGCCAAACAAATTGAACAGCTCTAATGGTTGGTAGAACTACAAGGACAGCGTTTCTTTAATCAGAAAATTGGTTGCAGTCCACTAAAATTGGTTGCAGTACGTCCACTGTAATTTGACCAGAGCTTTCGAGTATTGCAGTACGTCCACTGTAATTTGTCCTATCACATTTTGATCAATATAATGACATAACGAAAAATGATAGATTACCCGGTAATTATTGCAGATGTATAGGCTACCATGAGCTCCAAAATGATTTTTTTTACATCATTCAGTTAAGAGTCAAAACTAGATAGAACCACCTCTTGGGCCATTGGAAACGGTTTTGGGACATTTTGTTTTTCACCCACGTGGACAGTGGCATGACATTTTCATCGTGAGTGCCACAAGTACAAGCCACATCATCTGCCTTCTCTTTTATTTTCTTCTACCTTCTCTCTTTACCTTGACAAATTACTGGACGAGAGCCATAGCACAAGAGGGATTGATTTGTTACGAACAGGATATTTTTATGAAGTTTCGTCATATCAATGAGCTATTGGCAAGATCAATTATTTCATCTTTCATCCAGACAGCCAGTAGTGATCTGCCAAAAGAACCTCCACCTTCTCATAGGACGCCCACTTTTTAAAGCTCTAAGAAGACAAGCAGGGTTTGGAATTCGTTGGGAACACGATGCTCTTCGTCCTCTTTGAAGATGGGTCTAGACTAGGGATTACAAAACCGCCGGTCTAGGGTTTAGGAGTTTGACCAAAATTAGTTTAAATAAATTTTAAACGTAAAATATAGATCAAATTCCTAAAAATACTATTAATCATTCTAAGCATTTTAGCTCAAACAAAATAAAAAATTTAAATTTCTAATGTATATCTTAAAGGATTTTATCAATTTTCACTGATTTACAAAGCGTTTCATAGGAGACGAGAACGTCGCCACGGGCTACAGTATCCTGACTCGAGGGAGGGGCGACTCGCGTGGCGAATAGGGTTCCTCCGCCGCCGCCGCCGCCGGCGGCGGGTGGTGCTCCGGCCCCGCCGCGGTCAGATCTACCACGCCCTCTTCATTGTCCCGGCCAAGTCAGTCATGCCGTCAAGCTCCCGCAATCCCTCTCCTCCCCCCCGCACCAGTGTCCCAGCTGCAAGACCGGCAACCTTGCCTCACCGCTCCTGTTTGAAATCCTCCCCAAGATCCCGCGCCGCTGCAGAATCCTTTCATCCTGACGACGGATCTTTGGCGAAAGTGGAAGCGCGGCGCTGCAATCCGAAGGATGGGACCGAGAATCGTCCTTGCCGGAAGAATGTCAACTTCACCGAGCCACTTGTGTCTTCTCGTTCTCTGCCCGAAGCGTCCGCAGGCTCAGCTGTCCCAGCACATTTGTTGCCCTCCAGGCGCCGCTCCTACGCCGAGGCTCTGCTTGCCCCACCCCCTCGACGCATTTACGCGGGCAACCTTCAAAGCAGCATTCAATCCTACCGGCCCCGTGTTTACTCCAGCTCAAAGAGGAGGTGTTACAAGTGCTTCGCCTCGGACCATTTGATTGTGGACTGCAGAGACCCAGTGAAGTGCCGGGCTTGTGGGCGCAGTGGCCACCTTGCTCGCCGTTGCAGACATACCCCTGTCTCCCTACCCAGAAACTCTCCTAGCTTTCCAGCTACCTCCTGGATGGCAGCTCCCCGAGGGACCATGCACAGAAGAGGGCGGCAGCAAGCGCCGTCAAGAATCCTTCAAGCGCTCCACGAGCGGCCACGGCGAGCCGCTAGCTTCACGCTGTCCACTGAGGTCATGGCAATTGACCTATCCATCCTCTAATCGAGATGCATTGTGGCCAATTTGCGGACCAGGCGGCGCATCGACCCCGACAGTGTCATCAACGACGCGCGTACGGCTTTGGTTGACGCTTCAGGGGAGCAGTGGCATGGCGTCTCAATCACTCGCCACTGCCCTGAGGACTTCCTTGTCCATTTCTCCTCCAGGGAAGGCCGCGACACAGCGCTGGCTCGGGGTCGTGCGGCCTTTGGCGAGGCTGCTCTGGAGCTCAGGCCGTGGACGCCGTACTTCACCGAAGACCCGAAGCCGTTCCCGTTCAGGGTCCGCCTTTGCCTGGAAAACGTCCCGCTCTTCGCGTGGACGGACAAGGTGGCCGAAGGCATTCTGGGTGGCTGCTGTGCCATCCAGTGCATCGAGGAGTCCTCTGCCCGACGGGAGAACACTTCCACCCTCAATGTGTGGGCGTG
The DNA here is from genome assembly GCA_005191435.1 of Raddia distichophylla. Taxonomy (NCBI): domain Eukaryota; kingdom Viridiplantae; phylum Streptophyta; class Magnoliopsida; order Poales; family Poaceae; genus Raddia; species Raddia distichophylla. The sequence goes on along the minus strand of SPJY01011781.1, from coordinate 157,464 downwards.
GACGGACCGCCCCGAGGGAATTCCGAAGGTGCATTACTTGTCTACGGTGGCCAGCCCGTCTTCAAGGGGGTTTTCGCCGGCAAAGGAGGCCTCAACTTTCAAAGTATTGGTGCACCTTGACACCATTGAAGAGCATTCCCATCCTCGGGATGTCATTCGTCACAAGCCTCGTTGGCGCCTTGGTCATGTCGACGGTGAGGAGGACGTCTCTTTTATCTCAAACCAACCTCATCGACGCAGGGACGACTCCGATAGCGACGGCGATTCTAGAGCGCCGCGTCGTCGTGGACGCTCCCTGACTCACAACCGCGGTGCCGCCTTCCGCCGTTCGGTTTCAGCGTTCGGCGGTCTTGCTAACGCTACGAGAAGGGGAGGCAGTCAGGATACAGGTGGTCACACTCGGCGGCGTCGACATCCCACACCTCCACTTGTGGCGGCAAGGGTTTGGAGGACGATGTCCCGTCCCCCTCTGCTCTGGCGGCCTCGTCGGCTTCTGTCTCCCCCAGCATCGCCGGAGCCGCGCCGACACGCCTCGCCAGCCGAGCAGGGCCGTCAATTGCCGGAGGTCTCAGAGGTACTGATTGACTACTCTGCCCAAGCTCCGGGTGACTTGCAGGTGCATGCCTCTCCAGACTTGCAGGTGCATGTCGCTCCAGACTTGCAGATGTTTACCTCTGCCCAAGCTCCGGGCGACCTGCAGGTTCATGCTGTCGAATGCCATCCCGGTGTGCAGGTTGGCTCTCTGGTCGTTGAGCGGGATTCGGACCCAGCGTCGCAAGCATCTCAGGGCATGGCCAAGGGCACGGTGGCCTCACCGGGCGACTCTGTTCCTCAGCCCGTGCTGCCCGTTCAGGACCCAGCTTCTCCAGCCTCCGCGGGGACGGTCACGGCCACGGTGGCTTCGCTGGGTGACTTGGTTCCTCAGCCTGTGGTGCTCGAAGGCTCGCAGGTCTCGTCCGTGCTAGCTCCCTGTTCCGACGATTGCCCAGCCACCGTCCGTTTCCTTAATGAAATCGCTGCTGTGCCTCGCCCGCCGATCTTGCAGGTCTACCAGCGCCGCAACAAGCCCCGCATCAAGCCCACTCGGCGTAGTGCTAGGCTGGCAGCCAAAGCCACCGCCAAGCTACCGGTGGAGACTAAGGCGCGGCGCCTGATTGTCCAGCGCCTCCAGCCGTGGCTGCAGTCCAAGGTGAAGACATTTGAGGAGTCTGTGGCTTTGAAAGACCTCTTCACCTTGCCTTTGGATTCGACGGCGGTGCAGGCCCTCTCCTCCTTGGCCCGTCTGCATGCTGCACACGGCAAGGATACCAAGGATACCCGCCTAGAGGAGCCGATATCCGCTGATGATTAGGAAGTCTCAAGACTTCCTCCAGCCGTTGCAGCGTGCAAGGGCAATTTTTGGCGTCCGCAACGAGGCACGACGGACGCGTCGACGGCAACGTCGGCGAATCTCACTTTTGCAGAAACTGTCCTCCATCTTGTTGCGGCCAGATGTGGACTCCATCCCTCCAACTCGGCTCTGCCTAGCACAGAGTATTTTGGTTTTGTTGCTTGTTCATCAAACCTGTGGTGTGTCCCTTTGCACACAGAGTCTATGGTCCCTGCGTTTTGTAAACCTTCTAGGTGCAACTCAACTAGCGTGGCCTCAGCACGCATTCTGTATCACTATTCAGTGTTTTGTGCATCAATATTGTAGTCAGTACTTGTGTCAATGTGTGACGACCTCCGTTTGTTAAACTGGAATGTGCGTGGCCTGGGATCGGTGGCTCGTAGGAGCGTGCTGCGTAATCTAATCTCTTCCACTGCAGCTAAGATTGTGTGTATCCAAGAAACTAAGATCTCCAGTATAGACTCAAATCTTATTACTCAGTGTGTCGGGCACCAATTTGCTAGTAACCACGCTTTCAAGCCTGCGGAGGGGTCGCGTGGAGGCATCATGGTCCTGGTGCATGCGGACTTCTACAGGCTGAGCTCCATCATTGACACTGATCATTGCCTCTCTGCCTTGATTTACCCTCTGCACGGGGGACACTCTTGGAAGCTCACTGTGGTCTACGGTCCTCAATCCGTCGCGGACAAGTTCCTCTTCCTGAATGATCTCATTAACCACAGGCCGGTTGACCTCGATCAAAGTTGGCTTATTTTAGGGGATTTCAACATGATCTATCAAGCGGCCGACAAGAACAATAATAATCTGAACCACTCCCTCATGAATGCCTTTCGAGCAACTATCAACCAACTTGAACTAAACGAGCTCCCGCTCATAGGAAGGCGCTTCACCTGGTGCAATGAACGACGGTGCCCAACTCTAACCAGAATCGATTGAGCTTTTTGCAATACCAATTGGGACTCTGCCTTCCCTTGGTTGTCGCTCCAGACCATGCCCACTCTTATATCAGATCATACCCCCTCCTTTTGTCTGTACCCCTTGAGCGTAGAAGGGCTCGTTGTTTCAGATTTGAGAACTTCTGGTGCAGTATGGAGGGCTTTCAAGAGGTGGTCAATGTCGCTTGGTCGAGTGCGGTTGCATCAGCAAACCCCTTTAGGCGGCTTCACATTAAATTAGCCAGGACTGCTAAAGCTTTGTCTCGCTGGGCGAAAGACCAGATAGGGGATATTAAGTTGCAGCTGGCAATTGTGGCCGAGCTCATCCTTCTCCTTGACTGTGCAATGGAGTCTCGAAACCTCTCGGCTGAGGAAGTTACCTTCAGACAGCTTCTTAAGGCTCGCTGCCTTGGCCTCTCCGCCATTGTCAGGTCCCAAGCTAGGCAGAGAGCTCGGACCCTTTGGATCCGAGCTGGTGATGCGAATACTAGGTACTTCCACATTAGGGCCAACAACAGAAGGCGCAAGAATCATATTCACTCTCTTGTCTCGGAGGATGAGGTGATCTCCTCCCACGATGACAAAGCAAATGAATGCAATCGCTTCTTCCAAAATCACATTGGGTCCTTCCAATCCCGCTTAGCTTCCCTTGCTTGGGACCGGCTTGGGTATCTTCCCACGGACCTCTCTGATTTGGAAGTCCCTTTTGAGGAAAAGGAGATTAAAGATGTGGTCTTTTCGATGCCCTCAGGAAAGGCCCCAGGTCCTGATGGCTTCTCTGGCCTTTTCTACAAAAAGTGCTGGGAGACCGTTAAGTCTGACATTCTTGCGGTGGTCAGACATTTTTACAACATGGGTGTTGATTCCTTCAATCTGCTCAACTCGGCAAATATAGTCTTGCTCCCGAAGAAGAAGGAGTGTAGGACTATTTCCGACTACAGACCCGTTAGCCTTATTCACAGCCTCAGCAAAATCATCTCAAAAGCTCTCGCCAACCGCCTAGCTCCAAAGCTAATTGACTTAGTCTCAGCCAGCCAAAGCGCTTTCATTAAATCCAGATCCATTCATGACAACTTCCTTTATGTCCAGAACATCATCAGAGACCTCAAGGCAAGAAAGACCCCCGCCGTTTTTCTCAAACTGGACTTTGCTAAGGCCTTTGACTCGGTCCACTGGGGGTATTTGATGGAGCTCCTAGAGGTCCTTGGGTTCGGTTCGCGATGGCGCAATTGGATCGCCACCCTCTTACGAACCTCAACCTCCTCAGTCATGTTAAATGGAATCCCAGGTGACCCAATCCACCATGCGAAGGGGGTGAGACAGGGTGACCCTATCTCCCCCATGCTCTTCATTCTGGCTATTGACCCTATCCATCGCATCATCAATCTAGCAGCGTAGATAGGGATTCTGGCGCCAATAAATTGCAGACCCCTTAGCCTCAGAATCTCTCTTTTCGCTGATGATGCTGCGATGTTCATAAATCCCTCAGTCCCGGAGCTGCGCTTGGTGGCCAAAGTCCTGTCGTTTTTCGGTCATTGCTCCGGTCTTTGCACCAATATCAATAAATGTGAGCTTTTTCCTATTAATTGTTCGCATCTTGATCCCAATGACTTGTTGGAGGTGTTCCCGGGGCAGCTGGCTGATTTTCCTTGCACGTACCTTGGACTCCCTTTGCACCTCAAGAAGCTAGGCCGACCTCACTTCCTAAAGCTGGTGGATAAAATCCGCACTAGGCTTGCTGGGTGGAAAGGCAAACTCCTTTCCAAGGCTGGTCGACTCACCTTAATCAACGCAGTGCTTTCGGCAATGCCAACTTACTTCATGACGGTTTTACCAATCCCAAAGTGGGTGATAAAGAAAATTGACAAAGCTAGGCGTTCATTATTCCTGTGGTGTGGCGACGACTCTGCCAGTTCAGATCATGCTCTGGTTAATTGGCACACGATATGCCGCCCAAAAGAACTTGGTGGTTTAGGTGTGGTTGACCTTGAGAGGTTTAGCCGCGCTCTTCGGCTTCGTTGGCTTTGGCAGGAATGGAAAAGCTCGGAAAAACCCTGGGTTGGGACCCCCGTCCCTTGCGATGAGTCTGACTTCAGCCTGTTTCGGGCTGCAACTAGGGTGGAGGTCAAGGATGGCACTACGGCGAGCTTCTGGAACGACAACTGGCTACAGGGGATGGCCCCTCGCTTTATTGCCCCGAACCTTTTTGCCATTGCTAGGCGTAAAAACCGAACTGTTGCGAGCCAGCTTCGCAATGATTTTTGGATATCCAATTTTGGTCACATTCAGACCCCTAGCCAGCTGCGGGACTTCCTGAGGCTCTGGTCATTGATTCAGCAGGTGGATCTTGCTCCCATGGGCTCTAAAGATGAAATAAGCTGGACGGCTACCCCCCATCATTCTTACACGGCCCGTTCAGCTTACAGACTGCAGTTCGTCGGAGCCGTTCTATGGGACTCTCACAAGCTCATTTGGAGGGCGGAGGCGGAGAATAAGTGTCGCTTTTTCGCCTGGACTCTCGCCCATGGTAGAATCAACACGGCTGAGGTTCTAGCCAAGAAAGGTTGGCCTCACAATCCCTTCTGCAGTCTGTGCCAGACTGGTTTGGAAACGACGGTTCACCTTTTTTCATCGTGTTCCTACTCCAACTCTGTTTGGCTTCAGGTCTTAGCAGCCCGTTTCCCAGCCGTGTGCCCCCCTGAAGGCAATCTTTTCTCTTGGTGGCTAGATAACCATCATGGGCTTAGCAACTCGGATCGGAAGGCCTTTGGCGGCTTGGTGATTGTTACTGCCTGGAATATTTGGAAGGAGCGCAACCGTCGTATTTTTGAGGGGATGTATCGCCCTTTCTCTGAGGTGGTCTCCCGTGTCAGGGATGACATTGGTAGTTGGGGCCTTTCGGCACGCCTAGCTAATATGGGGTAGTCTAGCCCGTGTGCGTCCACCCCTTGTATCTTGTAAATATTTCTTCCTTCTTAATGAAATGGCAGAGCGCCTGCCCTGTTCCCCCTCAAAAAAAAAAAATTCACTGATTTTCACCTATTTTGACCTTTTTTTAGAAACTGTGGTTAACCGTGGAAAACCACCCGTTAACCGTCAAAAACCGTGGCTAGCCACGAACAAAACCAACAAGGCATAGTTTTGAATTTGCGGCAAAAATCGGTTTAAAACCACGGCTAATCGCCTCCGCGCAACTCACGTCTCGGATGTAACACCCTGGCCCAAAAACGCTTAGAGCCTAGCCCACCTATGGGGCTGGCCCACGCATGCATAGCACCCACTTGGACATTCGGCCTCGCTTCGTCTAAAAGGGTTAAACCCGGGGTGCTATGTTTGGCTCCAATGGACATTATATGCTACTAGAACTCTTTCTCAGCTAGTAATATGTGGCCATCACATCCACATGAGCCACATGGGCCTCACAACACATCGGACCGGAGTATTACAGTCATCCACCCTTAATGGGCTGACGCCCTCGTCATTATCGGCTCTGATACCAGTTGATGCGGGTGTTCTATATCGTATAATCGAGTTTCCGGTCTTTGGCCAGATCGGTTTGTGGAGAGCGACGCCAAGAGGCGACGGCGCCCTATTGTGATTGACGGCTGTACGGAGCCACTGGCCGTTTAATCGTCGGCGACGCCTAGAGTCCTATATTTTTGGGTTAGCACAAAACGTGTCTCCCCTTTAAGTTTCTTCTCTTATTTATAATAGAACATCCTTGGTTACATATTGGACTAGGACTAGAACTCCTAATATAGAAACAACAAACTGACTCTTAATAGGACTCTAAGACTTGACAAAAATAGATATCTGGGCTTGTCCTTGATTCGGACTCAACCCTTAGACCTCCTGAAGTATACCCGATCAGGTCTCTTTGTATCAGTAGCAAAAACCGGTTTAAAACCACGGCTAACCGCCTCCGCGCAACTCACTGCTCGGAGCCCCTTCGCGGTTTTGTAATCCCTGGTCTAGATGCATGTGGACAAAACCTGTTGTAAGAAACTTCACAAGGATCTTCATCTCCAACTTTTCCAGTATTCATTTTTACTCCTCTTAAGAATCTGATTAAAAAATGTACAATGCATGCCACACACAAGGTCATTTACATGAGCTAGTAAAGCACTACTCAGGTCAGGTAGAAGTTGCATGATGCATCTCCAGAAATATCAAATTATGAATGTACGCGACTACCTTTTGGTTAGTAACTATTGGAATATTCAAGAAACAGCTTCCCAACCAAATCTCAAGCAAACAAGTATTGCGGAATACTGATCGGACATAATGTAGATACACATATACATTATCATACAACAGCGCTAATAATCATTGTTCAAAATAGTTTTGTCTTTGTAGCATATAATTTACACATGCAACCTTGAGATAACACAACAACTGTAACTTGGGATAATATTGCTGCCATTCAACCTAAAGGAAGGTTGGCACACATACTGCTTCTTCCAACTCATCAGTCAGATGTTCTCTCCCTTTGAATCTCGTCTAGAATCACTACAAGGGATGCAATGAACACATAGTCGACATTCGGGAATACGGTAACAACAAACGTGTCCTTTCCTAGCAGTACATTTGAAACAGTAAACTTCCGGTTCATCTGTGATACCATATGGAACTTTCATTAAGTAAAATTTATAAATCTCGACAGAATCATATAAAACAGGATCGGCTGTGGTACTTACTTGAGCTATCATAGTGTTTGAGTCCCCAAGATAAAAGATGCAGGATCTGTCAAAGTAGCTACCCTTGATCTTGTAATCACAGACCTGCTCCGCAGTGTTCCTTGACAAAAAGACATCCAACTCTGTTTTGAGCTGGATAATGGAAGATTTCTTCACGGTGAAGAGCAAATCGCTTGCATTTGTGCTGTCCCCTCTGAACACTTTCCATCTGCGGTGCATACTAAATACCTGAAAATGTGCTGATGTTAGGCGATGTGGTGATGGTGAATTGTTATATTCCTGCAATCTTTGATATTTGTTAATGTAGGCATATAACTAGTACTTCTTTATTTTAGTATCAAATATCAATAGTATACAGTATCTAAAATGAATCAAATTAGATACTCCCTCCTTTTTTTATAAGGCGCGGTTTGACTTGGCAATGTCTACTAAACTATACTTTGATCCTTGATTTATTTTATTCTATATCATTTATAATAACAAAATTATAATCGTTGAAAAATACTTTTAAATATGAATCCAACAGTACCATTTTTGTATCACAAAATCTATATATCATTAAACAAATTATTCGTCAAATATTACCAAGTTTGGATCTTGGAATGTGTGGGTGCCTTATAAAAAAAGGAGGGAGTACATTGATACGAACTGAAATTATTTTGAATACTTACAAATGCATGTTATAATTTTAGGTTCAGTTATGACTTAACAGGTCTCAAAAAATAATTTATGACTTAACAAATAATTGAAACAGGGTGTGGTGGCAGCAAAGTTTTTGCTTGCTAGAAAAGTTTAGGTCCATATTCCAATTGTTGTTTGAATTCAACTTTTAGAGGGATATGTGATGCCTAAAGTTTAGCCATCATACTTGGATTGCAACAGTGGTTCACTGGTAATTAGGCTTCCATGATGACATGTCTTGATAATTCAAACTCACATGGACATAAAAAGTCAATTATGGAAGCAGAACATGTAAACAAGTAATGAATGCCCAAACCCATTTAGTATGCGCTAATCATCTGCACGGTCAATTAACCAAGACTAGACAAACTTTCCAACGATTCTGTTGCACCCGTGAAGCCAAGAAATTCTAAGGTCAGATTTGGAGCTGAGCCTACAGAAAAGTTCACCTTTTAGAGTTTTTTTTCCGAGGAACTCCATCCAACTTACAAGATACAGTTTGACCATGAGATTAATATAAGGGGGAAAACTCGGATAGATCGAGACAGGCATCTCTGTTTGTCGATCCATTTCTTGGATTTTGTTTCCATCCAGAGCCACAATGATCAGGTCGACGGATCGAAGAAAACAGGGCAGCGCAAGGCATCGGCACCTTTTCTTGCATGGAGAGGAGTGGCTGGCCGGCGGCGTCGAGGAGGACGCGGCGGCGGCGGATGCTGAAGAGCGCGCCCTTGACCCGCAGCACGACGGCGCCGTTGCCGTCGGTGACGGTGAAGTCGCCGTCGGTGAGGCTGATGGCCTTCTTGGCGACCGTCAGCGGCACCACGTACGGCGCGCAGAACTGCGGCCCCACCACCGGCAGCGGCGCCGGGGGAGCTCCGCTGGGCGCCGCCGCCATCGAGGAGTTCTTTGGCGACTCCGAAATCTGGGTGTCGAGCCCGCCCTGGGATGGTGGGCTCGATCTAGCGGCGCGGCTGCGTGTTCTTGGCCGCGTGCTGCTCCGGATGGCGAAGGTGGTGGAATCAGGTTCCGTGTGCCGTTATTAGTGGCGGGAACCACCACCTCTTCCCTGCCGTGGAGCTGATTCATCGCGGTTCTGATACGCTCCGGGCCGGCTGGTAAATCTTTTTATCTTTATCCAGACCGTTTACCGCAACATTTTACAATAATTTTTGAAGTTTTGTAAAGTTTTTCTTAAATATCTCAAAAAATATTTTAAAATAATTTTTTTAGTCTTTTTTAAAAGTTATCAATTTTTTAACTATAATCAAAACCAAACCACGACTGCAGGTCAAAGAGGGCCTTCTAGCAGACAGGATGGACCGTAGGAGCAGTAGATTAGCTATATTAAAGAGCATAAACTTCAGCGTGTGCTTGATTTGGTTTATGAACTTCCATATTATTAATAAATGCCTTGTTGAACAAGAGAATAATCGATAGATTTAATACCAAAGTTAGTAGTATGTCAAAAAAGGCATCATAAAAATACAAATTGTATAAATTGCAATGCAAATGTATAAATGCTACGATCAAATATGAGATCCTCCCTTGTTCTTCGTTCTCGTCATCTCTCTCGAGGCCACCACCAACCTCCCCTCCACCAAGCTTTACCCTTCCCTTATCCTCCATGGATTCCTGTGCTCCGTGCCCCCTCAAGCTTTCCCTTCCTCTCACCTACACCATGTTAGTCTCCGCCACTACAAAGGTAGGGGTTACTGCCCGCTCTCGATGGTAAGGGATAGTTTCCGGAGTATTAATGATCACACGCATGGATGCCACATAACGGAAAGCTTCATAAAACCGTTGTTTTGACTGGTTAAAAGACCGATAAAATCTTGTTTTGATAGTTTGGGAAATATTCAAATCTGGTATCTCGGTTCAACAATCAATTTGGTGGTCTGTTGGACATAGCTCAGAGATCATTTTGGTAACTTTTTTTTTTCAAAAAATTAAGAATGATTTTTTGTTGGAGTTATTCAAGATCTTTATGAGGATTGAAGTCGGTAACCAAGCAAAAATGAAAATTTTGTCCAAAAATTTGGGTCGGTCAAGACATGACTTAAGCCCTCTTTGATTCGCGGTTTTATTCGATCGAGCCAAAATATATTATTTTTCTATAGATCATTCAGTATAACTTTTTATAATATTTTTCGAAACTTTATGGGTTTTTCCTAAATATATCGAAAGTATTTTGAATAAACTTTTAACTTTTTTCGTACTTCTTTTAAAGGTTTTCGATTTTTTGGCTAAGCTAAATCGAACCGAACAGTAAATCATATAGTGCCTCAAGCCCTCAACCTCCGGTTTCGTTTTGATCAGGTTGGATAATGGACGTGCGTGGGTGGAGCTTTTGGTCCACTCGTGTGCCCGTGTCGCGGCGTGTGCAATGTGCTGCAGCCGTTCCAGCCAAGTAGGCAACCATGGCAGCGACCACCGGAGCTGCCTCCACCGGTCATGTCTTTCTCTTCTTCGTCCTCACTTCTCTCCACTTGGTGACGCGGATCGCCGGGGAGACATAGCATTGATTCGATCTGCCACTCAGCCACTATATACTTGCTTCTTGAGAGTTCAGCGTTCTTGGGGAGCTCCGACTCCGAGCACCGAGGATGTTCAGGGCAAAGCGCCTCGTCAATCTCAGGTAGGATGGATCATGAGTTCAGGACATGCAGGTTTCCTCTGATCACGTAATGGAGGAGAGGAATTGACGTTTTGCTGCTGCGTGGTCTCCTGAGGGTGTAGCACGGCGAGGAGTAGAGCCGCCGTCGCCGCCGCCGCCGCCGGGGGGAGCTTGCCAACGTTGATCGAGCGCCTCTTCTTCTCCACGTCGTCGAGCTCCCAGAGGTTCCTACTTGCTATGTTTGTGTAGCGAACCATGGATATTGGATGCTATGGATCTTGAGCTGCTCGCGCATCGGGGGAGATATTAATTATGCAGGTTAGCCGGGAAGGTGGCCGTCATCACCGGCGCTGCCAGCGGCATCGGCAAGGCGACCGCCGCTGAGTTCGTCATGAACGGCGCCAAGGTCATCCTGGCCGATGTCCAGGACGGCCTCGGCCGCGCCGTCGCCGCGGAGCTCGGCCCGGGCGCAGCGTACGTCCGCTGCGACGTCACAGACGAGGCGCAGGTCGCCGCGGCCGTGGACCTCGCTGTGGCTCGGCACGGGCACCTCGACGTCGTCTTCAACAACGCCGGCATCATAGGGCGCTTCGCGGCCGGCCCCGTGGAGTCGCTGGACCTCGCCGACCTGGACCGCGTGATGGCGGTGAACGTCCGCGGCGTGGCGGCGGGCATCAAGCACGCGGCGCGCGTCATGGCGCCGCGCCGCCGCGGGTGCATCCTCTGCGCTGCCAGCACGGCGGGGGTGCTCGGAGGGAGCGGCCCCCACGGGTACTCGGCCTCCAAGGCGGCGGTGATCGGCATGGTGCGGTCGGCGGCGCCGGAGCTGGCGCGGCGCGGCGTGCGGGTGAACGCCATCTCGCCGCACGCGATCCCGACGCCGATGGGGATGCGGTCGACGAGGGAGCTGCTCCCCGGCGCGAGCGACGAGGAGGTGAGGCGGGTGGTGGAGGAGGAATTCAACGAGATGGACGGCGCGGTGCTGGCGGCGGAGGACATCGCGAGGGCGGCCGTCTTCTTGGCCTCCGACGACGCCAAGTTCGTCAGCGGCCATAACTTCACGGTGGACGGCGGCTTCTCCGTCGGGAAGCCGCTCAACATACCGGCGTGTTGACGTTGTTACCGCCTTTTTCTTTTTCCTTCTTTTATCGTCAAAACTTGATTCGCTGGTTTTCGGAATGAAAATACACATCTTTTGTTGCCCGAGTGATCAAATTTGGTCAACGTTGATGACCGTTTTTTTAGCTGGCGGTGACACCATCTTTGCTATAGTTATCAAAGCAAGGACGATGGATGGCGATTACATCGTTAAACAACCACGTTATCGAGTGTAGTCTAGGGTTGTTCATATGTGTACAAGTCATAGACGTCGAAGAACAATCACACACGATACATTGAGACACACATGATGTAGGAGGGGATGATTCTGTACCATTTTTTTCAAGGTATACAAAATAGATAATAGATGGATTCCTCTCTTATTTATTCTCGTCTGCTTAGGGAATCGGCTGATCCACCAAGTGGGGTATCACACCAGGCACGTGCTAGGCCAAAGGCCAGCGGTGGGCCTGGTCAGAACTCTGCCTTTCCACCCAAAACGGGGATGCCGCTCTTTATAGTGGAAATCAAAGTCATGGAACCAGCTAGCTCTAGGTTCAAGTGGCCCGAGTCAGAGTTTCTAAAGATTCCCTATTGGACCTTGCTGTGTGATGCATATGCTCCAAACACATCATAAAATCCTAACGAGAAAATTTCTACATAAAAAGTATATAGCATATATTTATTATGTGCACGAATTTGACTCGTTAAAAACCTCATGTAAAAGACATTATTAAAAAACTCATATTAAAAAACAGATCCATTCAACGTTTCTTCTTTTTTCGTGCATTCATTAATTTGTTAGGCACTCAAACTTTATGTTCAGTATTTAATTTAAAGTATGTGAAGTTTCTTCCTCGGTTTTTTGCACTTTTTAAAGTCTTCTCATTCTAATTTCATTTACACATCTTTAAAAGATCGACTTATTTTTCAAATTCAAGCACAATAATCTAAGTTTTTAAATTTTGAAAATTCAAGCACAATAATCTGAGTTTTTAAATTTTGAAAATTCAAAGTTTGATCATTTTTTAAAAAATTTATACTTAAAAAAGTCAAAGTTTTTAAATTTGGAAATAATGTGTTTTGAAAATTCAAATAATCAAAGTTGGTTTTTTAAAAAATTATAAAACTTATTGAAGCGGAGTTCACCTATCCTTAACCATGTCAGCATTTATTTTCGATGTGGCATATATATCGCAAATGCCATTATTAGTGATGACTTGGTAGGAGCATGGAAAAATCTTATCCGTATCGGTTTTATTTAAGAACCACGCATATATTCAGATTATTTGATTCACGTCGATTTTCTTACAAACCGGTATAGACACATTTGCATTGGTTCTATTTCAGTAACTACCACTAATGCTCACATGATATACGCCACTTTAGTAAATAGAATTTGCACAAACAGCGGTTTGTCTTCCGATGTGTTAGTATTTATGTCAGTTATTAAAGAACAAAAAAAGATAAAGTTTTGTTTCCCAAGTTTCACACACAAAAACAATTGGTCGTATACTCGTATTTAATCGTCATTGCTTACTAAATCAGTCAAACCTTGTCGTTCTGCCCCCAATTTCCACTTCATCGCACCAACTTCAATAATCTCACATCAACATTGACCTCTTCATCATCTCTGTCTCTACTCATCTAGCGTTGTCTCTCTAGTCTCTATTCTTTCGTCATCTCCATTAGACTCGCCATTGTCGCCTCGTGTTAGAATTCCATCTTGTCTCTCGACTCATCATTGTCATTGTCTCAATGTTGACCTATTCCTCTTCTAACTTGTTGGACGCAAATAACTGCAACGAGCCATAGTCTATCTCCATCGTGGATTCGAACACTGCCTCAGGCGTGGATCCGAGTTCCATTTCCAACTTTGAGGGGTAGGAGGACCTGGCGAAGATGAGGAAGCCAATGACTACGAATAGGAGAAGTCTAACGAGGAGTACCATGTGTGCTCGAATTATCACAAACCAGCCAATAATTATATTGCCTGCTTGCATTGTAACAACATATAAGAGTAAGTTATCTCCAATAAGCGTGACTTGAGTTACGACTCCAACACCAATTCATTAGGCATGTGGGTGGCGGGGGCACGAGGACTCGGCGAGATGGGAAGGAGGATTGGAGGCTCACGAGCCGTCCGATACCGATCGGACGGACGACGTTTGCCAAGCAGCAGCACAACGGCAGCCGGTTGGCCTAAGAACAAGGCTTGTCCCGAGCAAGATCTCCCCTTCCATACCATACGCTGGCTCCCGGTGGATCCACACCTCTCGGGAGTCGGGAGCTCGCTGATCTGCACCCCGCGACCTCGCCGGGAGCACCGAGCCGCCGCTCCTCCATGGTTCTTTCTCTCTCATCCCCCAGCCTCATCTTTCTTCCTCCCCAATCTCTTTCTTCTTTGGTTTTCCCCATTTCGCGAGTCCGGATCGGATCCACGGGACCAATCCGGGCAGCTGCCGTCACTGCCTGCCCGGGCGGTGGATCCGCCGCTGGTTGTGGCAAATCCAAGCGCGCTTTGAATCTGGTGGATTCAGCCTTAGTCTATAGCTAGTGAAATGGGGAATGCATGGAAGCTTGGCCTGATGCCACCATGAGAACTAGCGATTCACCTGCAAATGGTAATTGTTGCTGATGTTCTTAGCAAGATGGCGCTGATGTTCGGCTGCGGATCCTGTACTGCAATCTGAATCTGAAACTGCAGTATGGTATTTGGTTGGCACATTTTTTTTTTCCTCCTTTGAAGTAGCACTCTGTTTTATCAGAAACGGCATCTGGAATGATGCTACAAACATAGTATGTTCAGCCGTCCATTGTACATAAGAGTAGGGTGATTCTTACGAAACCAATTGATCCATCGTAGTTCATGTATCAAAATTTATTACTGGAAAGTAGAATTACAGTTGATGCTAAATGTAAGAAAAATTGCCCATTCATTGGACAAGATAATAAGCATAAAAAATTTGTAATAAGACAATTGAATTGTTGGCTGTAGTGCATGCCAATAGTTACTATTGTACAAAGGATGGCCAGGATGACAAAGCTGAGATAATTCAGTTTTTAGAGGACAAGGATATACAAAATCAGGTCTGAAGAAAACTTTGGGAGAGAGAAAGATTTTACTCAATTTTTTGGTTTCCTCATTAAGTTACATTGGCATCCTTATATAAGGACAGACTCAGCACACTTGTATGATATTCTATCTCTAACTGGACTATTTTCTGTTACCACCCCCAAAATTGCTACTATATTGTCTGACCCCGGTACTAGGAACCCAACTAAAGAACTATTCTAATCAACCACAGAGTTATATTTCCTTCTTCTTGCAGTCTGTTAGCATTGTTGGAGCTCCTGCATGTCTTTGTTGATGCGCACCTGTATACTGGTTTCATGCTGCCATGTTGGTTCTGCTGGATGCCTGAGCATGATAATCTTTGTTTTTTATGAAAAGATGTTTTTTTTTGGTTGATAAAATTTGGAGTGGAGCATGAGCTTTCTGGTCCTCTGAAGAAGCTCATGTGCTAATTCTCTGATACTGTTACACAGGAATCTTGCCCTTCTGTGAAGAACATTTTGCTTCTGGATTCTGAAGGGAAGCGTGTTGCTGTGAAGTACTTCTCTGATGATTGGCCAACTAATGTATCAAAGTTGGCCTTTGAAAAGTCTGTTTTTACTAAAACTCTTAAGACAAATGCACGCACAGAAGGTATTTCATTCTTACTGTGTTACATGTGTAGCCCCTTCATGTAGTTATTTTTGCTGCTTTCATGGTTTCACCATTATATACATTCCCGGATTTACAAATATACTCCATTGTGATATTTCGAGTCTTATTTGATATCTTAATTGCAGTTGTACACATATCTAGAATAAATTGCTGAAGAAAAATACTAATTTATAATGCAGTAACGCTGGTCTGTAATATGTTTAATTTTCCTTGAATGTTCTTCAAAACTGAATGCACTCTTTGGTTTGAATCTCTTGTTTAGCTTTATTAGCAATTATTCAATTACTTCAGTAATTTAGGCTATGGGACTGGCAGCAAAGGTTTATCAAATGTTAGATACTTAGATGTTAAATGAATGGAAAATATTACATATTACATAAATGATGTATGTTAGTTACTGTTGGCTGTGGCATTGAAGGAACCTGACAGTCCAGTACAAAGAAATACTAGACCAAATACATGTAAAATTACTATTTATATTCATAATTATAATTATGCCTGGCAATGTTTACTATTGTGAATTTGTGGTGTCTCATTTGATTTTTGATAATTCTTTTGATATTACTTTTTTATTTGCTGCAGCTGAGATAACACTGTTTGATGGTTATATTGTCGTTTACAAGTTTGTGCATGACCTACACTTTTTCGTCACTGCCGGAGATGATGAGAATGAGCTCATCATAGCAAGTGTACTACAGGGGTTCTCTGATTCTGTTGGTCTTCTACTCAGGTAATGTACTTTTTACTAATGTTACTTCATGCATGCACTAGTATTTTAGTAGTTTGTTAAACACCTGGTTTAAAGTATGGTTTACTATGGTTTAGGGGTGATGTTGAGAAGAGGACCGCACTTGAGAACTTGGATTTGATACTTCTCTGTATCGATGAAATTATTGATGGCGGGTAAAATCCCTTGTAATCTATGCTAAATTTTGATAATCTGTTGTTTTATATTCCTCCAGTTAGATGAGTGTTGCTCGTATTGTAAATTTGTAACATGCAACATTTCATATATGCTAATGCACATTTTTTTATCATTTGATATGCTATTTTATTTTTTTTGTAAATGCATTTATGAAAATCTGTGAGTACATCTGGCATAACCTCGGTTCACTGTGCCTATGCTAATTCATTATGGGGACAGTAGCATGGATTGTCTGCAATGAATCTTTAACTTTAACATGCCA
This sequence comes from Raddia distichophylla, assembly GCA_005191435.1. Taxonomy (NCBI): domain Eukaryota; kingdom Viridiplantae; phylum Streptophyta; class Magnoliopsida; order Poales; family Poaceae; genus Raddia; species Raddia distichophylla. The sequence goes on along the minus strand of SPJY01011781.1, from coordinate 141,129 downwards.
CTGCAAAGTTGAATGATAAAGGGTAGGGTTGCCTCGATGACAATCTTTTGCCATATCCTTACCGTGAAAACTGACATTTGGAGCTGTCTGGAAGGCTGTCAGAATGAACTTCTCAGATTTAGATGGTTGATGGATCTAACTTTAATTGTGTCTATGAGCATCACCACAAGATAGTTAGGAAGTATCAAGTAGACAATTGTGTTGAGAAATCTATAGTCTGGTTGCTACTAATTTCATGTTATTAAGACCTCAGTTTATTATTGCGGTAAGCATTTTTCTTTTGAAGTTGTTTCGTAGTTACACATGCCAGACATATAAAGGATAAAATGAAGAGGCTGATAATTTTTGTACTTTTGCAGCATAATTTTGGAAACAGATGCAAACACCATTGCTGGGAAGGTTGCAACTAATGCAGTTGATGGTTCTGTCCCCTTCTCAGAGCAGGTAATTTATTTATCCATCCTGGCATGTTCATTGTTAGTTCTTTTTACATCTTGCAATTTTTTGATGACCTTCTATTCTCTGCAGACAATATCTCAAGCTCTAGCCACAGCTAGGGAGCACTTTGCAAGATCTCTGCTCAAATGATTAGCTATCACTTATTTTTCATTTCATAAAACCTATGTGTGTTCAAGATTGGTATACTGTATCTTGGATCTGGTAGTTGTTACTCAATCCTAAATTGCGTTTGTGACAGATGAAGTTGAATATCTCGGTTTTCAGAACTCTCACAAAATAATATGTAATTTTTAAAATCTAAGGGTTTGTATATGTTACATTTTTTTAAGTACTTTTAAGAGTAGTGAGAGACTAAGAGTGCATGTGTAATGCAACTATACTGCGAAAAAATGTTTATGTGTCTGACAATTTTATATTTGAACAGTACGGCGATAAGACCAGGCCAGTCGTAACTTTATTTTCTTCTAACTGCATTAGCCGTATAATATATGCAGGCATACTACGACCCTACCCTGCATGGGAAGCTAGGGTTTTGGTGCGGCAACGATTTTTGATTTGTGGGGTTTTATTTTGGCTGTTGCATGTTGATCTACAGAGGGGAGTTGGGGGGTAATTTTGGAATTGGATAAGAATTGGTTTGGGAAACGGCTTGGGCTGGCAAGAGTCGATCGGATTTGGGCTGGCCCAGCCAAGTCACGGCCCGGCCGAGTGGAAGGGAGCGCGGCCTGCCTAGCATGGCGCTAGGCTGAGGGAGGGAAGGGGCCTGGCGGTGGGGCCCATCTAGGAACAGAGGATGCGGCTGTGATGGCTCGTCCATTATTTTTTGGACGACAATTATTACCTTTGAATGCTCTTTTTCTTCGTCACCCCCTATAGAGGCGAGCCTATATATGGTCAAATGGACCGGTACGAACCCGCAAGAACTCCACCACCCAACGAGCGCCCTCACTAGTTGTTGTATGCTCGAACTCCTAACACTCCACCCCTGCCTCCCAAATCCCCAGCCGACTCCCCACCTCGTCGTCCTCGTCGCCGGTGGCCTGTATGCTGCCGGCGGTGGGGATTGACGCCGGATCCGCAGGGTTTAGTGTATAGTTTTGCTAGATCTAGAGTAGAATTAGCCAATAAAGGCACTCTGGTGGTGGAGCGCTCAAGCTGGGCGGTGCGGCGACTTTGCTTCGACGTTTCGCATTGGGAAGCGTCGGCGGCCCGTCTTCCGTTGTTCCGAGCTGGGGGTGGCCACCTAGTACGACCTGGGCGGCGGCTTCTTCCGGAGCTGTGGCCTGATGGTAAGTTAGACTCCCCACGTCGTGGTGGAGAAGGAGTTGAGGAAGGAGTAGAGTTTTGGGGTTTATTTGAGCAGGATTTGGCGATGATGGGTTCTTCGTTGATGATGGCTGTTTGCGGAGGCATCCTGATGATCTCCTCCTCTTCGTTTCTGGCCTCGACGGACTTCAGTGCTACCTCGACAACTCTTGAATTTGTTCTTTGTTTCCGTCATCGTTGGCGAACAGGCCGACGAGCTCGCCAACGAGGAGAAGCTCAAAGGCGGTGTCTTGCTTGGCTTTCATTCCCGATGGTTCTGATCGGAGCTCAGCTGCTAGTCTTGTTATTTGCAATCTGGTCTTTGTGGAATTTATGTTGTATCTATACTGCGGCCTTGTTGTACGTTGCTTGACTTATCAATGAAATCTGGATCCTTTCTCAAAAAAAAAAAATGGACCGGTACGAGGTACGATATTTGGCTCGGCCTGAAGCACGGTCTGACCTGATATAGATAGGGCCCGGGCTGGCACGGCTGTGCTTGGGTCGAAGGCTAGGCCCATGGGTCGGCATAGACACGACATGATTAGTTTTTGTTTTGTTCTAATTTAATTGTATGTATATTAAAAGTTTAGAATAAACTGTAATGGAATAAACATAAATGAACAAACTCCTACTGACTAGCAGAGCTAGGAACAAGCCTTAGATCTCAGGTTCAAAGACTGGTGGCCTCATTTTTATCTATTTTGAGCATATTTCTTTAGCCATTTGTTAAATGGGCCGATGTGGCCCATCTGGCCCGCCGTGCCTCTAATCATTTTTGTCTATTTTGAGCATATTTCTTCAGCCATTTGTTATATGGGCCGATGTGGCGTATCTGACCCGCCATGCCTCGGTCCGACCCGGCATGGCCTAGCAGGCTATCGTGCCTGGGCAGTGGCCTCAGCCCATGGACCTGCACGGCACGGCCCGTTTTTCAAGCCGGTGCCTAAACGGGTCGTGACTAAACAGATCCATGCTTGAACCGTCCGTTTGGCCATCCATAGGCGAGCCAAAGAGTCAAACAAAGAAGCCTTGCCGGAGCCGGCAACTTTTCATTTTTTATCCTATCATAGTGGTAGGGATGAGCTTCTTTCTTGTCCTTGCTTCACGCCACTACAATAATTTATACGTAACTTCGTTTTTTTTACAGGTGTATTCGTGAGACGAAGTGGTTAAAAGGTTCGTTCTAAAAAAATATATATCTCTTTGCTTTTAGGTTTGGTCGCTAGATGGACAGGCTGCCACCTAGCAACGATATCTGCTAATTATGGGTGACGTGGCATTGGCCGCGAGCCCGCGATGAGATGATGACGCCTGGGCTTGGTTTAGGGCCCACCCTAGCTAACAGCACATAGGATTGGAGAGGCTAGAGAGTTCCGATGGCGCGGCTAAAAAAGGGTAGGGAAGATGATCCATCGGCCTCCGCCGCTCGTCCTTTTCCTCCCCGATCCGGCCGGTGGGCCCCGCGCCCCCGTCTCATCCTGTGGCCCGACAACTACTGGTGGGCCAAGCATGAATTGGGTCACCATTGTTGGGCCCGTATTGGACGCAGGGCCATTGGCAGGTGACATGGTTTGTTTTATGCCTGAATCGATCATTATTACGCAAATTGTGAATCAAGATGACAGGTTAACAATTATTAAATATGGCATAAATTGCACGAAAGTTCTATATTCCGAAAGGAGCATACAGATAGGCATACACTGCTCCACGTCACCTCCATGCATGCTGCCACGTGTGCGTGACGAGGCAAAACCACCCTTGGACCGGTCAAAGGACCAAAACGGTCCGGTATTGGAAGTTCAGGGACCAAACAAGTCTGGTATTGAAGTTGAGGGACCAAATTGGTCCAAGAGGCAAAGTTGAGGGACTAAAATGGGACTTTTTCCTTTTTTATCCTATCATAGTGGCAGGGATGAGCGCTTCTTTCTTGTCCTTGCTTCACGCCACGACAAGAATTTATACGTAACTTCTGTTTTTTTACAGGTGTATTCGTGAGAGGAAGAGGTTAAAAGGTTCGCTCCAAAAATATATATATCTTCGCTTTTAGGTTTGGTCGGTAGATGGACAGGCGGCCACCTAGCAACGATATCCGCTAATCACGGGTGACGTGGCATTAGGCAAGGGCCGCGATGAGATGATGACGCCTTGGCTTGGTTTAGGGCCCACCCAAGCTAACAGCACATAGGATTGGAGAGGCCAGAGAGTTCCGATGGAGCGGGTAAAAAAGGGAAGGGAACGATGATCCATCGCCTCCGCCGCTCGTCCTTTTCCTTCCCGATCCGGACGGTGGGCCCCGCGCCCCCGTCTCATCCTGTGGCCCGACAGCTACTGGTGGGCCAAGCATGAATTGGGTCACATTGTTGGCCCGTACTGGACGCAGGGCCATGGCCGCACATGGTCCGCTTGCCACCGCTCACTAGCATCAGCGTGCATTTGCTGCGCTACTATATAGCGCGTATAGCGCTAGCTCACCCCGCGCTGGCCACGTCGCTCGGAAAAGGCTGGCCGTTCGATCGCGCCTCGCTGTCCTCTGTCCAGAGTCCAGACCGTTCGATCCGATCTGACGACTTTGCATAAATTAAACCCCCTGAACTCCATGGATTTATGTTTCGGTCCCGTCTCTTCGCGGAACGGCACCTGCTCAACGCTTTCGCCCCGCTGCAATTTTCCGCCCACCCCATCAAGGTTTTTCGTCGCTCGCGGATCGGCCCTTTTGGCCTTCGTAGGTACACCTAGGGTTGGGGACAAATTACCCGCTTTGCCATCGGGCTAGGGTTGCCCGCGCCGTCTCCTCCCCCTCTCCTATTTGATCTGTTCGTCAGGTTAGCAGCTGGCCGTGGTAAGTGCAAATCTGTCGCCTTGCATCTGAACAGCCGATTTTGCGTGCTCACCGATCCTATCATCTTTGTTTCTGCACGGCATGACTGGGCTCTTTGTTTTTTTACTGTTTTGGTTACTTGATTGGAGCGATGGTGGCCTCTCATTTGGAGAATGTTGTGTTCTCTGTTAAGCTGTGTGCCTGCGTTGTCTTGCCAGGTAAGTTTTGATTTATTTGTTCGTTGTGTCACTTTATTATCTGTTGATACATCTTTCTGCGCGCCGATGACGACGTTCTCTTCCTTATTCTTTTCCTTAAGGAAGAATCATGACAGGGAGCAATGCTGGCCAATTAGTCTGAGTTCCTCGGGTTGTTCTTACCAGCAAGGCACACAAATGGCCATTTACTCTTAAGCGTCGTCAATTTCCCCTTAGACTCTCATATGCAATGACGATAAATAAATGTTAAGGCCAGACGTTATCCACTATAGGTGTGTATTTGAACACCCCAGTATTCACACATGGTCAGTTATATGTCGCTGTATCTAGGGTGAGTCATAGGACTGGGCTAAAAATTTTGATTGTGAAACATAGTGTATGCAGAAATCTTGCCCGTTGTCTAATTCAGCATCAAGGTATATTATCTTTTCAATATATCGCAGCTTTTTCTTGCACTTTGCTGTCATTCGTTGGGTGTTGTCTTAATGTATGAGATCTGATGGTGCTTACTGCTTAGTATATTCACGTTGCAGGGTGGAATCGATGGAGCAGGCCGCTGCTGCGCGCTGCTGCTTGAGCCACCGATTTGTCTTCCTGGCAGGTTACATCGCAGTAGTTTCTATCAGATGATGATGTCTTTCTGCCCTTTTTAATTTACCACAGGGTCAGATCGATTGAACATGCCGTTATTACATACTGCTACTTAGATCACCAGCTTATCTTCCTGGCAGGTTATATCATAGTGGTTCCTATCTGATGATGCTCATTTTTTGTCCTTGTTACTTCCCTTTCCTCGCAGGGCTAGAAAAACTTATTCGTGTCTTACTGGCCTCTAATAAAAATGCTTTTGCTATATCTGTGATTTGTACTTCGCGTGCTTGATGCCTCAGCTTGCTTTTTCTAAGTCTGTTGGCGTTGTTTCGGCCGGTTAGCATGCTCTATCGTCAGTAATATCAGTGATATCACTGCTGCTATATTTCACTTATTACGTGCGCTAAAACTAACTTGTTCCCAGAGCCAGATTCGATCAATGTACATGATAAAATAAGCATTGCTTACGTAGGGCGGTGTATAGGATCACATAATATATTGTTTAGAGAGTACCGGCCAGCAATTTCACATGAGCTCTTTTCTTAGTTTGATTTGAATGCCTAGCATCTTCTTTAGAAAAAAACATAAACCGCTATGATGTTGAAAAATATAAATTTAGCATGTCCTGTTATTTCAAGCTCACATTTATTGTTTGTGACGAGATTTTTATTAGTCTTTCATTTCATTTAGCATGTCCTGTTATTTCAGCCTCACATTTCACATGAACTTATTTTCCATTGTTGTTATGACATTTAGTGAATTATTTTATAGAGCTAATGCTAGTGAATCAGGCATGTATCGTAAATTTACTGTACGGGGCTTTACCCACGCGCGAAGCGCGTGAGCTCCGCTCGTGTAATAGAAGATGACATGCACATTGAACTCTTATAAAAGAGAGAAAAAATGGGTCCTGACTCATGACTCATGAACGTTGAGGAACGTTAAGGATCCGCCAACTCAAATATAACTTCTTGTTTGCCGTCATCCGGGAAAGAAACACGCGCATTAGTTCAAAACCTTTTATCGTGGCTAATAAGGAAATTTGGTTATTTGCCACTCGTTTCATGTGTCTTCGCTAAAATGGCACTCGTGTCTAAATGACATATGGAACCATCTAGCGAAGCCACTTGTTGAGAATAAGACAGCCTTCGCTAATAAGAATTTGTTTGGTTGCCCAATGGTGGACGATCCAAGACAATTTCATAGATGTTAGAGGAAATGTGAAGGATGAACGTAGATACATGTGGGTTGGGGTGTCGGGGTGTAAAGGATGGATCCATCCACGTCAATTGTTTGGTTATTCTTTGTTTGTTTAGGATGAATTGGTTTGTACAAAGACACGTTGTCGGTGAGAAGTTGCTTGTTGAAGCTCGGGTCGTCGCCACTGATGCTTAGGGCATCGCCGCCCAAGAGAACATGCCTCTCGAAATCAGTCTGCCATAAAAGGAAAGAGGGTTAGCAAAGCTAGCTCTATGGCATTGGTGTGCAAGATGGCACATCGAAGGGAGGGGTGCTGCCTTGTCTCCCTGTCAAATAGTGTGATGACGATTCGCTGAAGAGAGGTGCTAAAAATTTGGAAAGACACCAACGTAAGCTTAGGCACGTGCCATTGGCAGGGCATTGAAGCCTAGGAGAACGCATGCAAGTAGTGCTCCTGCGTGGGCCGCCGGGGGAGCACTAGAGCTTGGGAGGACACGCCAAGTAGTGCTCGGAGAAGATGTCGCATATGAGGGTGTTGGAGCTTGGTGAAGTGCCACCTAAGATGTCAATTGTTTGTTTTATGTTAACTTTTTACCTTATTTTTGACTTTGTACGTGGAAAGATAAGGTAAGTTAAGTTAGAATTAGGAGGCCTCTCCTAGCGTCGCGTTAATTCCAAGCATGGTAGAATGGTGTTGCTTGGTCTACCGCTGATGCCTAAAAGGTTGATGTTGGAGGCTCAGAGCATGATACAAGTGAACTGCCTAAGGTGCACAAGCCCATCCGTGTTTTTCATTCTTGATCACCACAATCAAAATCTTTGTGCAATATTCCCTTCTTGGGTTGAATTAATCCAATGTGATTTGGTTTTGGATGGGTGCAACCAAACAATGAAACCGTCGTATATGACTCTCTCTCTCTCTCTCTCTGCCTCTCCAACTCGTCTCTCGCTTGTTCTCTTTGATACAAGACGGCGAGGACTACCCCTAGCGTGGAACTATGGCAACGATGAACACCCACAAGTTTCCTATCCATTGGCGGGGACTCTTCCAACATCAGCAGTGGTGATTCTTCTACTCCGCGACGACGACAACGACTCTTCTACTTGGCGGTGGCAGTGGTTAGTTCTAGACCTCTCCATGGTGGCGGCGACTTCGATTCCTCCTAGTTTACTCACGATGAGCACCTTGGCTCCTCGTCCTCTCCTCAGCGCATGGTGGGTCGGGTATTGTCGGATCGTGTTATGTTCAGATTGAGATCGATGAGCTTTTGGATCTCAATGCAGGTCAGGTCGGGTACGGTCGAGACAATATTCAACCCAACAACCCACCTAGATTTCTAGTTGTTGGATCATCAATATAAATAAGAGATTTTACAAAAAGGGATTGGCATGACACTAGGCTACTTAGAGTTAAATAACTCTCAATCGATTTTCTGAACCATAGATCATACATCTCTATAGAACATATAAAAGATATAACCAAGCATTTAGATACATGAAAAAATCGATTAAGAATTTCATAAAAATCAATCGGTCGCATACTCGCATATTGATTCGCAAACGTGTCGGAAAAAAAAATCTGATATAGTATCAACAAATACGGGAAATTAATCCTCGAGTGGCACCTAGCAACCGTCCACCAATCCAACGAATCCAGAAAACACCATGACCGCCACGCCGCCGTCACTCCCACCGGCGGCTTCCCCTCCGTTTCACCGCAGCTTCTCTTCTCTCCCCTACTTATTTGCTCTCGCCCGTCTCCCCGACTCTTCTCACCCTCGTGCGCGCCAACCGCGGCTCGCGAAACCCAAATCGCCCACCTCTCTCTCCGCCGCCGCCGCCGCCGCCGCCGCCGCGGTTGTTGTTGTTGTCTAGTGCTGGGGATGGCGGTGGACACTGGCACGGGGGCGGAGTGCGCCGCGGCGGCGCCGCTGCTGGCGCGCGAGGACGGGAGCCGGCGTGAGGCCGGGGCGGGGGCGGGGGCGAACTGCGCGCAGACGCTGGGGAACGTGGTGGTGTCCATTGTCGGCACCGGGGTGCTCGGCCTCCCCTACGCCTTCCGCTCCGCCGGCTGGGTCGCCGGGGCCCTCGGCGTCGCCGCCGCCGGCTGCGCCACGCTCTACTGCATGCTGCTCCTTGTCAGTACACCGACCCCCCCTTGCGCTGCTTCTACACCCTTCTCCGCACATATTTACTTTCACTGTGTGTTTTCCTTACGTGTTTCTTTCGTGTGTGCTTACTGAACCTGGATGGTATGTAGTGTAGTCATCTTCGAATGATCATTCTGATGATATTTTTGCCAAATACTAAATATTTTGGGAACTGCTACGGCGTACAGTCTACGATGCGATGCATGCATATTATACAATTGTGGCATGCTGTTCTGTTCATGTTTTTTTAATTGAGAACATCTGTCTATGAAGATTTGAATAGCAGTCATATTTAAACTTCAGAAAGATCCAATCAGGAGAGAGGAGAAGGGGTAGCTCATAGCTGTACCGTAGTATTGTGATGAATGACATGTTAAAATGTCATCGACAGGGTTAGTTGCCATAGCCATTCAGGATAAAATCTCTATAATCTCCTCTAGGATGGGAACTGTAAAGGAGCATGTTTCCACGCTTTCTATATATTTTTTACTCAAAAGTTTCAATCAAAAGTATGATTCCAAAATTCTTCCAATATAAGAGGAAGAATTTCTTGCAAACAATCAAGAGGTGAACTCGAACATGAGAAAGAAGAAAGACGAAATGGATTTCACAACCACTAACTCGAAGCAATCCTGGAATTCTGGAAAATATGGAATAGTTTTTGAAGTGCTGTGTTTTTAGATAATGGGAAAATCTCAAGATGTACTCAGCCCTCATAAGCCCTGATTGTGGCCGTATTTCTTTAAACATGAGACATTCATCAGCATTCTGTATGGACAATCAACCTCTCTGACATTTATTATTTGTTTCTTTTGAGCATGCTGCATGCTTTCAATTAAACTATTCCTGAGAATATTTTTTAGGCCTGCTTCATATAAATGTCTACTATTTTGATGTTAACGGTAACAAATCAAATGAAACCTGCAAATTCTATGCCATATCATTACTTTTATATAGTAATCAACTTTTTTATAAGGTTATTACGTTTAAGCTGTTTAATTTATTTGGTATTCTTTGTTGATCTGAAGGTGGACTGCAGAAATAAACTAGCAGAGGAAAAGGAAGAAATGGAGGAACCATGTGGTCATTATACATATGGAGATTTAGGTCAAAAGTGCTTCGGAACTTTAGGTCGATGCTTGACAGAAATCCTCATCCTTGTTTCGCAAGCGGGTGGTGGTGTAGCTTACCTGATATTCATTGGTCAAAATCTCTACTCCGTCTTCAGCCAGTTTATGTCACCAGCTGGCTTCATCTTTGCAGTCCTCTTGCCTGTGCAAATCGGACTCTCCTTCATCCGCTCACTGTCTTCTCTTGCACCGTTCAGCATATTTGCAGATGTATGCAACGTCCTGGCAATGGCTATTGTTATCAAAGAGGATCTTCAACTTTTTGATCATCCCTTTGCAAATAGGAGTGCTTTTAATGGGTTTTGGGCAATACCATTCACTTTTGGAGTAGCATTGTTCTGCTTTGAAGGATTCAGCATGACTCTAGCACTGGAAGCATCAATGGCGGAACGGAGAAAGTTCCGCTGGGTACTTTCTGAAGCAATTGTTGGGATTATAGTTGTGTATGCGCTTTTTGGAGTGTTCGGTTACTTGGCCTATGGTGAGGCAACAAAAGACATCATCACACTTAATCTTCCCAATACTTGGTCTTCTGCTGCAGTGAAGGTTAGTGACATTATTTTAATTCAACCCATCTGATAGTTTATTGAAAGGTGTTGCATGCTCTTGCTTTTAGAAATAGGTTCAACTTGAAATATGCTGTCGTAGTTGCAATATCCAAAATGATTCGATACTTGAAGAGAATACTGCCATCAAATACAGATTAATTGTGCGTGGAAGATATGGAAAATTAAGTAATTGATTGTCTAGTCATCATAGGGACTTGAGCACCAATGGAATAGCGATGTGTACTAACAGTATGAAATCTATTTGACAGGTTGGCCTATGCATTGCGCTAGCATTCACGTTCCCAGTAATGATGCACCCGATCCATGAGATCGTTGAGGCGAGGTTCAGATCAAATGGATGCTTCCAGAAGCTTTCCCACAAGGTCCGTGGTGCTGAGTGGTTTAGCTTGCACTCGAGCCGCATTATTATGTTGGCCATTCTGGCTGTCGTGGCGTCTTTCGTCCCTGCATTCGGGTCATTCATCTCCTTCGTCGGGAGCACAGTGTGTGCGCTGCTGTCCTTCGTGCTGCCTTCCCTCTTCCATCTGAGCATCATGGGGTCGTCGATGAGCCTGTGCCGACGATTGCTCGACTATGGTTTCCTTCTCTTTGGCCTGTCTTTCGCAGGCTATGGACTGGTCACTGCGCTCTCACACTGACCGCTGATCCAAACATTCAAGAACCGAAAGTTGGTATTCAATTCAACGAAATTCTCTGTCCTGGACAGTGCAAACCTGACTAATCTGGAATCTTGAAATGGCAGACACCCAAGAGAGATGCCTTTAGGGATGCAAATGGGTTGATCCTAGGGTCATCTTTGGCCCTGCCTAGTTCATTTATTTGTACTAAATAGATTAGAAATCAAGTTTTTAGTGCAAACAAATTAACTAGAGAAGACCAAAGGTGGCCCTAGGGTCGTCCTATTTGCATCCCTAGATGCCTTGGTGGTTCCTAGCGTTTCACAGTTCCTAACACATGATGTCGAGAATCGAGATGTGACATGTTAGGTGGTGCAGCCTTATAGCTTTCTATGTGTCTTCAGGGTGTTCTGCACATGGGCAATAGACAGCTCGTTGCCCGTCTAATCAATTTCCATACGTTTTATGTTTTATACAAGGTGATGTATAATGCTCTTGATGTCCTTAGCTGGGGTGAGTTGTTTGTGATTCTGATCTGGTGTTGTGTGTTGCTGCCATGTGCTTTTTCAACCTGACAGCCGATAGTAATGAAATAATGCTGAATGCAGCACATTAACACTGTTGTCTGTCATCTGCGGTGGCTGGTGAAGACTGAAGCTGCTCCCGATTTGGAATGATATTCTCTGCAATTCCCACGTGGCAACATGTGGTGTCAACAAGGGTTCAAGATGCCTAGTCAAAAACAGGAACTCCTGATAGAGGATTTTAAACAGAATCGCCAAGACCATGCAAGTTCCTTTTAAAAAAACTCTTGTAGGATTAGGGTATGAAAAGCCTAACTTTTTGAAATTTATAATTTCGGTTGATTATAGCATCCATTGATCACATTGGTGAGCTCGTCGGTGAGGTGAGGACCGGACAAAAATATCGGAACTTGCAAAATGATACTAGAAAATTTTAATTTGGATTGGTTTTAGGCTTGTAGCCATTAGTTCGATGGTGAGCTCACCGAGCAGTTTTTGTTGGTTTTGCGGGCCCTGGTCTAACAATAGACGGCGTATGCATCGAATGGGATTAAAAAAAAACCAGAACCTGCAAAATGACAATCCTTTTGGACGACAGCTCACGACAAAAATCAAAATTACTATATTTTTAGGTTCTCATCATTTGGCGCTGTGGTGTTTTTATACTCCTTGGTGGCAAACTCGGACAGCAGTGACGCTCTACTACGTATAGGATCTGCTTCGATAAGATCTATCAAAGAATTTTGGTTTTTGTGTAGACCCGATAAATAGGAGAATAAGAGGTCTTGACGGCGTCCTTACGGTCGTCTACAAGATGACTGTTCCTAGGTGACGGTCGAAGAATGTGTTTAGAATTTGTGGCTTGCAAAGTTCACGTGCTACCGTGCTTGTTTACGCTTCTGCTGCCGCGGCAGCCACCACGCAGAGCCACACTGTGTCCTCGTCGAGCCAAGCGCCCGCGATAAGGGCGCACCGCTGTAGTCACGTGCCAGCAAGGAGGTGGCCGCCGTTTCCGCCGCTGGTGGGCGGCTTGACCTAGGAGGAGAGGGTAAGGGAAGGTTGAAGTAGGACCCGATTACTTTTCTAGGAAAGTTTAGTGGCATTTCTGCAAAGTTACCCAATGGGTATTGGCACGGATCACGGTGCAAATCTTGTTGTCGTGGATATATGAGATGTCACCGTCAGAACTAAATATCCATTAAACACCGTGTAAAGCCCACGTAATAGCCAATGGTCTCGAGATCGGTAGCGGGGGCCTTCATTGTGATGACAATTACGTCCATGTATGGATCTCCGGATGATCACGTTTGGTTGTATCATTTGTGCATGCATGTTCGGATGGCTGCACGAATTTGTGCTAACACGATAATGCTCGTGTCGGCACCGCTTCAATGGTTCTACGAGATTCTCCTAAAAAATGACAAGGTAACCTTTAAGGTGTCCCAAGTTGTTGATTAGGGTAAATATGTAATAAATATTTTTATCAATTCTCGACAAAACAGCTTACAAGTGGATTTGGAATATTTTCACATGGTTTCGACGACTAGTCACCAGAAGGTTCTCCTCTAGATATGTAAGTTTGACTATTTGCCTCTTTATCTTACTTGCACCATTTGGTTGATGGAGGTAAATATTTGGAATTGAGGCTTATAAATGTTCCTTCGAAACCATAAATGAATAAATTTTGTACAGTGATCATTTTTTATGCGGATGTTGGACGAAAGCTACAGCCATGAAGTGAAAGGATAGTTTGGTTGTTCTAAGCTAGAAAGTACATACTTTTCTATATTTCTAGGGGCTAGCTTTATAGTGAAAATTTGTATCAGTATTTTTTTCATTTTTGTTTTTAGGCCTTTGTATTGTAAATTTGTAATATATGTGTTTGACTTTTTAATTGTGCTATCGTTGTATAAATCTCTGGTTAGTACCGATGTTAGGAGTCATACTCCTATTCTCTTAAAATAGAACTATAAATCACATTGCACGTAGGGTTCGACCATGCATGAACCAAAATATTCGTTTCGATGAGTCACATAGAATCAAATCGAGCTCAGATTAAAATAGGATCATGCTCAATTACAAAAGTAACCAAGCGAATTGCAGACTCCCTACTGCTACGAGAGTACAAGCAGCTTTTCATCTGGTGAAATGCCCATATTCTTTTGCATGAAGTTGGTCAGGCTGCTTACATCCTATAAAAGAATGCTCATGATTAAACTAGGTCAGATTGCAATAGGACAAGAATATATTAACCTCGCCTTATCATTATGGCAGGTTAAAGCACACTCATTGATCTCTGGGTAAAAACAATTCAAAAATAATGTCACTTATCAATGTAAAATGATAAATATAATGACTCAACTTTTGGACACACCTGAAGGTAATTCCATCGGCTTCTATTTTCAATTCCACTGATTCGGTGCGGTTGTGCTCTGGCGATAGCTCTGGCGTCCAGGCGCTCGTCCCCGCTGCCGGCCGCCGCAAGGGGCCGGCGGTGAGGCCCTGGCTCTCTCCGCTTTAGGATCCACCACGCGTCTGCAGCTCGCCACTCCGGCAACTGCATCCACTCGACAAACCGTCGCTCACGCTCCCTGCTGTTCTTCCTCTTCAGCTCCGTCATGGTCTGCCAGGGATCAGTCGATAGGCTCTCCCTAGCCTGGTGCGGAACCCCTACGAGCTCTTCCCCGGACTCCCCCCTCGATCTGGGTCAGGGGACTCTCGCCTCCAAGTGTAGATCTGTTTCTCCGGGACACATTCTTCAACCATCGCCAGATCTAGATCCGGCGCCACCTACGAGTCAACCCATCAGGCCCCAGTGTACTTCTTCTGCGACGACTCGAAAGCCAGCCAGTCAAGCTCCGCACCGTTTTGATGGAAGGCTCATATTCCCGGATCCTGCTCCTTCCTCGCCAATCTTTCGAAGACTTGGGCCGCGCCAAGCAGTTCAAAATCAGGTCTCTACAGCGCCTGCACCCCAGGCGTCACACGACAGTGGTGGTTGGCCTAACTTCAATGAGGCTAGTGGCAGTTGGCCCCGCATCAATGAGGCATCAGTTCCACAACATGCAGTCGATGGGGGCGACGGGTGGGAGTTAGTAAAAGCCCCCTTCTGGTGGCGAAAAGGCCCCTCCAAGCAGCCTCGTAAAGAACTCAATCCTTACTTCAAAGATAGAGTGAAGGGCCGTTGTTTCAGATGCCTCGCTAAGGATCATCGCATCGCTCAATGTCGTGACCCAGCTCGTTGCCTGCGCTGTGGGAGATCTGGGCACCTTGCTCGTGCTTGCCGCGCGCCGAGGAGGAGGCCGGTGCCATTCTCTCGGCCTGCCCACATGCCGCCTCCAGTCCCAGGAGGCATCCTTCACCTATGGCGGGGCCTGCCCGCGATGTTGCCACTCTACCCCTGGGGATCCCTCTGTACGTCCAGGATTCTCTGTTCGGTTTGTTCCTCACTCCAGGTCTGCTTCTCAGGAGGAAAGGGAGCTTCAAAAATCGGCGGCTTTCATTGTCTTGGTAGATGATGGAAATCTAGACGCAAATCAGGTACTCTCCTTCCTGTTCGACAGGCTCAATCTAAACCTTGGAGATGTGGCTGTGCGGAGTGGGGTCCCCGTACTTTCCTTGCTAAATGTGCTTCTGAGGAAATTAGAAATCTTCTGGTTTCAGTGAGTCCTTTGCATGTTGGAAATACACACTTGGCTATCTCAAAATGGTCGCGTAGAATGTATGGTGAACAATCCGTGGCGAGATTTAAGTTGAGGGTTTGCATCGAAGGGCTGCCTCCTCATGTCTGGAATCTGCAAACTGCCCAAGCCCTTTTCAGTACCTCCGGAGTTGTGGACCATGTTGATGAACCCAGGACTGATCAAGAACAAGGTTGTTTCTGTGTCTGGCTATGGACTTCAGATAGCTACGGGTTAGCCAAAACAGCGGTCATTCATGTGCAGGAGCCTCCGATTCTCTCTTTAGTGGCTTCTAGAGAGATTGGGGTGGGGCATTTCTCTTTGGATAGTCCCAGAGCACAGTGGCTTGCTTTCAATGTGCTTATACATGTTGATGAAGTCCTAGATTTCCAACCTCGTCGCATCACGCAAGGGCCTTCTGGTTCCTCGGTGGTTCCTGGAGCTTGGGCACCTTGCCGATACACCTACCAGTGGAGACTTGGGAGCAGAGATGATGTCATACAGCCAAACACATTACCCATGAGAGAAAGGTTGCAGTTCGGCCCCCCTCCAAGTCTCCTTCTCCTCCTTCGCCAAGACCACCATCTAGGCAAAGGGGTAGGGAAGAGTCGGTTCAGTCATCCAAGGGATCCCGCCGAGAAGAGGGTGGCAAGGGTGATTTACCTGTAGGCCGTCGCCGCCACCATGGAGGACAGCAAGATGACTCAGCTTTCCCACCTCCGGATAAGTTAATTCTGCTAAAAAGGAATGGGCAAATCAATATCCCTCAGGAACAGCTAGTTGCTGAAACAAATGGCGGCCTACTTATTCCGAGCTTTGAATCACAGGAGGTTAATCTGACTATCTCTGACCTCGTTGAACCTGACATGTTTGTCAACTTTTCTTCTGAGCAGCACATTTTTCAAGACCCAATGATACTCGAAGCTACCACTATAACCCCGGTGAATGGGTTACCCATTGCCGTCCAGCCATCTCCGGTCAATCCGACCGAATAGGAGGATACCTCTAACTCAGTCTTGGCTATCAGAGACTTAATTGCAGGCCCTACTCCCAAGTTCCTCCTTCAGGCTCCGGATCGCATCCTGCCCGAAGAAATGGTCGGTACGAACAAAGCTCAAGTCCAGAGGAAGAGCGCCAGGCTGGCGGCCAAGCCATCTGCAAATCTACCTGTCTCCGTGAGAGCTCAGAAGCGACTTGCAACGAAGCTAGGCACTCTCAGGCCCGAAGATCAATGGAATGATGAAGCTGTCAAGCGTTTCATTACTTTTTTCAACATCCCCCTATCCATTGAGGCGGTTCGGAACATTGCTGAAGCGGCTAGCTTGGGGGGTGTCGATCTTTTCAAGGCTGTTGGGGCGGCAAACTGGGATCAATGCGTCGAGTAATTCAGATCAATGCCCATTAGTAGTGGTATCGCAAAGCTCATGTGTTGGGCTCACAAAAACTGTTGTATCTCTTCTCCTAACCTTTTGGCTCCCTACTGCCTTTACAAACTTGTCGCTTGCTTCAGGACGCACTATGTTGCGGTTATGTCCAAATTCTTAAAACAGGCTTTAATCCGACCGTCTGTGGTCGTTGTCTCTCTTAGGCCTGCCCTTGCTACAAGTACAGCGCTGTCTCCCGCTGTTGTAATCCTAGGGAGGTATGTCTGTCGTGCAATGGTGGAGATGTGCACTAATCAACTTCAGGCTGCTGTTCATGGAGGTTCCTCCTCGTTTCCCCATGTCTCAACATAACTGTAATATCCTATCATGGAATGTGCGGGGCCTGGGGGCGCCGGTTAAAAGAAGCTTCGTTCGAAACTTGATCCAAGAAACAAGAGCATTGGTGGTGGCTCTCCAGGAAACTAAGCTTCAAGTGATGGATGCAAGGTTGATCTCTGAAACTCTAGGGGCTACCTTTGCCAGTAACTTCTGTTTCATTCCGTCCCAAGGAACGAGGGGAGGTGTTCTGCTTGCTTGCTCTGGTAACCACCTAAACCTCTCTTGTATTAATATTGGTGAGTTCACTCTGACAGCCAATATCACGTCGCTGGATGATGCGGAAACATGGTCCTGTACTATTGTTTATGGACCACAGACTGAGGCGGATAAGAGGAGCTTCCTTACTGAACTTCTATCTCTAAGAAACATGGTGCAAGATAAATGGTTGCTCTGTCGAGATTTCAACATGATAACTCATCCTAGTCAAAAGAGCAATGGTGCAAATATTTCCTGGCAGCTTATGCAGGATTTCAACAATGTCTTGGATGCCTGTGGGGTGAACGAATTTAAAATGTCTGGAAAGAAGTTTACTTGGTCTAACCGAAGAAGGCAGCCCATTCAAACCAAAATTGACCACTTTTTCATCTCTGGACAGTGGGGCATAGCTTTCCCGAATGCTCTGCTTAGGCCTTTGGCTTCAACACTCTCAGACCATAACCCAATTTTGATGATTGGAAACGCGGAGGCGCCAAAATTTAAAGGCTTCAAGTTTGAAAATTTCTGGATTCTTTTGCCCGGATTTTTGGACACGGTGGAGCAAGCTCGGAACAAGCCGGTCATCTCAGGGGATGCAATGTGGAGGGTTTCAATCAGACTTAAAAGAGTGCAAAAAGATCTTACAAAGTGGAGCAGAAAGATAGTGGGCAACGTCAAGCTACTATTAGCTGTGATAGGAGAGGCAATTCTCAGACTAGAAACTGCAGAAGAAACACGCAGCCTCAACGACCTTGAGCGTAATCTCATGGCTGCCTTGAGAAATAGAGCCCTTGGGTTAATAGCTATGAATCGGTTGTGTCTCAAGCAAAGAGCTCACGAACTTCGAGTCAAAGCAGGTGATGCAAACTCAAAATTCTTTCACAGCAAAATTTGTGGCCGTCGTCGAAAAAATCATATTCAACTCCTTCACACAGCCCAACAGCAGGTTCTCCATGACCATGATAGCAAGGCAAATGAACTTCTCTCCTATTTTAAGCAAGCTTTCGGCTCAAAAGGGATTAGAGAGAAGAGTTTGCTTTGGCAATCCCTTCATATCCCACAGATTAATTTGGAAGCATTGGAAGATGAATTCTCCGAAGATGAGATCAAAAAGGCAATCTGGAATATGCCGAACGACAAGGCGCCTGGACCTGATGGGTTTGGGGCAATTTTCTACAAGAAGGCCTGGAATATAGTTAAGGCTGAGATCTGCGCCCTTTTTCGCCAACTTCATGAGGAGCGGGGGAGGAAATTATATCTTTTAAACTCCGCATTCATAACCCTCTTGCCAAAAAAAGAAGGATGCATCACGGTAAAGGACTACAGGCCGATAAGTCTCTCCCACAGCATTGGCAAAATTTTCTCAAAAGTACTGGCGTCTCGCAAGCTCGGAACAAGCCGGTCATCTCAGGGGATGCAATGTGGAGGGTTTCAATCAGACTTAAAAGAGTGCAAAAAGATCTTACAAAGTGGAGCAGAAAGATAGTGGGCAACGTCAAGCTACTATTAGCTGTGATAGGAGAGGCAATTCTCAGACTAGAAACTGCAGAAGAAACACGCAGCCTCAACGACCTTGAGCGTAATCTCATCGCTACCTTGAGAAACAGAGCCCTCGGGTTAACAGCTCTGAATCGGTTGCGTCTCAAGCAAAGAGCTCGCGAACTTCGAGTCAAAGCAGGTGATGCAAACTCAAAATTCTTTCACAGCAAAATTTGTGGCCGTCGTCGGAAAAATCATATTCAACTCCTTCACACAGCCCAACAGCAGGTTCTCCACGACCATGATAGCAAGGCAAATGAACTTCTCTCCTATTTTAAGCAAGCTTTCGGCACAAAAGGGATTAGAGAGAAGAGTTTGCGTTGGCAATCCCTTCATATCCCACAGATTAATTTGGAAGCATTGGAAGATGAATTCTCCGAAGATGAGATCAAAAAGGCAATCTGGAACATGCCGAACGACAAGGCGCCTGGACCTGATGGGTTTGGGGCATTTTTCTACAAGAAGGCCTGGAATATAGTTAAGACTGAGATCTGCGCCCTTTTTCGCCAACTTCATGAGGAGCGAGGGAGGAAATTCTATCTTTTAAACTCCGCATTCATAACCCTCCTGCCAAAAAAAGAAGGATGCATCACGGTGAAGGACTACAGGCCGATAAGTCTCTCCCACAGCATTGGCAAAATTTTCTCAAAAGTACTGGCGTCTCGGTTAGCTTCGGTGATTGATCAGCTCATTTCAAATGCACAGAGTGCTTTCATACACCGACGAGCCATCCATGATAACTTCTTAGCGGTCAAGAGCATTGTCCAGACCCTGCACAAGAAGAAGATCCCGACGATATTCATTAAACTGGATTTCCAGAAAGCTTTTGATAGTGTCAGTTGGGAATATCTTCTGGAACTTATGGAGGCTTTTGGTTTTGGTCAAAAATGGCCCAATTGGATATCCCTTTCTCTGGCTGCTTCCAACTCAAGGGTTCTTTCGAATGGAATTCCAGGAGAGGGTTTCTTACATGCTAAAGGGGTTAGACAAGGCGATCCCCTATCTCCTCTTCTTTTCATTCTTTCCATTGAACCATTGAGGTTAATGTTGGATTGCGCGACAGATCTCAACCTACTGCCACCGTTGCCGAATGAAGCTCATAGATTGAGAATTTCTATGTATGCTGACGATGTGGCTTTGTTCGCAAACCCCGAAGAGGGAGAGCTCAAGGCTATTTGGGAAATAATTACTATATTTAGCCAAGCTTCTGGTCTCAGCATTAACCTCTCCAAATGTGAGGCATACCCCATCAAATGCCAGTCTTCTTTTTCACAACATTTCTGCGACCTGCTCCGGATGCCGGTGAAGAACTTTCCATGCTCCTATCTTGGCCTACCTCTGAGGCTAACTAACCTAAAGAAGACGGACTTTCTTCCATTACTCAGCAAGGTCAGAGGAAAGATTCCAGTCTGGGAGGGGAAATGGATCTCCAAAGCAGGACGGATTGTTTTAATCAATTCCGTTCTCACACCCATTTTGGTTTATTTCATGACTTGCTTTGAGCTGCCCTCATGGTTTGTTAAAAGGATTGACAAAGTCAGACGGAGCTTTCTATGGAGAGGCGTTGAAAATTGTAGCGGTGGCCACTGCTGGGTTAAATGGTCTCTTGTCTGTACTCCAAAGGCTTTGGGCGGCCTTGGAATCAAAGACCTCACAATGTTTGCAAGATCTCTGCGGCTGAGGTGGCTGTGGCTATCATTGACAGAGCCGAATAGGATTTGGAGCAAGCATCGCCTCCCTTGTAATGAAACTGATGAGGATTTGTTTCATGCATCCGTCCAGGTTGACCTGGGGAATGGGGATAAACTTCCCTTCTGGACTTCGAGACAGCTCCATGGACACTCGCCTAAAGAGTTTGCTCCGGCGTGCTTCAAGTTAGTGCATAAGCATTCGAGGAGATCCGTGAGTTATGAAATCAATGGTAACAGATGGCTGTCTATCCTGCGAAAGGTTGTTACCGCTGAACAGCTAACCCAGTGTTTCAATCTATACTATGCCTTAAGGTCCATCAATCTCACTGATCAAGAGGACGAGATCAGATGGCGATGGAATGATATCGGTCTTTATTCCGCAAAGACGGCGTACAATATCCACTTTCATGGTAGGTTTGCGACCAACAGTTTCAGCAGAATATGGAAGGCCCTTGCGGAGAACAAGTGTCGTTTCTTTGCTTGGGTAGCTTTATGGGATCGGGTTCCAACTGCCGACCTGCTTCAAGCTAAAGGCTGGCCAAATTCTAACCTCTGCACCCTCTGTGAAGTACAGCCTGAAACTTCTGACCATTTGTTTTTCGGATGTTCTTTTGCCAAAGAGGTGTGGACGAAGCTTTTGCACAGACACCAGTTCGTTTTGGAAGGTATCCTGCCCCAGAACCTGCCAGCGATGCTTCTTTTCTTCAAGCGCCGCGCTGAGGCTTCTAGGCTAAAGGAGGTAGATGGTACTCTAATCTACACTTTATGGAACTTGTGGAAAGAGCGGAATTCTCGTATTTTCTCGAACAAGTTTGGCTCCGCTCTCCATGTGTGGGAGAGACTGTTAGAGGATCTAAACCTTTGGAGATTAGCAGCCCATGAACCCCCTTGATTGCCTTGGTCGTATGCGTAAGCATCGACCTTTTGTAAAGACTCTCCTTCTTCTATGAATTTTAGCCTTTGGCAACTTTTCAAAAAAAAAAAAAGTAACCAAGCTAAAGTCCAATTTTATTCAAGCTCATGAAGCTCATCGATGGTCAAGTGCACACCACCCACCTAGCTAGTGCACTCTCTAAACAAAAAGATAGATCTAAAACATGCAAACCAAACGCCCTATTATATCGTCATTGTTTTGTCATTCTTATGTTAATTAATATGCATGTCACGCCTTAGAAAATGTCTAGGAGATAATAATCTCTATAAAACAATTGATGGGTATTTTACATTTAACCATGAGCTTAGGTCAACTGTCTCTTTCATGTGTTTCTGCTGCAATTCCAGAAAAGGCTCATGTCTTTGTGTTCTATTATACTAATATAGCGGGGTTGGCGGTTAGATGTAACAAGTTCTGTAAACACGCAAGTCGAACTGATTTCTTTTTTTTTTATAATGAGTTAATGACAGAGATTTTTTTCGTCGGATTATTGTTTGAATCGCTTTCATATCGTCAGACAGGTATGCTTTCTCTATCTCTGTCTTGTTCTACTTTGATTCAGATGAGATCATGAGACCACAAATTTGATTCCTATATGTTTTAGTGGAAGATTTTTGGTATTGAGTGGACCTTTGACAACCTAGCATGATATCTATGGTAATATTAAAATATCGGTGGGAAAATAAAAGGATGTCCTCTTTCTTCTTTTTATTTCTTGTTTCTGTTACTGTATCCCTTGATCACGTGATGGTGAAATGAAAAGGTTCAGTAGTGATGTATATATAAAACCTAACAAAATTATAACATTATCCAAATTATAACCTAATAAAACATATGATTTCCATGCATATAAATTATCTAATAGTATTTAAGAAGACATACATAAGTAAATATGTAAAAAGCTTCGAACCACCTTACCAGAGCACGGGACAATGAGTGAACGATACTTTTGTCAGTTCGCCGGCCAACAAAATGTTCAGAAACGTTCAAGGGAAAAAGAAGAAAAAAAATTCATGTTCAACTTATGTTTTAAGCTTTCAGATAAGTTTTTAAAATAAAAAACAGATTAAAAAATAACTTTTAAAATTCAGATAAACAAAAATAAATAGACATATGAATCAAATAAATCAAATACGCTGCCGAGAAATACCCTATGTTTTAAATTCTGCGGCTCTGGACTTCCAGGGAAGTTGACCCAGACGCGGCGCGGCTGTGCGAGTGCTCGATCCCGATCCCGATCCCGATCCCGATCCCGAGTGCTTCTTCTACGCGCTGTCTCTTCCAATCCCGAGTGCTCCATATGCACGACAACATTGTAGGATTAGTTATCAGTTGTCGCCGTCGCCGTCCACTGTTGTGTGCTCCTTGTACCAGGTAATCCGATCGTCTCTCTTCATCCCTTGATCCAATTCTGCCCCAAGAAACGCGACAAGAAGAAGCAGAGCCGAATGGTGGGCGGTGGAAACGGGCGGCGGGAGGCGCCTGGCGCCGCACTCGAGGAGCGGCTGCTGTCAGCGCAGCCACCGCCGGCGGCGGCGGCGGCGGCGGCGGCGGGGAGCGGTGGAGACGACGGAGGAGGCGGGAGGACGCCGGGGAGGAAGTGGGAGAAGACGTACCTGGACGTGCTGGGCGTGTGCTGCTCCGCGGAGGTGGCGCTCGTGGAGGGGCTCCTGGCGCCGCTCGCCGGCGTGCTGACGGTGTCCGTCGTCGTCCCCTCACGGACCGTCGTCGTCGTGCACGACCCCGCCGCTGTCTCCCAGTCCCACATCGGTAACCACCACCTCGTCGTCCCCCTCGCCGCCGAATCCTAGCGCCATTTCTCTGAATCTTTTTCACAAGAAACTGACAGATTTCAGTGCGTTGTCTCGCCGGAGCCAGTGAAGACACTGAACAGGGCAGGCCTGGAGGCCTCGGTGCGAGCGTACGGCGGCGGCGGCGGCGGCCGGGTCGTCGGCCGGTGGCCGAGCCCGTACATCGTCTCCAGCGGCGTCCTCCTCTTCGCGTCTTTCTTCCGGTGGCTCCTCCCTCCCCTGCAGTGGCTTGCCCTGGCGGCGGCCTGCGCCGGAGCCCCGCCGATGCTGCTCCGCGGGTTCGCCGCGGCGAGCAGGCTCACCCTGGACATCAACGTCCTCATGCTCATCGCCGTCGCCGGCGCCGTCGCTCTCAAGGACTACATGGAGGCAGGCGCCATCGTCTTCCTCTTCACCACCGCGGAATGGCTCGAGACCATGGCCTGCACCAAGGTCTCAATCCAACGGTCCAAAAAATCGACTGATGGATATTTAAAAAAACAGTCAACTGTTGAATAATCTTGCATTACTTTTCCAGCCTAAAGCGATAATTCCTCTCTCATATGCAGAGCTATAGACACATTTGCGACCATTACATGTGCTCTATAAATCCATGCTCAACCCCACTTAAATGTTTTATTTTAAAAATATCTATAAAATTTTTCAAAAAATTCAATCCTTTTCTTCTCCATCTTTCTTCTTTCCTCCTCTCCTCGAGCCACCAACCACCCATTGCCTCCATAGCCCACGACCGCCACACCGCTGGCCCGCGACCACGCCAATTTACACTGTGTTACCGCCCTAGTGGTGGTGGTGTCTGATTGTGGTTGGTTTGGGTCCTAAGTGAGAGTGGAAGAGAGAGAAGAGAAAGAAAGATCCAATTACTTAGAAATTAAGAACATTTTTTTTTTCAAAATCAGTTAGTTGGTCTCAACACGAATCTAAGCATAGGTCTACTAGTCATGAATGTTATGTGAGTAAAATTTTGTTTCCCGCATCAATTTGCATCCACAAGCGACATGAACATTATGACTTGTGAGTGCAGGCAATCGCTGGCATGTCATCGCTGATGACTACAATCCCGTCTAAGGTAGTCCTCCCAGAGACAGGTGAGGTTGTCAACGTGCGCGACGTCATTGTAGGCACAATCATTGCTGTCAAGGCCGGGGAGGTGGTTCCAATCGACGGTGTGGTGGTCGATGGGCAGAGTGAGGTTGACGAGAGCAGCCTCACTGGGGAATTCTTCCCAGTGCCGAAGCAACCACAATCCGAGGTCTGGGCCGGCACACTCAACCTAGATGGTAAGTGCATCTTCACAAGGAACTCTAAATAAACATTATATAACAATATTCACTGAACATTCTATCCATCTTTTATTAAAATTACTTTGAACTTTTACACTATACTATAAAAGATTTTCTCCCTCCACCCGACGCTCTATTTCTACACATCTTATTTTACAGCTATCATTGCGGATGCTCTAGTAATACGAATAATAGCGTGTTTTCGGTTCCATTGACAAGCATCTTGAGTGAAACGTCCATGTGTTGATGAGATCAGAGCTTGTCGATCACCATATTGCAGGTTACATCGCTGTGAGGACGACTGCTCTCGCTGAGAACTCTACGGTAGCAAAGATGGAGAGGCTAGTGGAGGAGGCGCAAAGCCGCAGGTCGGCGACGCAGCGCTTGATCGATTCTTGTGCAAAGTACTACACGCCAGGTACGAAAGTCTTAACTCAATTCAAGAGTTTCAAACCCGGCCATACCACGAACGAGCATGTTGTCCGATACATTTGCGTGCATATAGTTTTAATTCTAAATTTATATCGTGATTGATACGTACTCTTTTCTCGCTCTTGCTTCATCTGGACTCCTATTTTTATTATTTATTTATTGTATTTGATACGAGCTCTTTTTTAATCTAAGCCGTTATAATCTGATCCCATTATAATCAATTGTGTAAAATTTCTTTTCTCTCCGATTAACGTGAGAATTCTAGTGTTTTAGGATTATTGTGGTTGCTATGGTTAACTAACTCTGAATAATAATAACAATAGTAGTAGTAGTCGTGGTGGTGGTGGTGGTGGTGGTTATTCCAAGTTATTACAAATAATAATAATAATAATAAGGAACCGACTTAGTGGCAGGTAGCTGCTTTTGAGATTTATGGCCCCCACATACTCGACTAATAATAGTAGAAAACAAAAAAAAAGCACACATATTAAAAAATACAGAAATTAAACAAAATATTCAAACATAGTTAACCTAAAAAACTTGCAAACTAGGTTTCTATCTAAAACCAATAATTAATCAACAAAAGGTTGAAAAAGTAATGGAAGCATATATTTATAAGTTTTTCCAATACAAAATAACTAAATTTTCAATATAAAACTAAGTGAAAAAATAGTGTAAACAAACTTACAAAAACAAGTCAGCAATATAGACTACTTGAAAATGAAATAGTGGCCTGCCCAAAAACGCGAAAAGCAATGACTATCTTGGCAAAACTGTAATAACAATGAATACACTTTTGCTAGTCACCATGCGGCTGAGGCTTATTCAACTCTCAATCAATCTTATCACATACAGAGATGTTTTTATTGGATTTTTTATATACCTAAAACATCGATCGAGAGAGTTCAATAAATCTCAGTCGTTTGGTGTCAAGCGGGTCCTAGATAGATGTTGTTGGGTTTTTTATATACTTAAAACATCGATCGAAAGAGTTCAATAAGTCTCAGTCATTTGATGTCAAACGGGTCCCAGATAGGTAAGAGATATATACAAAATGGATGAAAAAAAAATCCATCAGAGACGTTGCTTGCTCCTGTGCACTGCAGCTGTGGTGGTTCTTGGAGCAGGGGTGGCTCTGCTGCCCTGGCTGCTTGGAGCAGGCGACCTCAGACGCTGGCTCCGGCTCGCGCTGGTGCTGTTGGTGAGCGCGTGCCCGTGCGCGCTGGTGCTGTCGACGCCGGTGGCCACCTTCTGCGCGCTGCTGCGGGCGGCGAGGATGGGGGTGCTCGTCAAGGGCGGGGACGTCCTAGAGGCGCTGGGCCAGATCACGGCGGCGGCGCTCGACAAGACCGGGACCATCACGAGAGGGGAGTTCAGCGTCGGCGAGTTCCGCGTGGCCGGCGGCGAGGTCGACATGGGCCGTCTCCTCTACCGGTACGATCGGCCACGACGATCCCATTTGCTGCACAGCTGCACTCAATCGATCTTGAACTTGATCTTGGTCATGATCTTGATGTTGCTAGCTGTTCATGTGGTGGATCATAAGCTGTTTGTGCAATGGGGTTTTTGGTTTTCAGGGTCTCGAGCGTTGAGAGCAGATCAGGCCACCCAATGGCGGCTGCACTCGTGGAGTACGCTCGCTCCAAATCCGTGCAGCCGAAGCCGGAAAATGTCGCCGAGTTTCGCATCTTCCCCGGGGAGGGCATCTATGGAGAAATCGATGGGAAGCACATCTACATTGGAAACAAGAGGGCCTTGGCAAGAGCGTCATGTCAGACAGGTGAGCAGACTCCAAGTACCTGCAGCCTACCTCAACCTCATCACTCAAGTTTCGGAAAGAAAGTTTACCTCTTTGATCTGTCCGTTTGGTTTAGTTGAATCAAAAGTTGAGTGTCTTTGGTCTTCGCCGAGTTGTGGTTTTTCGGTTTGTTTTAGGTTTGTGTTCGCCTGCAGTTGGTTGCCGGTTGTTGCGGCCACATTCTTAGCAGGATCTTCGTTTTATCACTTGCTGAGTGCTTAATGCTTCCTGGTGAGCCGAGTTAGTCCTACCATGGTGGGTCATGGGTGCGCTTTATCTCCGATAATCCAGGATTGACGCCTGTTGCAGCTCGTGTTTCTTAGAGTGAGTTTCGGAGTGGTCTTGTACTATTGCTCCTATTGATTCGCACTGAGTACTTACCGTGAGTCTGGAGCCTTCTACACCAGTCCTCCCCCTGGATGTTTTTCAGAGTCTGTACCTTAGGCTTTTCTGCAGTGTGTGTCTTTGGAGTGATTGTAAAAGTCTGCTTGTAACTTATTCTCTGTTGAAATGAAATTTCGACCTTTCTCAAAAAAAAAAAAGTTGAGTGTCTTTAAAAAATATATAAAAAAGGGTAAAAAATTATTAAGAAAATATTTTAAGATTTTTAAATAGAACTTTACGAAAGTCATAAAATTTATGTGAGAGTCGCCTGCCATCAAGCCTCTCTCAAAATATTAGCCTTCACAAAACCGTAAAAGAATAAATTTTGGTTTAACCAAACCACAAAGAGGGCGGTGAACTCAGTTTTTTTTCTTCTTATGTTTACAGTCGAAGAGATCGACGATCTGAAAGGTGTGTCCATCGGTTACGTGATCTGCGACGGGGAGCTCGTCGGGGCGTTTTCGCTCTCCGACGAGTGCCGGACCGGAGCAAAGGAAGCAATCCGGGAGCTGAGATCACTTGGGATCAAGACGGTGATGCTCACCGGTGACAGCACAGCGGCTGCCGTGCACGCACAAGAGCAGCTCGGAGGCGTCCTAGAGGAGCTCCACGCCGAGCTCCTCCCGGAGGACAAGGTCCGGCTCGTCGGCGAGCTGAAGGCGAGGGCCGGCCCGACGATGATGGTGGGCGACGGCTTGAACGACGCCCCGGCGCTGGCCATGGCGGACGTCGGCGTCTCCATGGGCGTGTCAGGGTCGGCGGCCGCCATGGAGACCAGCCACGCGACGCTCATGTCCAGCGACATGCTCAGGGTCCCCGAGGCGGTCAGGCTCGGGAGGCGCGCCCGCCGGACCATCGCCGTGAACGTGGTGGCCTCGGTGGCGGTGAAGGCCGCCGTCGTCGTGCTCGCCGTCGCGTGGCGGCCGGTGCTGTGGGCGGCCGTGCTCGCCGACGTCGGGACGTGCCTGCTCGTCGTGCTGAACAGCATGCTCCTCCTGAGGAAGAGCACGGACGGCTGGAAGCGCGAGGCGTGCCGCGCGACGGCGAGGTCGCTGGCAATGAGGTCGCAGCTCGCCGGCGCCGTCGCCGGCGCATCATCGAACGCCACAACCGCGAGCACTCAGAGGCCAGCTGGCCACGAAGGAACCAATGGTTGCCATTGCTGTCAGAAGCCATGCGGCTCTGTCGTGATCGATATCCCAGGCGGCGAGAAGCAAGACGAAGATGATCCAGCAACAGAGCTTACGACGGCGGAAGGCGACGTCGCTGCTGGGTGTTGCAGAGCCGGCGAGACGACTGCAGGTGACTCTTCCGTCGTGCCAACCAGGATCTTCGCATCGCAAGAACGATGCGCCATTGAAAGAGGACGCATCAAGGAAGCAGCTCCAGGACACAGCTGCGGCAAATCCTGCTGCAGCAAGGGCAGCAAGGGACCGTAAAATAAAATAAAATGCGCAAGGACAAAGTATCTGCTAAAATACAGGAGTTTTTGTTTAAGTCTAATATAAAGTGTGAAAGTATTTTAAAGATATACATAAAATGTGTAGTGAATAGTGTTATAAAATGTGCGTTTAGAACTTTGGATGTAGATGCTCTGAGAATGTATGTTGCTGGATCAGCCTGATTCTTAAGCGGAAAAAACGGTGCGAGACATGCACCCAAGACAGCATGGAATAAAAACAAGGCGCTGCTGACCTAGTGGTGAGCATGCATGGCAGTCTCCATTGCAGGAGATGTCAAGATTCGAGTGATATTGCACCATCGCCATGCAATGTTCCTGATATATACATGCATAACAGTTGGGAGTTTTTTTTTTCTGTGTAGTCTATTGTACAATTCTTGTCGGTCAGCGTTAGACAGGATCATTGCCTGGGCCGGACCGGATTTTGGGCCAAGCTTGAAAAAGCCCGGTCCCGCGAGATCAAGCCTGAGCCCAACCCAATATGTCAGGTTTCGATTTTGGACCCAAACCCGACCCGATGCCCGAAACCTGGAAGGTCGGCCCGATCATGGCTTTCCTCACTGTTTCGTCCGACCGGGTCGGGCTTCAAGGAGAGGTCTGAATCTGGACCGGTGCATCGGTCGGACCAGGCTGGCCAGCCCGGGCTGCCCATGCACAATTCTAGTCAGCATTAAGATGATCTGCATTTTAGAGAAATACACTAAAACATGTTGTGGCCGAATAGAATACACCCACAAAGTGATGGGACTATGCTACTTCGCAGAGTAGTGTCGTTAAAACTACTCTTGAGCCACCCTGGATCGAAACTGATCCCCACACGAACCAATAATTAATTGTTTTGTTATCAAAACTAACTATTGCATGTGGATTCCATATTTCACGGGGAGGAACTAATAAGGCACGGAACACATCAACTTATGTAAAAAACTTTTAAATTCGTTATGGCATCATAGTTTTCACTATTCCAATTCCAGCATGTTATCATGTGCAAAACCATCATAATTTTCACATCACATAGACTGTTTTTTTTAGCAAAGGGGTAGGAGAACTGCCTTGCATTGATCAAAAGGAGAGAATACAAAGAAAGTACAGGTTGGGGGAGAAATCGGCCACTTCCCCCAAGGGCCATCATACATTTGGTTAACTAATTATAAAGTGTGCACCCGCGGTTGCCCAGTTGCGCAGGTCATCTAACAGGAACTGGAGAGAGACAGATCTAGGGCGATTGTCTTGTCGAAAAATCTAGTTGTTACGTTCTAGCCATAGGTGCCAAATGGTGGTGGTGACGACTAAGAGGAGGCCCCGGGGAGGGTAACTTTGAAGAATGTCCTCCCCCCACCAACGTAAGAGGTTGCCATTGAACACCCAGGAAGCGGGGTTGATAAACGGCGCATCAAGCAGGGCAGCCAAACGAGTCCAGATGAAGGAGCTGTAGTCGCAATGCAGGAATAGGTGCTCTAGGGTTTCGAGGTTGCGCTTGCATAGAGGGCAAAAGTAGTTGTTGGGGAGCTTGCACCGAAGCAAGGCATCGGTAGTTAGGACACGCTTATGCAGCAATAGCCAGAGGAAGAATTTGCACTTCGAAGGGGTCCACAGCTTCCAGATTAAGTGGATGGCAGGCATGGCAATACTGCCTTCAAACTGTAGCAGGTATGCTGACTTTACCGAGAATTGCGCATCCGCGGAAAATCTCCAAGAGAGTTGGTCAGGTTCATTTGGGGTAAAATTAATTTGCGCAGTTCTTCTTAGGAGATCAACCAGCCGCGGGATCATGCTAGGGGTGAGGAAACGCCAGAGGTCCGTAACCCAGTTGGAGCTTGTAATGGTGTCGAGCATCATTCTGTTTTTCCTGGTGGAAGCCCTGAAGAGGTCCGGTGCAAGATGCTTGGGGGCGCAACCAGCAAGCCAGTGGTCCTCCCAAAAGGAAAGGTTGGCGCCATCGTGAAGAACCGTGGCACAGCTAGCCTGGAGCAGTTCCGTATCAGTGACAGGGGCGACGTAGGGGAGATCGGTGCAAGCTGCCGTTGGAGAAGACTTGCGTAGCCATATTCAGCGCAGCCGGAGAGCTCGGGCGAAGCGAAAGAGGTCAAGGACTCCAAGGTCCCCCAACATAGTCGGGAGCAGACCGTCCGCCAACTAACTTTTGCCCCCCAAAGAGGCAATCTGAGCCATTCCACAGCCAGGCACGCCTGACTGAGTCAATCTTTTTCATCACGGACAAAGGCAGTGAAACAACAGACATGACGTAGGTTGGAAGCGCAGAGAGGACTGCCATGAGCAAAGTAAGACGACCCCCTATAGACATGAGCTTCCCACGCCATCCGGCTAATCTTGAGGAGATTTTGTCAATGAGTGGCTGGAAATGGACATAACGAAGCCTCCTGATGGATAGAGGAATCCCAAGGTACTTGATTGGAAAGGTGGATCTCATGGCTGGGAGTTCTCGCAGGACAGAGTCAAGGTCCACCCCCTCACATCTGATTGGCACGACCAAACTTTTCGAAAAGTTTGAGATACTCCCAAACTCCTGGAGGATGGTGACTAGGGAGGACACGTCTTCTTTGATAGGGTTCATGAAGATCGCCGCGTCATCAGCAAAAAGTGAAATTATGGCGCAAGCGGATCCACTGATTGGCGAAAGCGCACTGGCTTCAGTTGCACGCGCGAAGTAGGGCAATGTTGAAGAGCAAAGGGGAGAGGGAGTCTCCCTGCCGGAGCCTCTATGATGATAAATGGTGTCAGTGGGATTGCCATTTAGGAGGACCCTTGAAGAGGACGTGGCCAGCGAGAGGGAAATCCAGTCGCGCCAGCATGCGCCAAAACCACAGGCACGGAGGTTATCTAGGAGATATGGCAAGTACACAGAGTCGAAAGCCTTTTCCAGGTCAAGTTTAAGGAAAAGAGCCGGCGTGTTGGTTCTGTGGAGAGATTTGGCTTTAGCTTGGACTAGAAGGAAATTATCCTGGATGTGGCGCTTCTTGATGAAAGCACTTTGGTGGTGTGAAATGAGTTTGTCCATGAATGGGGCTAAGCGGGTGGAAAGGATTTTG
Source organism: Raddia distichophylla (assembly GCA_005191435.1). Classification (NCBI taxonomy): domain Eukaryota; kingdom Viridiplantae; phylum Streptophyta; class Magnoliopsida; order Poales; family Poaceae; genus Raddia; species Raddia distichophylla. Next base: position 109,523 of record SPJY01011781.1, on the reverse strand, counting down.
GTGAAAAGCTTCTCCACGCTATGGATGAGACTGATGGGTCGGTAGTCTGAAATGGATAACGGGCTCTCTTTTTTTGGCAAGAGGATTGTATGAGCATTGTTGAAGGCCTCTAGCCTAGGACTGTCCAGGTTGAAAAGGCATTGGAGTGCCGCAAGCAAGTCCTCGGAGATGAAATCCCAGCAAGCATTGAAGAAGTCCCAGGTGAAACCGTCTGGGCCAGGAGCCTTGTCGTTAGGAAGGGAAGAGACCACTTGCTTTAGCTCCTCCAAGGTTAGAGGCTCTTCAAGGGATGACAGGTCAACGATGGGAAGTCCCAAGAAGTCCCAGTTGAAGGACCTGGCAGCGACAAGGCGGGTAAGCAGGGAACCTTCACCGAAAAAGGAGTCAAAATGCTCGTGAAGTGCGTTGGCTTTGTCTTGGAATTCCGTGTGTAGACCAGAGTGGCTTTGGATGAAGTGAATGAAATTTCTTCGACGCCTGCCATTGGCCCTCAGGTGAAAATACTTAAAAAACTAAGAGATGGATAAAATTACACAAGGAATCTAGGTCTCAATCAAAGAAAAGGGAAATGAGGGATATGGCGAAATCGGTAGACGCTGGTGTTTGCGTCTCCGAGCTTTAGCCAGTTCAAGCGCGAGTGTTATCTCCACTTGATTTTATCAATTACGCTCAGCCCTAGGACGCGGGCCTTGAGGTTGTGTCTCAGGACAATCTCATCAGACGAGAGAGGGCGTGACTCCATGGCCATGTCCAGGAGCCGAATGATTTCAGAGGCCATGATGAGCTGGAGCTTGGTGTCCCCAGAAAAACTGTTATATCCACATAAAAACTACTACTCCATTTCTACTGTCTAACCATGACAGAGGCCAACATAATTTCGCAAGAAAAAACTATTACATCCAGACAAAATACTAAACCACCTCTCCAGTTTAATCATGCACAATTGAGAAAACCATCCATCAAATAAAAACTATTACATTCGTCAGAAAAACTATAGTATTGCCTATGTGGTTTAACCACAATCGAAAAGAACTCCGGCGCTGCCAAGAACAGAGTGAAACACGATGAGCATGGTCGGGAGTCACGAGAAGCAATCAAGCAAAATATTGTACTCTGACTGTTAGTAAAGTATTGGGAATATAACATTAAAGTGCTGCCATGATTGTAGTAAAGAATTTTTTTTAAAAATGAGAGTAGTCTAGTTTTGCTAAAAAAAAAGTTCAAGCCTTCAATAAAAATACAGTGTAGAAAATAGGACATGCTGGTATGACATCATTACACATGCATGCATGCGCCGGAGGACTGCATAAGAAAAATAGGGCACATGGAACGGACACGTATTTTAGTTAAAATACTCGACACAGTGTTTATGCATGTAAATATTTATTTATAATTACATTTTTTTTATGCAGATCATTCCATTCTAAATTTTAAGTCCGATGTACAGTTCGGGAGCGTATCCGGTGCAATCGGGGTTCCCGTGCAATCTCCGTGCAACCCAACTAGCAAAAGTCATGAAAAATTCTGAAAAAATCATACACGTACTTCAAGTCATACTCCACCTATATATAAAATTTTAAGTTCAAATTCGTTATATTTTAGCAGTAACAAAAAAGAGAAAATTCTAACAGATTTTTTAGTATAAATCTGTCAGAATTTTCTCTTTTTTGCTGTGCTTTAAATATAATGACTTTGAACATAAAGTTTTATATATAGGTGGAGTATGACTTGAAGTATATGTATGATTTTTTTCAGAATTTTTTATGACATTTGCTAGTTGAGTTACACGGAGATTGCACGGGAATCCTGATTGCACCTGATACGTAGCCGTACAGTTCGGAGGCTTAGTTTTCATTTTGTTATTTTTCCTATTACGTTTGAAAAAACAACAGACTTTACAATACCATCCAATCAGTGGGGAACGCAGCGTTGGGGCGCACTGGTGCGTGCGCCTTTGCTCTATTTTTCACCTACTCCATATGATCGAACGGGCAACTAAAGAAAATAACTGAGAGACATACTAAGATAGGAACAACCAGTTGGGCCACTATTTAGCATGGCCAAGGGAGTCATGGACGTGTACTTCGCCAATAGGTTGTTTGGTTGCCTTCTCAGTTGAACCAAGCTGTATGAGCCGAGCCAGGCTAGTTGGAGCCAGGCTGAGATGATGCAAATAGTTGTTGTTTGGTTAGGTGTATGAGATTTTACAGGCTGCGTAGAGATGTTTGGCTGACTGTACTAAGAAGAGAATGGCATGGAGAAATTCAAACGAGGGATGAAACATATTAAAAAAATAAATTCTAGAAAATCAAAATAACAAAAAATCAATTACGAAAATAAAAAAGTTAAAAGAAAGACTCATAAATAAATAAATTCAAAAATGAAAATTTTAAACTTTTAAAATTTATATGGCAAGTGTGGTCTCGTTTTGTTCAAAAAATATCAATAACCTATTTTTTAAATCGGTTTGGTAATCGAAAATACCAATAAAAAGATATAGCAAATAAATGAATCAAATGTGTCACGCACGTGGTTGTTGCTGCATCCGCGCTCTAGGGAAACGCCCAATTTGGTCGTATCTCCAGAGCCTGGCCTAGAGGGAGTAATTGCATCTGGAGAGCCTGGTTCAGATGGGTGAGAAGACAACCAAACATCCTAGTTTTGTATCTCTAGATGCAAAGCTCCTTGGATGCGGGCAACCAAACAGCCTACAAAGGATCAAACAACGGTTGTACTTCAGTAAATTTCTCTAATCCTCTCAATTGACATCTAATGACTGATCCAGACATGTCCTTTGCTTAATTTATTCATTAATTAGTTAATTTTTGTTTGATTGATTAGGAAAAATTGGATTGCACTAAGCATTAAATGTAATACCAGTGAATTAGAGGGCAGTGGGCCGGTGGGCCAAGCCCAGCCCACCACCGATCCCCCTCAGCTAAAAAGATAAAGCAGCCAGCTCTCTGTTCCCCTCATCTCTCACCCCCATTCGAGCTCTCCTGCCATTATCTCTCTCTCCCCTTTTATTCGGTGTTTCCCCCAGCCGCCGCCGCCTCCTAGCGCCTCCTCCCCCAGCCGCCGCCGCCTCCTAGCTCCTCCTCCCCCAGCCGTCGCCCTCCTCTAGGCGCCGCTGTCCCAGCCGGCGCTCTCCCCAGCTAGCCGCCAGCGCAGCAGCGAGCTTGGGCAGGGGGGAGGGGTAGGGGGACTGGTTTGGAAGATAAGGAAGAGGAAGGGAGAAGTGAAGGGAAGGAAGGAAGGTGGAGGGGGGGCCGGCCAAGTGAAGGAAGGAGAAGGGGAGAAGAAGATGAGAGCTAGGGTTTCCTCCAAACCCTAGTAAAATGTTGGGAAACCAAGGTATATTCCTGCATTTAGCTCTTGTATGGGTTGGTTTAGGATGGATTTTGGGAAGAAGTGCAACTCCTAAGCTTGTATTTTAAGGGAAGTTTGTGGCCTATGAATGCAGTAGTTTGTCCAGTGGAATCAGAGTGTTTCGGCTAGGATTCAGGGCTCGTCCTTATGGAAGAAAGTGTATCTTATCTTTCTAGCTTTCCAACGAGCCCAAGAACGCGCGATTTGGCCTAGCGGTTTAGAAGTTACGCCTTCCGGAGTACTGCTGCCCATTGTAGGCCGCGACGAAATTTTGGTTAAGCTAGTAACCTATATGGTCAGCCACTTTGTAAGTTAATATTTGAGGGTTGTCGTAAAATTGGGAGCCTAACGTATTATAGGTTGGTAAGGGGAAGGGCTAGATGGGATACGAAATGTAACTATTGGCTTATTAAGGGTGTCAAATCGGTTGATTGTCATGCTTGCATTGTGTAGGTACCGCTTCGGGGTCAGCTTCGACATCTCGTCCCTCCGCCCCGCCGGGTAACTAAGGCAAGTACATGACGTAATGTGGATGGTAACGCATACTAGAATAGTATAAAGTGTTACTTATGTTTTGCTTTATGGTTGATGAGTTTATGATGATGGGTGAATGCATGGATGATACGGTTGGAATGAGGATAGGAAATATTGTCTTATCCTGTTAATGTTGCATACATTCATAAAAGCATGCATTCGAGCCAGGACGGTGAGAAAGTCATATAGCTGACTAGTCCGGTGAGCCACGGGCCCGGTTGATGGAAAGGCTATATGACTAATCCGGCGTGCTCTTGATAAGACCTACAGAGGTAGGCACCCCCACGGAATGGCGGGGAAGTCTCACTACGGTGAGCACCTCCACGGGATGGAGTTAGAGCGATAAACCGACGGGTATATGCTTAGATACCGGTGCGCACAATGTCAAAGGTCATGATGCATCGCATCGCATTGCACTGCATTGCATTGTATTGTATTGTATTGATAGAGTGGAGCGGGAATTGATAATTATGATTAATGGGGCTTGTGCTTAATTTTGTTTAAGCATCGCTGTTATGTACTTTGCTGAGTCTTTGACTCACATATGTTCTTTTGGTGTTTCTTTTAGATGATGGTTGAAGCAGCTTCTGCGGGAAAAGGGCATAGTCCACACTTTTGCTCATCACTCGAGCCAGTCATCTTACCACCCATATAACAAAATGAATTGACTTGTGCTTGTATATTATACTATGGATATGTATTATTCCGACTACTGAATGTTAGGTCAAACTTAATCGCTAATGTGTTTTGTATCCGGTTGGTTATGACCTGTTGGTGATGGGTACGCCTTTTACCAAGCGTTGGCATTTGCTCGTTAACTACTGGGTGCTTGATGATATGTTCTATGCATCTGTTGTGAATTGTTTTGTTTGGATGACCCAGTTATAGGGGATGTTCTACCAAATTTTTGTAGGGAAGGTGGTGGTAGCACCTTGGGCCTCAAGGTTGAGGACGGGGTGTTACATTAAAGGAAGCTTTTGTGGTTGGCAATTAATGCGTGGATTTTTTCTGTACTTTCAGATAATTAACGAAAAGAAATCTCTAAGCTTTACATCATGATATTCACATAGCCATAATTTGAATTGCATACTACTTATTAAAAATCTATCCGTTGTTACAATTTTGTGAGTAAGTTTTGAGTATGTTAGAATAATTATGGGGTTGGCCCATTTAATTATTTTAATAGAAATTCCAAGAGGCCCATTTAATACTAGGAGTTATGAAAACGATTTAGTACCGTACGGGAAATTAGGAGGAGAATATCTCAACTTAGATAGTTGGATTGTGGTTCTCCCAATTAAGAAAAGAGAGAAAAGAGAAAGGCGTTGGCGTGAGTGTGACGTGTCGAGCACGGGCGAGCTCTCCCCGAGCCGGGCGACCTCTCCTCGGGCACGGGCGAGCTCTCCCCGAGCCGGGCGACCCCTCCCTGAGCAGGGCGGCCTCACCCTGAGCTGGGCGACCTCACCCTGAGCTGGGCGACCCCTCCCTGAGCTGGGCGATCTCACCCTGAGCACGGGCGACCTGATGACTTAATGGCTGGATTGATGACGTCCGTTACGTAACCGACGACTTAATGGCCAGGTTAATGGCGTCCGTTACTAGTGCTTGATGGCGTCCAGGTTCGACGAACCTTCTCTTCCTGGCGCCTATAAAAGCATGAGCACCTCGCCCTGTGAAACTCTCACTCGCTCTCAAGAGTTCTCTCTCTCCCGCACATTCCATTCTTCCATCTGTAGCGCTGCCGTTTTGCATTCCCGCCTCTGTTTCCTTGCGCGCACAAGGAGCGGAGGGAGCAGGCCTCCGGAACCTCGTCCTTCTCGAGATCCTGCTCGGGATAGAAGGCCATGTACAGTTTGGAGGCTTAGTTTTTATTTTGTTATTTTTCCTATTACGTTTGGAAAAAACAACAGACTTTACAATACCATCCAATCAGTGGGGAACGCAGCGTTGGGGCGCACTGGTGCGTGCGCCTTTGCTCTATTTTTCACCTACTCCATATGATCGAACGGGCAACTAAAGAAAATAACTGAGAGACGTACTAAGATAGGAACAACCAGTTGGGCCACTATTTAGCATGGCCAAGGGAGTCATGGACGTGTACTTCGCCAAAGGATCAAACAACGGTTGTACTTCAGTAAATTTCTCTAATCCTCTCAATTGACATCTAATGACTGATCCAGACATGTCCTTTGCTTAATTTATTCATTAATTAGTTAATTTTTGTTTGATTGATTAGGAAAAATTGGATTGCACTAAGCATTAAAGGAAGCTTTTGTGGTTGGCAATTAATGCGTGAATTTTTTCTGTACTTTTCAGATAATTAACGAAAAGAAATCTCTAAGCTTTACATCATGATATTCACATAGCCATAATTTGAATTGCATACTACTTATTAAAAGTCTATCCGTTGGTACAATTTTGTGAGTAAGGTTTGAGTATTTTTACAGTACACGAAAATAAATATTACCCGTCCATTCCTCTCGATCTGATAGCTCAAATTTACTTTGACTTTTGTATATACTATTATGGTAGCAATTATACTATAGTTCTAGTATGTATTTAGATGGTCAAGTTATAATTATATTACTATTCAGGTACATCTATCAATTTATACTTAAAAGAGCTGTATATTTTTATATCAAACATATTTAACTTGGCCCTACCTCTAATTTAGTCTTGCGTTCGCCACTGCATCCGATAATCATAAAAGTGTTATATAAAACTCTTCCTAAAGTCCAAAATAAGGATGGCAGGGTGGGATAGAGAGAGCCGAACGAGGTAAACGAACTAACGAAGTGGTTCCTGCGATTGAACGGAATCTCGAGGAATATTATCCGATCGCTTCATCCATGTTTTGAACTATGTATCTATTCTATATTACAAAGCTACTAACAGGCCGCCTCCCGGTTAGGTCACGCCATGTGAAAAACGGTGGCCGTCCGATCTTGCCGCGGGACCAAATCCTGCCGTCCATACTAAATAAACATTTAAAATAAAATGTTTCAGCTTTTCCACAACAGCGCGGGTGCCTCGCTCTATTGGCTAGCTTAGCTAGATCTCACATCGCCGGCCTATGTTCGAATCCTAGCTCTGCCTGTGTTCTTTTTCCTCTGCTGTTTCTTTCTTTTTTAGCTTGCAAAAAAGCTTGAAAAAAATTGAAAGTTTTTGAAAATTCAATCATGGCTGCACGGGGAATATCCACAATAAAATGATGTTATTTGAAATTTTTCGAATCCAAATTTACAAATAGTTTGCTCTTTCTTATTAAGGGCATATTTCTTCTCATTTTCTATTTTCCAATTTTACTTATGATACGTCACAAAAAACATAAATTTGAAAATTTCAGAACCATGTATGCACAAGAACATCCAAAATTAAATTGTTTTCAAAAATTAAAAGTTTTCATGATGCAACATTCGGACTAAGGATTTTATTTTTGTCATGTCGCAAAAAATCATAGACATTGAAAGTTTTCAAAAATTAAGCCATGCACGCGCAGAGAGCATCCATAGAAAGTTTGGTGTTATTCAAAAAATTTTGAAATCCAAATTTAGTAATAGTTTGCTCTTTCTTATTGAGGGCATATTTCTTCTCGATTTTACACTTTTTGATTTTACCTTTGGTAGGTTAACAAAAATTCATAAATTTAAAAATTTAAAAAGCATGTATACAAAAGGATAGCCAAGATTATTTTTGAAAATAAAAGTTTTCATAGTGCAAGATTCGAACTAATGGTTTTATTTTTTGTCAGATTGCAAATAAATCATAAAACGCTAAAGGTTTAAAAAAATTAAACCATGCATGCACAATGAACATCTATAAAAGTTTGATGCTATTCAAGATTTTTTGAAGTCCAACTTTACAAATAGTTTGATCTTTTTTACTAAGGGCATATTTCTTCTCGATTTCCCACTTTTCAAATTTACTTATGGCACGTCACAAAAAATCGTAAATTTGAAAGTTTAAGAAACATGCGTTCAAAAGAACATCCAAAATTATTTTTTTTAGAGATTAAACATTTTCACAATGCAAGATTTCAACTAAAGATTTTTTTTGCAGGTCGCAAAAAAACATATTGAAGGTTTCCAATAAACCATGGTTGCGCAAAGAACATCAATAAAATTTTGATGTTACTCAAATTTTTTGGAAGTCCAAGCTTATAAATAGTTTGCTCTTTCTTAGCATATTTTTCTCGATTTTTCACTTTTCAACTTTATTCATTATAGGTCGAAAAAATATATATATAAATGTTTTCGAACCATATATGAACTGAACTAAGGATTTTTTTGGCAGGTCGCAAAAAAACATATTGAAGGTTTCCAATAAACCATTGTTGCACAAAGAACATCAATAAAATTTTGATGTTACTCAAATTTTTTGGAAGTCCAAGCTTATAAATAGTTTGCTCTTTCTTAGCATATTTTTCTCGATTTTTCACTTTTCAACTTTATTCATTATAGGTCGAAAAAATATATATATAAATGTTTTCGAACCATATATGAACTGAACTAAGGATTTTTTTGGCAGGTCGCAAAAAAACATATTGAAGGTTTCCAATAAACCATTGTTGCACAAAGAACATCAATAAAATTTTGATGTTACTCAAATTTTTTGGAAGTCCAAGTTTATAAATAGTTTGCTCTTTCTTATGAAGAGCATATTTTTCTCGATTTTTCACTTTTCAACTTTATTCATTATAGGTCAAAAAAATATGTATAAAAAAGTGTTCGAACCATATTGAACAAAGAGCATCCAAAACTAAAAGATTTCAAAGATTCAAGGTTTTCGTAATGCAAGCTTGGAACTTAAGTATTTTCTTAGGTCATAGAAAAACATAAATTCAATGTAGGCTGCATAGAGAGCATCCATTAAAAAAGTTTAATGTTGCTCAATTTTTTTTCAAATTCAAATTTAAAAATAGTTTGCTCTTTGTAAGAAAAGGCATATTTCCTATGAAGTTACCTTTTTCTGTTTTATTTATGGTGAGTCACACAAAAATCATATAAATTAAAAGTTTTCAAAAAAAAGTAAATATGATAACGGTTTATAAATGCAACAAAAAAAATATGGTGAGGATCATTAAATATATTTGAGCATTAGAAATGTTGACTCCTATAAAATGAATTAAGAAATAATGGAAAAGTTTAAAAATAATTGAAGAAAATTAAAGAAAGTCCAAAGAAACAAAAAGGTACCAGAATGCACTTTTGTCTTACAAAACTAATGTCACGCACCATGGGCGCGTAGCCATCGCTAGTACAGGTACATGCTAGCATGTCCCATATACAAAAGTGCATCATGTTTTCTATTTGCCTGCGGCGCTATATAGCGCCTCCCTAAGGCTCACCCTCGCGTGGCCACGTCGCCCCGAAAATCTCCACCATCCGTTCGTGCCTGCCTGTCCCAGCTGTAGCCGTCCGATGCAGGCCCTCCCGGGGGGACGACTTTGCAAAAAAGCCCCCGGAGTCCGGGAATTCATGCTTTGACCCCGTGTATTTGCAGACCGCTCCCTGGCCAATGCTTCCGCCCCTCGGTAAAATTCCGTTCGCCCCCTCAATGTTTCGTGTGGTTAGCAGCGCTGCCCTTTTGGCCTTTCTAAGTACACCTGGTGTTCACGAAAATTACGGCCCATGCCCTTCCTCATATACCTTCCCCGCGGCCCTCTCCCCCCTCATTCCTCATCTTTCCCGTTCGCCTCCTCATCCAAACTCCAGGCTCCAGCCTGCTCTTCACCTCGCCCCATCGTCCTGTCGCCTCCTCTCGTGCTCGCTGGGCCGCTGTCGCCGACCCACTCCCGTCCCAGCTCCCGGCGCCCCGGCCCCTCCCCACGCCTGCTGATGTGTTGCCGTCTACTCGCCGGGTCGATCCGGCGGTCCATCCGGCGAGGCGGCCCTTGGGGCGCCCGCTGGCCCGCCGCCGCCGCCGGATCCGTCGGCGCCCACCTTCAACAAGGCCGGATCTGGTGAGGCCATACCTCGGGACGGCCTCTAACCCTGGCCATGGCGCCACCCATGCCGAAGCCCTCTCCGCTGCCGATGATGCCGCCTTCTCCGCCATTACTGCTGCCTCCCCTCCCCTGTTGGTGATATCTCTTTCCCTGTCCCCTTTCCCGTCCATGGATCCGACGAATCCATCCCTCGGGACGGCCTCTAACCCTAGCCGCAGCGCCACCCGTGCCGGCGCCCCTCTGCACTGCCAACGATGATGCCGCCTTCTCCGCCTAATAAACATGCTTTTCTTCTATGCTTCAGCGAGGAAGATAATTCGTAGGGCTAATGTCTAGAGCATTCCTTCAGAGAGATGCCCCATCTGAAAATTTTCATTGTGTTGGTCTATGCAATGCAGTTTTTGTAGAATCGGCATGGTGTTTTTATTTAATTGCTGCTTGGATCATGAGCTTTTTTAGCTTCCTTTTGGTATCGGTTATTACAGTGTCTTCCTTTTAATCTTCGTATCTTATATAGTTCCTGTTAATCAAGAAACATAAACATATTTATTTGAAGATTTGCTTAGTGTGCACTGAGATTAATCTGAACTCTAATGTTTAATATCATCTTTTTATGCCTCCCATGATTCTCTTCGTAGCTGAGGAGTTTTGTACCAGCTGTACTCTGTTTATAGCTCAGTACTTTGAAAAGTGTGTTTTTCAAACGCTTTATGAGTATTTCTTTCGAATACTAGAGCTGCGAGCTTTGTTAAATGTTGGTATAAAGGTTTAAACTCCACACTATTTTGTCAGTGAAAAACTTATTTTGGTGTTGGAAGGATAAGGCTTTTTGGATGATCTTGCTGGATGAATATGTTTTTGTACTAATTTATACGAATAGGTGACTGATGCTGCTATGTTGCCGTACATATCCAGTTGAATCATGTATCCTATAAACAGATAATGCAAGAATATTTGTAACTATATTACTTAGCCTACTCTTTTTTCTTCCTACCTTTTCTTATTTGAATCCAGTACAGATGTTAATTAGGTGTGTTCTTTTTGTAGACAATTTCATGGAGCACAGTTGCAGGTCATTAAGTATGTTTATGGTGTTTACGTTTTTACAGTACTACATGTATTTTCATGTCTCTTTTTTAAAAGTTGCACATATTATGAGTTGCCACTGTCAGTTTTTACAAGGCTCTTCATACCAACTGACAGTGATGAAATTGAAGTAAAAACTCACATTAATATGTGCAAACTGACAGTGGCAACCTATGGAGGTAAATAATGTGTGCCTCTTTATGAGTAAAAACTGACAGTGATGAACATTGTGTTGGTCTATGCAATGCACATATTATGTATAATCCCTCTCTTTGGAAAATAAGCACTCCTGAATACCATTGAAGTAAAAACTTGCCACAAGGTGCATTCCTGCATCCTCCATTAGACCAAACATAGATTGCATATATAGAGTGAATCTTCCATTTTTAATTGTCCCATTTGTTTTTATGCACCCTGTGTTTACTTTTCCCCTAGCAATTGAGTTATCGTACTTAATCACACATGGATTGCAAGATAATATTTATCTTTTTCTTATTGATTGTAAGATTGGCTCAGCTGTTGGAGACAATGAAGAAGAACTGCAGCCAATATGTATAGTTTAGGGTTTAAAATAATCCAAAAATAAGGTCTCCTTTCTTTTACTCACCCTTTGTATGAACATCATATGTTTATTTTCAATTCAGCCAGGTTTCTTTCTTATCTAATGGTTTCACCATTGTGTTGTAATTAACAATAGATTTTGTAATCATTGAAACGAATCGGTTTGCCTTAACAACTGCTCTCATATATTGGTTACCTTTTTGTTACTTTACCGTGAAAGCTATTCCATTGCAAAGACACACGGGGCTTCACCCACGCGCGAAGCGCGTGAGCTCCGCTAGTTATTACATATAGAACGCGCTAGCGGCAGTCATCCTCGGTGCGATGCGTGGCATCGTCCAGAGCCGTCCGATCGCTCGACGAATCAAATCTAGCCATCCATTCTTAATAAACCTTAAAAAGCATTTCCGTGTGTACCTAACCAACACGGCGCGCGCTTTGCCAAGTTGGCTAGGTGAGTTAGCTTTCGCCTAGGAGACCACGGATCGAATCCTTGCTCTGCCATTTTCCTATGCGCTTTTTCCCCGCTCGGCTGAGTACTGTGCGCTTTTTTTTGCACCTGCTCGCACTGTACTGTGTGCACATGGATCGCCTGTACGTGCACTGTACTGCCTCCAAGATTCAATTTTTAAATTTAGTTTTGCTGTTTTTTATTCTACAATTTGCTTTATTCTTTTTTGTGAATCTTAGAGTTCTCGAAATTCTTTATTTTAATTCCCAAATTCCCAACCCGAATTCAAGCAGAAATTTTGATATCTTCAAAAATCCCTTTAATTTAATTTAAAATTTAAAATTCATTCATATTCAAATTTAAAACTTTAAACCTCCTAAAACATGAATTTTAAAAAGAATGGAAAGGGAGGGGATCAAGTGGGGGAAATTTGGTCTAGCAACATAAACAAATCCGGAGATTTACATGCTTTCCAAATGCAATCAAAATTTTGTAGTAAGGGTCTATAAATGTATTTAATCATTACAAATGTTAAATTTTGTGATATAAATTAGTAAATAATAGAAATAAAAAGCCTTTGAAATATAGAAATATAGTTTAAGAGAACGTATTCATGAAGATGTCCACAAAAAATCTAACTATTTTTACATTGAGAACTTACGAATGATTGTATTACGAAATAATTCATTCTTTCCTTTTATTGCAACTTTTATGGCCACTTAAAAATTCGTTGGAAAAAAGCTTTTCGAAAGGCACCGTAATATCATGGTAATGACCTAAAAAAATTTTCAACATCAGCAATTCATTTAAAAAACAGGGAACGACAAACAAAAGATGTAATGCACACCTGTACGCTGCGCGTACTGTACTACCTGCTCGCATCTTAAAAATTCAAAATTAAATGAGTTTTGGAAATTGTAAACCTTCGGAGATATTTTGTACTTTAGAATTTGTTACATTCGCTTTTAGTTTTTACGAATTTCCAAAATTCAATTTTTAAAATTTAGTTTTCCTAGATTTTTGCATTCTATAATTTGTTTATATATTTTTTGTGAATCTTAGAGTTTTTGAAATTCTTTTTTTATTTCCAAATTCCCAACCCAAATTCAAATGGAAATTCCAATATTTTTTAAAATCCCTTTAATTTATTTCTGAATTTAAATTCGTTGATATTCAATTTTGAAACTTTAAACCACCTAAAACATGAATCTTACAAAGAATGGAGAGAGGGGATCAAGTGGGGGAAATTTGGTCTAGCAACGTAGACAAATTCAAAAATTTACATCTTTTCCAAATGCAATCAATATTTTATAGTAAGGCTCCATAAATGTATTTAAGCATTACAAATGTTAATTTTTTATATCAATTAGTAAATAATAGAAATAAAAAGGTTTTGAAATATAGAACTATAGTTTAAGAGCACGTATTCATGAAGATGTCCAAAAAAAATCTAACTATTTTTCAAACATTTAGAATTTGCAAAATGATTCTATTACAAAGAATTCAGTATTTTCTTTTATTGCAACTTTCATGGCCACTTCTAAATTTCTGGAAATTTTTTTTTGCAAAAGGCACCATAATATCATGATAATGAGCTATAAAAAAAATTCGACATTAGCAACTATTTTTTTAAAAAAAATGAGGGAACAACAAACGATAGATGTAATGCTTTTTTTAGTTTGTTTTGTCATACATCTTTATTTACTTAGATATAAGAGGGTTTGCAGTGGCGCGCTAACCCTGCTAGTGTTCCTGATTTGTTTACCGGTAAAGCGTAACGAATATGCACTATGCTGAACTGATTTGATGATTTGTCTTAGGTTCTCTTTGATTCGCGGTTCTGATAAGGTTCCGATTCTGTTTGTAAAATTTATTATTTTTGTACATACCATTCGCTGTAATATTTTATAATAATTTTTTGAGCCTTTGTGATGTTTTTCTTAAAAAATATTTTTAAATGAATTTTTTTAGCGTCTTTTTTAGAGGTCCTCAACTTTTTCAACTACAATCAAAATCAAATCACAACCCAATCCTAACCTTAGTACTGTAGCCTATGATTGGATCAAATATAAAAGAGAAAAATATAAAGATTGTACACGGGAAAATAAGGCCATGATTGAGTGGTGGATAGATGAATAGTGCTGAGATTGGCTCGGTATTGTGGCAGGGGATAAGAGAAACCAGCCCCTAAATGGTAGGAGGGTGCCACGGTGATAGGTCTCGGCGTACCAACATGTGATAGAAGATATAATTAGCTGCTCGCGACATCGCTAGAAGAGGAACAATGTAATTAGTGAAGGTACAATACTTAATTTGTTTTTAGTACACATAAGTCCAGTTTAAATACGACATATATAAAAATGAATAGAACACTGGAAGGATGTTTTTTCTTTCTTCTCTCATGCTATGCTAACCATTCTTCATAGTACAAAAATATTGATTAGGCCCAACATCAAGACGCATGAATTGGGTGTCACTTATCGCATTTTCACGAGGAGCGAAGGGCGAAGGGTAGAGGAATGTGTCACGTGGTCCAATCCAAATCCGACAGTGGTGCGCGGGGAGGGGGAGGCAGAGGAATCACTTGGAGACGGAGGAGCGCGGGGGGCGCGGTCCGATCCAAATCCTACGGTAGCACGCAGAGCGGGAGGTAGAAGAATCATTAGGGACGGGAGAAAGCGGGAACGAAAAACACCTTTCATATTTTTAAAGTAGGAGAAAAGGTATGATATAAAATAAAAATAGATTTTTTCATTCAAATTCACATTCTTGTTTTTTTAACAAGAAGTCACTTGTTATGAAATAAAATATCCATACTGTCGGGGATAAAAATACGGCCCATTGCCATGGCCCACTCCCTGACGGCCCAATCGAACAGCGTACCAGAGCCCAGTTCCCTGGAAGGTTCTATCTGGCCTCTATGCATCCTGCCGATCAGCTTCTTGGCTAGCATGGTGCGTAACGGTCAAGGAATCTTGTTTGAGTCCGTCTCGAACAGGAGTTCTGCGCGACTACGTGAAGACCCGGACATGGTTTTTCAGATTGGATTAGGAGTCGTGATCCCCAAGATTAGGAGATTGCCTTATCTACTGTAGGATGTATTTGGCATGTACTGAGTTCGTTACGATCTCGTAGTTAGCCCGACCCGATATTTCTCGGTAAGTTGCTTCATCTACACTATATAAGCAGGGCCCCTACGGCGTGTAGAGGGGACCTGAGGCTAAGAGTTTTCGCATTGTCGCACACTACTTGCCGAGACCTGTTCATCTCGTCGAGTCCCATCTTGTAATCCTCTTTGATATAAAGAAAGGCTGGACGTAGGGCTATTATCTCTCCTGAGAGGCCTGAACCAGGATAAAAACCCCATTCTCCTGTTCGTTGCTGTTCGTGGTTGTTCGGCGTGTCTCCTATCTCCTTCTTGAAGAACCTTGGTTGACTTGGGTCAATATCCCAACCGTCGACACATACCATATCAATTATATATCTGACTCGAATACAAATTGACGCTTAAAAATCCTGGTAGCCACCTTGGAGCAACTCTACTCAGACATGCTTAAAAATGGAAAAGTTCACTTCGTGTAGTCCACTTTACCTTCCTGAACAATTGCTAGAGTTCAGTTTTCTTCCTCAATTCAAACCCGTCAACTGACCTCCGTCCCACGTGTAATACACACAGGGTGACATACTCAGCGAGAACCCAACGTTGAGAGTGGCAAATCGTCAATTTTCTCAGCCTGTGCGGGTGCGGCCGGCGGCCGATTCCGCCGGCGACCACCGCCGCGCTGCCGGCATCTCCACTGCATCACCACTTCGTTGGAATGGGTCGGTAGTAGGGAAGAAGGGGAGGTCCTCGCTTCTCGACGCATGCCTCTGCCGAGCCGCCCGCTCCGCGCGCCGCCGCCGCCTCCGGTGAGGGCCGGTCCTCCGCGGCGGCGCTCGTCTCCCGTCAGGACCTCGGCTTTCCTGCTCGGAATCACCAAGTGGCGCTGCTTCTTCTTCTTCGTCCGCCGCCGACGCCGCCGAGGGAGTGGAGCAAGACGAGGCCTTGGCATGGAGCGACGACGAGCTCGACGCCATCTCGGCCCTGTTCGGCACGCCGATGCGGCGGCGGCGGCCGGCGAGGCAGAGCTCGCTCCCTCTGCCACTCCCCCACAAGGCGCGGCTACCCCTCGCCCCCACGCCGAAGCAGCACGTCCGGCTCGCCCCGCGCGCGCCCTTCGCCGACCGGGTGCGCCGGAACCCAGAGGCCCTCGTCGGCATCGTGCGGGAGGTCGTCGTGCTCCCGCTTGGCACCGACGCGTCTGGCGCTCGACCGGTGGGCGCCCTTCCTCCGCAAGGGCTCCCTGGCCGCCACCGACCGGGAGCTCGGCCTCCCTGCGCGGGCGCTCCAGACGCTATGCTGCGCACACGCCGCACAGCGCCAAATGTCGCTCTTCCCCGACGATCGCCTCCTCGCTGCCGCCGTCGAGGTGTTGGTGCGCTCCGACCGGCTCAAGACGGCGGAGTCCGCGCTCGAGGAGCTCGTGCCCTCGGCGAGCCGCGCCGTGCTGGAGGCCATGGCACGCGAGCTCGTCGGAGCGAGGAACCTCTCCCTCGCGCGCCGCCTCCTCGAGCTCGCCGCGGCGAGCAAGAGCCAAGAGGACGCTGTGCCCAAGCGTACACGTGAAGCTGATGCTCGGCGAGAGGACATCACGGCCCTGATGAAGGTGTGCGTCAAGCTCCGGCGGTACGCCGCCGTGAAGAGCCTGTTCGGCTGGTTCAAGGACGCCGGCGGGGCACCCACTGTGGTGATGTACACGACGGTGATCCACAGCCGGTGCTGCGAGGGCCGACACCGGGAGGCGATGGCGCCGGTGTGGGAGATGGAGCGTGAGAGGGGGTGCTTGCTCGACCTGCCGGCGTACCGGGTCATCGTGAAGCTCTGGCCAAGATGAAGGAGGCCGAGTTCGCGCTGATCGGCAGCTGATCGAGGGGTTGGCGGCGGCGGGGAGCACGGCCAAGTGCCGGCAGCTGACGAGGGAGGCCTAGTCTTGGGCAGCGTGAAGCTGGACAGGGCGGCGCGGCGCGGGTATAGCTATGTTTCTTTCAGCTTATGATCAGATTATAAGCTGCAGCTTAAAATTTGTTATTTTTATATCGATTATATTTTGAGACATTTTCTAGTTTTTTTAAAAACTTTGTACAATTTTTGTTAAATATTTTAAAAATATTTTTTATATTGTTTTTGGCCCATCAAATCATTTTTAAAGCATCCAAAATTGTTCAGATTATAATCTTTCCGTCCAAAGAAACACCGCTATAATGGCCCTAAAATATATTGAAATTCCATGTAGGCATTTTGTAATTGAAAGCTTTTATGTGAGGAACAAATTCCTGAATTAGTGAATGCTCAGCAAGCATAAGCATTTTTTGATGTAAAGGCAGGAGGGCTTCCATATATTCATCAAAAGGGAAAGAAGTACAGGATGGGGGGGAGTTGAGGGCCCCTCCCCCCGTGGGCCAAAACAGTAATAATTAACTAATTACAAAAGGGGCACCCGCGGCCTCCCAAAGGCGCAGGTCATCGAGAAGTTGGTTGAAGAAGACCGTAAGCCCTCTGTCCACGTCCCGAAAAATTCGATTGTTGCGCTCCAGCCAGATATACCAGATCGTGGCGGCGACAATGGAGATCTCTCCCTTCGTGCAGGGTCTGACGTCGAGGAGGTCGGAGTACCATCAGGTAACGATGCTGCCTGCATGAGCCCAACTATGAGGGTTGAGGCTAGGAGCATTAAGAAGCGCAGCCAGTCTGGACCAGACGTGACAGCTGAAAGCACATTGAAGAAATATGTGCTCTGGCGTCTCCAGGTTGCGCTTGCACAGGGGGCAGAAGTACTCATTCTACAATCCCCTCCTAAGCAAGGCATCGGCCGTAAAGATACGGCGGTGCAGCAGCGTCCACAGGAAGAATTTGCACTTAGAAGGAGTCCAAAGCTTCCACACCCGAAGTAACGCAGGTTTGGCAACACGGCCAGCAAATTATAGTTGGTAGGCGGTCTTGACCGAGAAAACACTGTCTTGGGCGAAGCGCCACGGCAATTCGTCTAGCACGCCCGGTTGGAGCTGCACCGAAGGGATGAGCCGGAGAAGGGACACTATCTCCTGCACGAGCTGCGGGGTGAGGGTGCGGCTGAGGTCGGAGATCCACGCCGCGTTGGTCAAAGCATCAAGCACCGATCTATTTTTCCTAGCAGAGGCCGCGAAAAGACCGGGCGCCAAATGCCTTGGGGCCGTGCCAGACAGCCAGAAGTCATCCCAAAAGGAAGTGGTGGCTCCATTCTCTAGGATAACGGAGGTGCCGACCCTGAGCAGGGCGATGTCAGAATCCGTCAAGGCTACTAGGAGGTGGGAGGCCCAAGCTAGGTGAGGGAGTTGACGGCTTGGCCAGAGCCAGCGCAGTCTCAGGGCCCGAGAGAAGCGGGTGAGGTCGAGCACCCCAAGCCCACCAAGCGAGGTGGGGGAGCAGACGACGAACCAGCTGAACTGCCCACCCCCGGGGGAGTCCAACCCCTTCCAGAGCCAGGATCGCCTGAGGGAGTCAATCCTCTTGATGACCGAGCTAGGTGGCTTGATGACAGAGAGAGTGTAGGTTGGGAGAGCAGTGAGGACTGCCTTTAGCAGGGTGAGGCGCCTACCTTTGGACATAAGGGGGCCGCGCCACCCTGCAAGCCTTAAGGCCACTTTGTCGATGAGCGGCTGGAAATGTACGTGTTTGAGCCGCCGGACGGAGAGAGGCATTCCAAGGTACTTAAGAGGGAAGGAAGTTAGTTCCACCGGCAGATCTTGGAGGGTGAGGGCTAGGTCAACACCCTCGCAGTTGATCGGAACGACCTAGCTTTTGAAGAAGTTTGCACAGAGGCCAATGATCTCGCGAAGCCCCGGAGGATGGCAGCTATGGTTGAGATGTCCTGCGAGGACGGGTTGAGGAAGATTGATGCATCGTCGGCGAAGAGGGAGATTTTGGTGGATTGCAGAGGACCGCCTAGCTCGAAAATGGCCCCCAAATCAACTGCTTTGGTGATCAGAGAGATGAGAGGCTCAATGGCAATGTTGAAAAAGAAAGGCAAAAGGGAGTCCCCTTGCCGAAGGCCTCGGCTGTGGTGAATGGTGTCCGTGGGGTGGCTGTTTAGGAGAACCTGTGAGGAGGACGATGACAGGGTCATTGAGACCCATTCTCTCCAACGAGTGCTAAAACCCCGAGCCCGAAGGTTGTCGAGGAGATAGGCCCAAGCGACGGAGTCGAAGGCTTTCTCAAGGTCCAGCTTTAGAAGCAGGGCAGGGATTTTGGATCTGTGGAGAGCCGTCGCACGACGCTGTACCAAGAGAAAGTTATCCTGGATGTCAGCAAGCATAAGCATGATAGTCATGTGTTATTATCATACTATGAATGAACATGATGAGTATGAGTAAGCTAGATTTAGTAGTAGATGCAATTCAGAAAACCTTTCTTTTCTCTAGGTTAGCAGGTGTAGCTAGTATATAAAGCAAACATGGGAATGCAACATATAGATTGAGATGGTTCAATAAAAGATAAAACTAATAATGGGTCATCAAGTCAAGAATAAAAAGTTATGTTTTTTTTAGAAACAAAAAGACATGTTTTGATTACTTGGTTCATCAGCATGAGCTTCATCAGCCAGAACACCCCAAAGCAGAATGTAACAGGGTAGAACCAAGTCTTTTGACCGAAAGAGTCTATTGTTACTATATAGCCTAAAAAAATTTAGACAATTGCACATAGATACATAATTTTTCTCCGTGGAACCAGGATAAGAAGGGGAGTTTACTACTGGATAATTACATAAGAGGACCAAGAAATACCGCACATACCACTCATTTTTTATGTGAATTGGACAAAGACATGCAACCATCCAAATTACTAAAAAAAAGAAGCACACATCAACCCCTTCAATCGCAACCATCAATGCTTTAACACCTGGAACAAAGCATCCGTAAGCACTTCGTAAAACTTTGCTAAGATATATAAAAGAGGTGGTAGAGACATGTAAGAAGATTGTTTGGTAGCAACATAAAACTGGAAGGGGGGTGTCGGGGATAAAATTACGGCCCATTGCCGTGGCCCACTCCCTGATGGCCCAATTGAACAGCCTACCAGGACCCAGCTCCGGTAGCAACATAAAACTGGAAGGGGGGTGTCGGGGATAAAATTACGGCCCATTGCCATGGCCCACTCCCTGACGGCCCAGCCGAACAGCCTACCAGGGCCCAGCTCCCTGGAAGGTTCTATCTGGCCCATATGCATCCTGCCGAACAGCTTCTTGGCTGGCACGGCCTAGGATTCCTGTTTGAGTCCGACTCGAACAGAGTTCTGCACGGCTACGTGAAGACCCGGACGTGGTTTCCCGGATTGGAGTAGGAGTCGTGATCCCCAAGACTAGGAGTATGCCTTATCTGCCTCGGGATGTATTTGGCATGGTACGAGTTCGTTACGTACTCGTAGTCAGCCCGGCCCGATTATCTCTTGGTAGGTCGGTTCATCAGCACTATATAAATAGAGCCCCTACGGCGTGTAGAGGGCACGACGTACAGACGTACACATGGAGAGACTTCGCATTGTCGCATATTACCTCCTGTATACACATAATCTCGCCGAGACTTGTTCATCTCGTCGAGCCACCTCTTGTAATCATCCTCTGATATATAAGAAAGGCTGGACGTAGGGCTATTATCTCTCTCGAGAGGCCTGAACCAGGATAAAAACCCCTGTCTCCCTGTTCGCTGTTGTTCGCGTTGTTCGGCGTGTCTCCTATCTCATTCTTAAAGAACCTTAGCGACTTGAGGTCGATATCTCAACCGTCGACAGGGGGAATTTGCTATTGGATATATAAGCACAGAAAATGTCAAAAAGAAACATAACTATTGCCTCAGGTCGCAAATATTTGACGCTTTGACCAAAATCCAGTCAAACTTATGATACTTCGTCTATTAATTTTTTTAAAAATATTTAATTTGAAAACGTAAAAAAGCATGTGTAGATTTCCTTGAAAAATACTTTTTATAATCTTACATATTATAATTATAGTCTAATATAAAAGATGATGGTCAGAGTTACAACTCGAAGACCATAAAAGTCAGTAGCGTCAAAATACGTATGACCGGCAAGCAACTAAGCACGACAACCATAACTACGTGCATCTTCACTCCTTCCCTTCTCTTTAACCACTTCCCTCCGCATAGGCCCTCCATGGTGAGCCATTGGTCTCTTTCCGCGCCCCCCCCTCTTCTCCTGCCTTGCCTTTCCAAGAGCCATAAGGGTAGGTGGTGACTGGTGAATCTGAGTTCACTCCTTTTATCACCCGAATCGTCTCCTGGGAGCAGTTAGAGAGGAGTGGGATACTAGAGTCACACTGTTGACACCCAAAATTGGCAGGAAAATCGGATATAGTGAAATGGCTAAATGTATCGGAATTATTGGTCCAAATCAGAAAATGGGCCTCATCAGTGAGGAAGAAGGAGTTTATTGAAGAATACCGATGGTCATCAGTCCGGGAAGAATACGCTCTGATCAGAAGATATCTTTAGCCACGCGGTAAAATAGGTTGTATCGGTATCGACTTTGTAATACTATAAATAGGACCTTAGGTCTCGAGAAAAAACATACATCAATACTCAAAACACAACTACTTTCTCGAATTCGATCGACCTCGTCGAAAGACTTCAACTCGCAGGGAGAGCTATCTCTATGGGATAATCGATTCTCTCCTTGTAACCCGTATGCATGGCTGCATCATCTTGATCTCGTGTATACAAAGCATGTTAAACTGTCTCGGGATTTGCCGATCTTTAATATGTTCTCGCATATTGCACTGTGTCGATTTAATCGATCTGTAATGTGTGTTTATCTTGCAATGCCGATTGTCAAGTGTCTTGTATGCTTTTCCTGAACGCGATATATGCGACTGCCTCGTTTAATCGATCTTGCGTATGCCTTGTTTAGGATTTTGCATGTATAGATGTTTGCCGATTAGTATTGTATTTATCTTCATCAGTCTTAAACCTTTAAACCGATCTGTTGGTTTATATCTCGTTTTGGCCTGACCAATCTATTCGATCTATTCTTTGATTTAATCCGATATATTGATTACAAGGTTCATTGCTGATATTATACAAAAATACCAAAAAGAAGTAAGATTTATGCTTGAATATCTATATTTAATTGCTCTATCTGGCATCAAGCCGATAGATTCTGTAATCGGGCTATATAAAGCCGATTCGAAATAACCTGATCTGGCTATTTAAAAGCCGATTAGGGCTAGTCACTGATAATTTTTTCTTGTCAATTTACAGGTCAAATTGACTTGCACGCTTGGTTTTGGTTGCGACGCAATCACTGAATTGACGCTTCCGCACGTGTGTTCACGAAAAGCTCACTTTTCTTGTCAACACACACACCTTGCTGTGCATGGGATCGAAAGATTGCATCCACAAACCCTAGGGTACCGACGATTTCAAGAGGCTTCACGACATTATCTTGTGGCTCTACCTTTGCTGTTTGCTTGGATGTGCATAATTCAAGATGCTTGTCTTGGAAGAAAAATGCATAGTAGCTAAGGGACGTCGGATAGGTTAGCACATCCCAAAAGGCCGAAACATAGTCAAACTGATGGGCCGTTTAAGGCCCACAGCGTCCCACGTGGGTCGTCCGACGTGAATGGAGGATGTTTTTAGGGCTCATTTGGAAGACCCTTTCCCCGCCGGGATCCTGGCCTGATCCCGGGGACGGAAGCCCGCGTGGGAAATTTCCGCGGGGACAATCGCAGGTGCATTTGGCAGCCCATTCACCCGGGGAATTTTGGCCCGTCCCCCGTCTAAACCCCGGGGAAATCGCACTCTGCCCTAGACTCATGGAAAATTTCCCCGTCGCCTCCGCCTCGCCCCGCGCCTCCGCCTCCCCGTCGCCTCTACGCCTCCGTCTCGCCCTGCACCTAAAGCCGTCGCCTCCCATCTCCTCCGCCTTTGCCCCCAGCGACGCCTCCAGGCCCCTTCGCCTCCTCCTCCGCAACCCTAGGTGCACCCTCTTGTCCCCTCCGCCTCAGCCGGTCGCCGTCGCATGGTCGCCGATACTACCGCCACTTCCTATTCCGGTTCCCGCATAGTATCTGGTACATTCTTTGATTCCTGTCCGCCTCCAGCTTGCTCCCGCACTCACCCTAGCACTGGTCATCGGCAGGAGGTCGATTTCTTGGACTTAGCGGCAACCGACGTTGACGGAGTTGGTGAACAACATCCGATCTGAAGACCCCCGACCTTCCAGATACGATGTATTGCATTTTTGTTCTTGGTATGCACAGACAAGCCCACGACGGGAGCTTTCCAATGGATCTAGTTTGAGGACCAAATTCTATCAGAATCAACAGGAATCGCGAAATCAAGTGGACGTCGAAATCTGCCGGGTGCTGCGCCACCTCCACTTTGGGCCCATGGCCCATGTAACTCTAGGGTTGAGCGCCCCAAACCCTAGCCGTCGCTATATATTCAGTAGCCGTCACTGTTTAGACTCAGGTTTGGTTGTGTGTTGGTAGACCCCGTGTGCGTCCCCCCTCGAATTTGCGTGTGTCGTCTAGACCACCCGAGTCGAGTTATCGAACCTCAAATTTATCCAAGTGCTTCATCCATATTTGCAATTTTAGATTGTGTTTATCTTGTTTCTTGCTTGTTCTTCGATCGCTTGCAGGAAACGACCTTCGTGGTCAGGTCAATCGCGTTCTTGGCGTGGTTGATAACGAGCAGGTTTGGTGGTTTAGCGAGTGCCGAGTTGTTATCCTTGAGAGATTGGTAGCCGGATCGTCAAGGTCGCCTCTCCGACCAGATCGAAATTACCCCTTCGAGTCTCACCAGAAGATCGGGTCGCCCCCGTGTCCCCATCAATAGGTCAACCGACACTAGGGATTTCGAGAGTGTTTCTCCAATCTGGAAGACAACAACAAATGAACAAAACCTAAGGATAGAAGGGAGAGGCTTGTCCTATATATAGAGCAGAGAGATGACTCTAGGAGGTGCTCTCATGCAGCAGGATTACATGGGGACTCAGCCCAAATTAATGGTGACACAACACCCGAGAAGAGCAAAAGACTGGTTCTGTTTGCGAGATGTTTTTGACTGCTGCGGCCATCACACTTAGAATTTGAAGGTCAGGTTGTATCCGTTGGAAAGATGGCGAAGTTATCTTTCCAATGAGTGCTCACATGTTCCAATTGGAGTCTGTTTGCATTCTCTAGTCCATTTTTAATTCAGACTGGTCATTGATGGCGGAGTGGAATCCCATTGCATTCCCACCATGCTTTATTGCCTTTATTGGTGCGTTGGTGCCTTGTAGCTGGTGCTAGTTCAACTTCCTATGCATAATATTGTTATTAGGTAGCAGTCTATTCACCAAAGTATAATTATTTAACCCAAGAAACGAGTTTACCTGTTAATTGACTTGTCGCACACTGGCTCGTGTGTTTGGTCCTTGCATGATGATCAAAGGTCGCGGGTCACATGGAAAGACTTTGGTCATTGATCCCATGGGTGTATCCGATGTAGCGATGTCCTCATCATTCTCCCCTTCTTTATTCGGAGTCGTCCTCGACTCTAGTTGATCTTCTATTGCATAGTATGACATAAAATCTTAATGTGCTTCTAAGGGACGAATTATATTCCAGAAAAAGGTGCACTTCCACATTTGCATTGGTGCCATGGTCTTCTCATTCTTCCCATCTTCACGAATACACATCCTCGTCTTTTGACAATCTGCAAAGGTGCTCGAGAAAAAGAACAACGTGTACGCGTGGTATATGTATTCATCAATTGTTTTGTCATTTTCGATTTCAATATGGAAACAATTATGCAATGTTTTACCTATGAACCAATCCTTCTCATCATTTCGGCTTGATTGAATGAAAGTTGTCCCCAATTTTACTAAACATTGTGTCAAGTTGTTTGGAAGAGAACCTGATTTATTTGGACAATGCAGATTTTTAACAAGTGATTCACATGTGACATATGAACAAATGAATGGAGATCTCTTTTCAAAATAGTGATCGTCGAACAATTCCATTATTTGCATGCTACCACAATATAATACATCGGATGGTGTGTTGCAATAATTGAATTTCAAATCAGCAAGCAAATCGGTTGTGATAAAAATTTGACGAACTTGAAAGGTGTTGTTCGCATCATAATCTCCACTCAAATAAAATTTGCAAGTACTATCTAGAGATTTGAAATTAGAAATTTCAGCAATCTTATCAATCACACTAGACAGTTCAACAGTTTTATCAAATAACACATAGCACAAAGATTTATCTTGAAATGCTTCGTTAAGATTTTTGTCACAAGTAATCAATTCAACATTATGCAAATCAGGAATATAAAATTCAGAGAACGATATTTTACTTTCAGCACAAGTGTTGTTGTAAGAACTCACTCAGCACAAGTGTTGTTGCAAGAACTTACCTCGTCTTTGTGGATGACTATCGATTCAACACCATTATTACCTTTAATGTTTTTCTCAGATGATGTTGGTGTTGTTAAAGGTGTTTTTTTGGCAACCATGGTGATCTCATCACCGTTGTCTTGAAGTGGTGTAAATTGTTCAGCACTCAATATTTCCTTAACAAGTATGTTGCGATGTATCTTATTTCCATTAGACCATGGGCCAACAATGGCACAATTGCCATCAACCATGATCTGGTTAGTGGGTATGGAAGATGCAATCTCATTTAACACCATGGTCGAAGGGAATGTCCCATGCTCGACCATATAAATTCCGATCTCTTCATTCTTTCCAATCTCCTGCTTCAACCAAAAGAACATTTGAGATGGATAGGTCGTTGGATATATCAATTTTACCTATACCGATTACCTTTCGCTTGGAGTTGTCCCCAAATGTGATCTTGTGGTCGGTGTCCTTCTCCTCTTCTATTGAGGTGAACATACGAGACGAGCCGGTCATATGTTGAGTACAGCCGCTATCGAAGATCCAATGTCGACCGCCGCTCTTGTAGTTCACCTACACACATGAGATTAAGCTTGGGATTTAGGTACCCAAGACTTCTTCTTTGGTCCTTTGGGGTTAGTCATCAACCACTTGGGCACCCAAATAGATTTTACATTTTTATCTTCTTTGGGAGCAGCAATGTACTTAGCAAAACTGGAGCCGTTTCTTTTTAACAACATAAAGCCAGCATTTAAGACTTGAATTTGATACATGAATTTGGATGATCTAGCTAGAGTGCAAGCAACGGCTCTATGATCTTTACCCTTACACAAATGACAATGAGTGCTAGCCTTGACAAAAGTGAGCTTGGGCTTACCCCAATCGCCCTTGGGCAAATCCCCGGGGTTAAACCCCAAACCATGCTTGTGTCAAGGTTTGAGCTCCCAACAATTAATGTAGCCAATTTTGTATCTAATTGCTCAATTCTATCCTTTAAAATCAAATTTTCCTTAACTAGCTCATTGGAACAAGAAGCAAAACCACAAGTGCCTAAGTTGCACACTTTTTCAAATGAGGGTGTGGCACTAGTGGATGTAGAAGAGCTAGTATTAGGGGTGATGGTGGGTGACAAGGCCAGGATGTGTCAAGAAACATGTTAACGGGCTCATTAATAGTGTCAATCAAATCACAAGTCACACCAACATCACATCTAACAATTGAGCAATCATTAATGACATTATTATGATTACATTTAAACATAACTTGATCACCTTCACACCGACTCGAGAGTAGCCACACGCCAAGTGATGAGGACATCACCTATATGGACAAGATCAACACTCCTTTCCGCTACATCCATGTCTACTATGATGGATCCTTCAGCATGGCTTCATCGACCACCACCTTGGCCCGGTCGTATGTGCAACACACAAACTCGACGTGTTAATATTGCATCGTCACCGCCAGCCGTTCGGCCTCCACCTTGGCCGCCTCCCCAAGCTCAAGATGAATTTAAGAAAGGTGCATCTCCAACCACAACATTCGCTAAGGCCGAACAAGTCACATCGCTCCAAGGCCCAAGAGGAAGGCCAATTCATCCGCCACTTCGGTTCGCTCGTCTACGCGCAGCCCAACTTCAAACGGATGCCCAGGCCACATATGGACTCCGTTTTCGATGTTCTTGGTACGCACGGACAAGCTCTCGACGAGATCTTTCCAACGGATCCATTCCCAGCTCCAAATTCCTTACGGATCAATGGGAATCGTCGAAACAATATTGTGACCAGAATCTGCCAAGCACAAGTGGCACAAGTGTCACCCACCCTTTATATCATGCTTGTGGGGTTTTTCATAATTTTACCTTATATTTGGCAGTTCAGAGATAGAACAATCTTGGCAGAATATTAGCGGCTTATCCTCTGTTCATGTTCTATTATCGGAGTATTTTCATGACAATTGCAGGAAAAACCAAAGTTCCTCAGATGGTGCTCTCTGATCGCTCAAGTGGTTTTCATAAATCCTCACCAGGTTTTTGAAGCCATCAATTCCCTACATCTATAATCTTATGTGAATCTTTAGGTTGGATAAAGAGGCTCACCTATGTTGCATATGTTGCTAAGTCAAAGCTTGGTCCTAATGAAGATCATGACACTTTTAATTCTGATCATTTCGAAGTATAATATCCAGGGGTGAGAGAGATAATGGACTCATGCGAAGGAATAGAAATGAACACAAGGCCAATGATGTGTGCTACTAATTAGTTTATTACATCAAATCTTGTGTTAAAAATGGGTCTTTATTTTAAACTCCTTATTTGAATAAGTCCTTTCTTCTAAATATTTTTGGTTTAGTAGGATCATGGAGTTCTCTTTTTTTAGATAGATAAATCTCCATGTCTCTATATATTTTAATAGAAATTTTGAGGGGCTAATTGGAGTCTTTATTTGGGTAGACCATATAAATGGATAGGTTCAAAGATACGCGAGGAATTGGGTTTTAATTTGAGAGGAATATCTGGTTAAGATGGATGCTAGAATCCGATGTGGAATTCAGCATAACCAAATATGAAAGTCTAGCATTCAAGGGGTACACGAAGGAAATGTTGGTGATATTCCCTAGAGGCGATCATGTGAGATGATTGTATCATACGTCTATGTTCATGTACTTATGAATTCCTTGGATAAATGTCACTGCTTTGTTCGTTGAATACGACTTAATTGTGAAACACATTATCAATATGATATTATTCTAAATGATCCCTGGTCACGTATCAATATATGGAGCAATAGTGATTTCACCAGCACATGTATTAATTGATGGTAATGTTTCACATACCATAGATATGCAGATATCAAATCAATTTTGTGGACATATGTTAGAGAACATGGGGCTGGATTGACCCGCTCCGAGACACTGCTGAGATAGTTATCTTAAAAGTGTCATCAGGGTGTAGTCTTGAGTGGTACACCTATACGGTCCTTCGATCTGAGATCCTTATTGATTCTCAGCATGCATAGTCGTATACTTTGGAGCTATCAAACGCTTCGCCGTAATAGGGAAGTTATAAAGTTAGCTTACGGGTATGCCATGAAACATGACATGAGGTGTAAGAGATCAAGATGGAATTTGCTCCTTCTCGATAACAGGAGAGATATCTCTGAGCCCCTGTGTGGATGGGTAGGGAAAAGTGCATGGCCGTGCCAATGTGATTAAAGAGTTAATCACGATTATATCCATTACATTGACGAGTGAACGGGTCGAGCTATCACAAGGGTTGCACGCATCTCGCCTTAAGTTTGACTAATATCGTGTGTGAGTGTATCATGGTTCAGCTGATTCGATCATTGCGCACATTCGAGGGTCAATATGTGCTGCTAGGTAACACTTTTAACTTGTGGTATGGGGAAAGAGTTCTCCGGGACTACGGCCGACTTGTGCATGAGCCTAATGGGTCACACACTTAACGGGTTGGAACATGTCTGATGGATAGGATCCACTAATGGGTTTTGTGTGGATTTGGATCTACAACGTCCTAATGGGTTTCTATTGTAGAAGATCCATTAGCACGAGTCCTAATGGGCTTTTCTCGTGGGAAGATCTATTAGAGCGCTCTATAAAAGGGAGAGGTGGCGAGCGCGGTTAGAGTTTCTTCCCCACCAAGAAACCCTAGCCGCTGCGGCGCCCTCTCCCCTAAACTCTAGCCACCGCGCGCGAGGGTGCTAGCACACCAGCTTGCGGTGTTCCACCCCTAGACATGTGGATACCGTAGAGGCGTCGTCGCTCCTGCGTCGGCGCTAATCAAGAGGATCGCGGTAAAAAAAATTTGTTTTTGGCTAGTGTAGCACCGCGTTGTCCTTCAGGAAAATGATTAGAATAAGAGGACACGAACTCATAAGGATTCAAAGTTTTGACAAAACTCAACACAACACTAGGTGGAATTTATAGACTTCGTCATGTATGATATTTGGATGTGGTACGAAATTCAAACCATTGAGAAACTTATCATAATTTTGATTTTCAAAAAACAATTATCCAAGATTTCACCTTACTAAGGATATGAGAAGGTCCAACTCTTGTCCCAATTATTTCCTATCCCACAACAACTTAGACTTGGTTCAAATTATTTTACTCCCACTAAGTAAAAGATTCCAGTAGGATCACAACTTATGTCGATAAACATAAATTTCAGGATAGGCATTTGATGAATAATAATGTGGAACTATTCATCATTTCCATACATATATAAGAAGAGTCTATGCATCTAGTTGGGAGTTATTTTTGAAAGCAATTCTTTTTGATATTTTTGTGTTTTTGCAAATTTTTAATAGTTTCTGTTTCTGATAGCAAAGGTAATGGCAAGATAACTGCAGTTAGCAAGGCAGCTTGGTAAGGCAAGGCAACTAGTAGGTAACTTCATGGAAAATTAACATTGTGCCGGAAGGGATAGAGGTAAAGAAATGATAGTGTACCTCAGGCCCGCCCCCAAGCTTAGACCTTTGGTATGGTCAAGCTTTGGGGTCAAAGCCCATAGCCTTGGAGTACTCCATCATTGTATCAATATTTCGCTGGATTATCTCGTTCGTCTCTTGGTGTGGTCATCCAATGTTCTCTAGATGTTTTGCATATTGTGGTCGACGACTCCCACCCGATCAATAAAGGTTTCGTGCGAACGATTCCATGAAGGAGGGGTAGCGAGCTGAGGAGGACTGTGCAACACCTGGTCCATAATTTGCACTGACGGTGTACTGGTGTTGGTGTGTACCTGTTGCCTAATATTGATGGGAGCATCATGCGGATCCGAAGGATTCCACCCAGCATAAGGTGTGTAAGGCTTGTCGGAGGAAGACTTACTATACTCATGCCTAGAATAGGCATGATACGCTAGTTCCTCCGGAGGCTGGAATTCAGATTCCGCCTGTATGCGTGCCTGCCCTCGTGTGACTGGAGCACCTAAAATGCTATGGAGAGCGGGTGTTTTCTTTTACAAGTTAAGGGTTAGCAGCCTTACCCGGTATAGAGTGAGTCTAAGGTCGGGCAACTCCACGGTGCTCTCATACTTAGGGTAAAACAAACAAACTATAATCTCTCTCTCTTTCTCGTAGAAGATGAGCTTGGAAGAAATGCTCTCCACCCACTAACGGTGTTGAGACCCATGTGGTGGGTCCCCTTATATAGTGATGAATATATGTGACAGTTCGAATTTGATGCGATTTTGAAGTGTTTTGCTTGGCTAAATCATTCCACCACCATGTAGCCCTAGGAGAGGGATGTGAGGGGATAGCCCCTAAACCTCCAAGCGTGGAGGCTGTGTAAAAATCCACCAAAATCAAAATAAAGAAAATTTCCCAAAAATCTTTTTTTCTTGTCGTGTTCATCATATTGAGAGAGATCCAAGAGATCTTGTGAGAGAGATTGAATCCGAGTGCATGCTCCTATACATCCATTTTCTTCAGCGCCACATACAGATTGTGAGAGAAAATCAAGCCTTGTTCATCTATTCTCCCGTAGTCTTCCCAACTACAGCAAGTAGAGCGATTGAGAGAGAGATTAGAAGAAAGAAGAGAGAGTGAGAGCGGCGGCTAGGGTTCCACCCAGCCACCACCACCTCCACGGATCAGAGAAGGGGAGAGAGAGAGGCATGAGAGAGGATGGAAGAGAGAGGTGCAGGGAGGAGGTAGAGCAGGCAAGACGGCCGTGGAGGCGGCGCGCCTGTGCCGTGGTGGCGGTCACAGCGTGGCAACCACGAGGCGGCAGCCTGGTGGCTGGCCACTGCAGCAGACGTTCAAGGGACGGCACAAGGAAGCCGGTCCCGGGGAATCGCATCGTCTGACGTTGCTGCAGCAACTACAGAGGGCCTGTAACGCTCCATCTAGCCGTTCTTAGCCCATCCGATGGCAAAAATGAACGAACCGGTATGCAGTGTGAGACGTAGATGGAAGGTCCAACGAACGACGGGAATCAAAGAAACTGAACTGAAAAACAACTAGAACACTTCCTTTCTGTGAGATTGGATTGAAATGCGTAGGACCATGGAACTCACAGGATGCATGACGGGGCTTCCAAATAGCAAAAATGAATCCACAACAATGATATAAATCTATTGGAACTGAATTCATGTATGGATATGTAAGATTTGAGCTACATTTTTAGTCTGAATTAAATGAAGATATATTGACACTGTACTAGAACACTTTCTGTCAGTGAATCAGTCTTACCCATAGAGATATGATCAAAAGAGAAAATATTATACTACTAAATATAAAAGTTGCTCCTTGTGCAGCCCTTGCTGTTTTCATATTATACTACTAAATACAAAAGTAGCTCCTTGTGCAGCCCTTGCTGTTTTCATATTATACTACTAAATACAAAAGTAGCTCCTTGTGCGGCTCATTACGCAATTCCTTGCTGTTTTCCTGTTGCTCCTTGCTGTTTTCGTACATCTCTAGCTTCCTGTAAAACGCAAACGAAGATATGCCATTAATGATGAATTAAAAAGTTAAACGGAAGCATTCCATACTCAATGATCAATTTACCATGGTGCTGTTGTTGTTCTGAAATTTCTCAACCCAATTCATCTTCCTCTTCCCACCACCCTTTCTTATCTCCTTTTTCTTCAGCCCAGCAACTTGTGGCATATTCTTTGGTTGTTGAATGCTGTCCTGAACATTTGGTTGTTGAATGCTGCCATGAACATTATTTTGTTGAATGACTAGCTCTTCTACCTGTCTTTGGAGGCTATCAAGCATATTATCCACAAGTAATGATGCCCCCTCAAATTCAGCTGCACGGGAGGCCAAGGATACAAACTTGTGGGAAAGATAATTATATCGTCGTGTAGCATCCAATTTGGGATCTTCAAGAACATTTCTTCCAAAATTATCACGTACGGTTCCATGTCATGCTTCCCTTGTCCATCGCTTTATAACATAATGATCGGGTAATTGCTTTATATCCAACAACTTTAGAATTTTGATAGCATGACAACATAATAGACCACTTCGCTCGAAGACTTGGCAGCTACAATATAGTTTGCCCTCTTGAAAAGAACCATCAACCACATGCTCATCTAAAACAATGAGAGGGTCATCGATAGATCTTACATAAACAATGTATGAACTCCCATCATCTATCAAGTGTGCATAGGCAGACATGGATCTTTCATAATTAAGAAAAGTTGTGGAGTGTACAACCTGCTCGCCAGCACCAACATAGGAGTTTTCATTTTTATTTTTGGCAACTTATCTCTTGAATCATACTCTGATTTTATCTCTACATCTCTCTTAGCTTGAACAGCTATCTCAAATTGTTGCGTGAAACGAAGAATGTTCAAATATGATTTACGATAAGCTTTCAAATGACAATTAAGCTTCTCACTCAATTGTGTGCTTCTCATGCCTAGAGTGTAAACATTCTTCATATAGCATTGAGCCCACTTCTCCTTTATGTTGTAAATACTATCTAGCCGAGATTGATTTTCTACCTTGCTTCTCATATAGGAGAAAGCTTCGTCAAATTGATTTTCATCCTCATATTCAAACATGCATGCATGAAAATCAGCAAGGATATGTGAGCCATCAGTCATATGTTGATTCAAGTGCTTGATTGAATTTTGAGATATATGAAAAATGCATAAACCATGCCATGTGTACGAAAAAACATGAGTTATTGCCTTGCCCATTGCAATATCCAGATCGGTGTAGATGGTTCTAGGTTGTTTGTTACTGTGAGCTATGAGGAAGATCTCAAAGAGCCATTTAAATGATTCAAACGATTCATCATACATGAGAGAAGCTCCAAATATGACAGTTTCCCTAAATTGGTTGAAGCCAACAAATACACCAAATGGCCGTCTTTCCATATTTGTTCCAAATGTGGTGTCAAAAGAAACAACATCACCAAAGTGTGCATAGTCAACTAACATTCTTGTATCAGCCCGGAAGATGTTGGTTATTTGTTCTTCACTATCGAGTTGAAAAGCATGGTAAAATGAAGGATTTTCCCCAACTCTTTGCTGAAAATACTCCAACAAGCTTCCAGCTTCCCTATATTTCATCTCCTTTTGACTTTTTGTTCTTAGATAATTTGTATGGTCTTCACAAGTGTACCCAAGGTTAGCTGGCCCTCCAACATGCATACTAGCCAGGTCATGAGCACTTTTAGGCCGAATACCGCAATCATCTGCGATTTCAATTTCAAAAGCTTGCACGGCCGAGATTTTTCATTGTGATGGCATCAAATGAGCGGTCTCTGGAATTTGGAGCATATGATTGTGTTCAAGCACCAAATCAATTACCTTTATTTTGTATATACTCGATTCAAGGAAACTCCCATGCGGACTTTGCAACCAGTCCTTGTTTCTGCTCTAGGATTCTTACTCAAATGATCCCTTTTGTCATATCCTCTCAAACCTTCTTTTAAACAAACGAATCTACAAGATGTAGTTGTTCCATCTTTCTTGCTTGTGTTCTCATATCTCTTTCTAACACTAAAGCCGATTCGACCTCCATAGTACTTCCAAAATATTTCTGCACCGTCCATACTAGTAAACTCCATGCCAATACAATGAATCCAACTAAGTAATGCATTATTTCTGCACAAAACAATAGAAAAAATTGCAAGTGAAATAAACCATATAGCTGCATTTAGCATTTTTGTTCAGATCTGAATTAAATTGGTTGCATCAAATCTGAAAGTTTAGCATCTTTTGGCTGTTACGAGCACACACCCACACGTTAGACTTCGTTAGACTTCAGTATTTTCAACGCAGCACAAAGCATGCCATCAATTCATCTCTCTTTTGGCCTAATAGCAGATGACAACAAAGTAGAGAGCAGCATCACGACTCACAAGATTTGAATGGTTATTAAATAGAACATGGAAGCATACCTTTCATCTGGAACAGGGGCGGACGCAGACTAAACTAATAGGGGGGCTGACAATAAAGGAAGATTTTTTTTCATACCGAAGCAATGTGTAGCGCCTGACACCGTGAGGTCCGTGACATCCATTATTCTTCATGAGGAGTGATCTACACACAAAACATAACAAATTAGTGACGGATGAAAAATAATAATTAAAAATAGTTATAAGCATTAGAAGAGAATGTTACATACCACTATGTTTTTTTGAGGCAGTAACATACGACGTTCTTTCATATGTTCAAACCGTTGCATGATTTTTTCATTACTAATGCTTCTAAATATGTCCTTCTCAGTGTAGCATATCATCAAGTCATTGAGCCATTCATCTCCCATTTTGCTACGCAAATATGTTTTTATAAGAGTCATAGCTGAGAAGACTCTCTGAACTGAAGCTGTTGCCACCGGAAGTATCAATCTTAACTCAATGAGGCGATAAACCAATGAGTAGGATCTGTTCTTTCCATTTTGAACCATTATTTCAGCAACCCTTGTAAGATCCCTACACCCCAGAAATTCTTTACTTCTCCTAACATTATAAATGAAGCTTTCAAGTTGAGACCTTAACAACAAAATATCACCCACCAAGAAATCTTCGGTATAAATTTCAGCAAGTCTCACAAGCTTATCCACATCAAAATTAGAAAATGAGTTCTTTGGATTAAGAGAAGCCATGCATACTAATAACTCCGAACTAACTTCACTGAACCGATGATTCATCTCTGACAAAATAGCATCTATGGCAGCAGAAAATATCTCAACTTTGTAAAAATGTGCATTTGTTACCTTTTGCCTTCTACGTGCAGATGTCCGTCTAGCATTTACTTCCTATCCATATTTGGCACTTCAATTTCATTTTTACTACAGAATGACTTCACTCTTTCCATCAATGGCTCAAATCCATTTTCCCTCTTGTCCTGCAGGCGATCTTTTACATTCATGATCAAATTCATGACTTCAACAATGTCTTGATCCATTCTTGGCAAGCACGTCACAAATAATCTGTAATGCTCAACAAGCTTATCATCAAATGCATGATGAATACAAAATCAAAACTTTCCATTTTACCAATTAAATCAAAGCTCCACGAGTGCATGATGGCTGAATGGAATCTTTCTTTACAATCTCAAGCACCTCTAGAATAGCCTCACACATTACAAAAATGCGAAGCAACGTTTTAAGGTGTGAGCCCCATCTAGTATCTCCAGGCCTAGCTAGGCTACTTTCCTGATTCAGACATCTTCCAGTGCCAATCTCACCATTCTCTACCTTCTCTAACATCAAAGTATCTGGTCAAACTATCAAAGTATGAAGTATCAAAGTATCAAACAATAAAACATTAAACATCGGCATCCAATTTTTACAAATCTACAATCCTACTGAGTACTGAATCAGACAAATCACAAATCTACAACGTCCTCCCCTGATTACCCCCACGGGCTATGGCCCTACCTGTTGGTATTGGGCCTGCTGGCCGCTGGCCGTCGGCCGTCGCGCTGGGCGTCTGCCGCCTGGGCCCAGACGCCGTCTGGCGCCCACCTGCAGCGAGCCAGCGACGCCGCCGTCACCACGCGTTAGCCTGCTGCAGCCTACAGCAGCGACGCAGCCGTCCACCGTGCGCCCGCCTCCGCCTGCTGCCTGCTGCTGGCCTCCCGCCTAGCCGCGCCTGGCGCTAGTGTAGTAGCGCTAGGGTTTCCAGCCCCACAGCGGTGCAACCCGAATGCCCGATGCGCAGCGCTTGCTTGCGAGGGAGGCTCAGCTGGGGCAGCACACTGACCGTCCGATCAACTACAAGTTTCCAACTGGATTGGCCGATTGGGGGCGGGAAGTTGGGCCTTCGGGGTTATCGGGTGGGCCGTTCGGGGCTGTGGGCGCCTACTCCTAGTCGGCTGGGCCTAAGTGGCCCAAGTGATAAATCTGAGCCCCTCCTTTCTTCCTATTTTCCACTAAAAATTATAGCTGGGTCTAATGGGGGGCTCCACTGTCATTGACCGTGTCGGTGGGGCAAGAGCCCCCCTGAACCATTGGTGGGTCCGCCCCTGATCTAGAAGAAGCACTCGATCAATACGAGACACTCCATCTGGAGGATTTGGACGAGGCACATGGTCACCATAATCCTTTGCCATCAACGGCTGCCTGACCAACTCCGGCGAAGCCACAAGACGGCCGGCGACGGAGATCTCCCAGCGCGCTGGCGCTGGAGCTGCTAGCTCGGCCACCAAGCAGGGGATCCCAGCGCGCCGGCGTAGGAGCTACTAGCTCGGCCACCAAGCAGGGAATCCCAGCGCATCGACGCAGGAGCTGCTAGCTCGGCCAAGCGCGCGCTAATTCCTGCCAAATACGATTTAAGCTAGGCCAAAACTGGCGTGCTTGCAAGCCGACTATGTAGCGCGAACTTATGATGGCTACTGGACAACCAGATTCTCCCCGACTGGCTCTCGGTCGTAAGTGGAACAACGTCAGACGATGCGATTCCGTCCTAGGGGCACACGGTGACTTCCTCCCGTGGCCAAGGTTTGCGCCATCCCTAGGGGCACACGGCGAGCAGCGTGCAATGGTGGCGCCTGCCGGCGCCGGCTGGCGAGAGGAAGGGAGACGCCTGGGAGCGCGCCAGCTATGGGCGGCACCAGCCCATGGGAGCGGTGGCAGCGGGGGCCTGTGGCTTCATGGAGGCACTGCGGAGACCTATGGCGGCCTTGGGCGGCACTACGGTGTTCGGCTTTGCCACGGTGGTGCTAGCCAAGGGCAGCGGCAAGCTCTCCTGGTGTTTAGCTTCGACAAGGTGGCGGTCCGACGCTGTGGGCAAAATTGATTATTTGCCCCAAAGTTGGTGTGCCCCTATTTATTTGCCCAAAGTTGGTGTTCCCCTGTTTATTTGCCCCACTTACACCTAGCTGTGATTATCTTGTTTCCAGGGGGTTCGTTGCAAAATTTACACACCTCTCTAATCTCGCGTTCTCTCTGTACTCTCTCTCCTCTCTAATCACGCACTCTCTCTCCGTACGTTCTCTCTCCCTCTCTAATCGCTCTCTCTCTCTCTGTACGTTCTCTCTCCCTCTCTAATTGCTCTCTCTCTCTCTACGTTCTCTCCCCCCTCTCTAATCGTTCTCTCTCCCTCTCTAATCGCTCTCCCTCACTCTATGATTAACATTTATATTCATGATGGATCTCATTTATTCTGACACATCACACATGTAATCAGCTATTTATTACCCTTTACTTCAGTGACTATAATGTGTACAGCAGTAGTATTGTGTTAGGCTACCTGGGTGGAGAAAACATGGTTGGTCTACAGTAGCCATTAATCTGCTACTTCGTTTGATTATTTATTATGATGAAGCTTCAAAGTTCTGGACCAAGGTATGATTGATATGTGGAAATTCTCAATGGTTCCAAAAAAAAAAGTGACATGTCAAGATCATGGGGGCGGCATAAACGCTGGACTCTTGGCCACTCAGCCCAAGCAGAACACAGACGTTGAACTTTAGTTACTGGAACAGTAAGTTTTTTGGAGATCCATCAATGGTAATTTATAGCTGATTACCCAGGAGGGCTTGGTGGCTGGTGGGGAGACCGGCGTGGATGACGAGCAGGGGCGGCGGAGGCCAGAGGGCTCGGGGGCCGGCGGGGAGGCCAGCGCAGACGCTGTTGGGGCCGCCGACGAGCAGGGCAGTGGAGGCCGGCCAGCCATGGCGGCGGCGCCGGCGACGGGACCAGGGCGGCAGGTGGGCGGCAGCTGTGCAGATGGAGAGGTGTGTAAATTTTGTAAAGAACCCTCTGAAAACAAGATAGTCATTGCTAGGTGCAAGTGGAGCAAATAAAAAGGGGCACACCAATTTTGGGCAAATAAACTGGGCACACCAACTTTGGGGCAAATAATCAATTTTGTCGACGCCGTGTCAGCACAGATGGCATGGGGTGCAGCGCAACACGTGTGCGAAGCGTGTCCGGCGACCCTTGGCAGCACAGAGCGGCATGTGGAGCTGTGCGGCGTCGGACCTACATGTGCCTACCATTTAAAATTCCCGGAGGAATGATTCTGTGTGTGCTCGTAGAAGACCATTGGGTGGTTGACAAAACGTCCATGGTGAAGGTTCGAGGATGCACTCCAAGTATGTGATAAACTGTCTGAAAGGGTAATTGGGGTGATTTTGGTCAGAAAACTAGTTGGGCTCCTATTCACCCCCTCTAGTCGCCGATTACGGTCCTTCAAACGGTCTACCTCCACCTAGATGGGTAACAACTACACCTCTCAAAATGACTAGGTTTTTTTGCAATTATTAAAATTAGGTAGGTGCAGTCAATATCCACTACCATTTTGATCATATCCTTCAAATGTTTGACCATGTTCAGAGTGGGGTTTATTTTGATTCATTTTACCATAGCATAAAGGTATTTCGTAAATTTTAACCGTCCTAAGGTCACTAAGAGTGTTAATTGTCATGGCAATCCAACGATGTAGGAACCTAAGAGATGGGTTATGAATTTCACTCATCCTAGGGACCTGCACTTGGATTTACCTGAGATTTCTTCCCAGAAATCTTCTCGATCAAAGCCTCGCAAACTAGCTAAATTAAATGGGCATCTCAAATTGAAACCAAGGAGGGCACTAAGTTCCTTTAGTGTGCAATCATATTGCTTATTGAAGAACCGAAAGCGAAACCTTGCATCACCCTTAGTTTCTACGATTGAAAGTGTGCTAAAAAATTGAAGAGTTAGGAGTTTGGTTCTTGGCTCCTTGACTAAGGAGAAGTTCTCCCATCCTACTGCTTCAAAGGCTTCTTTGATGTCATTGCTGAGGCCCGTCCTTATGAGCAACAAGCCACCTCTTGAGGCTGTAACGATCAAAATCCAAGAACTCGATGATAAAATGAAAGAGTTACAGGAATCTTTATCTAAAGCTAAAGCCGATCGCAGGTAATCAAGAATCTGAAAGAAAGCAAGACCACTATTGCACTGCTCATAACCCAAGTGAAGGCCTCTGTTCAAGCATTTGCAGTCAATAATCGTCCTCCTGTAAAAATCCCTTGGTCGGCTTCAAAAGATGAGGCCACCGTAGTAAGAGTCCCACCATTCTAGTTGAGGCACAATCCGCCGTGCAATAGCTTTTGAGAATCTGTCTATATAACAAAGCGCTAGCGTTGCATCCCTCCGAGCTACACCTGTGAGCGGTGGCGTGGATTTCTCCATGGCGCCGGCCGTAACCCTAGCCGCCCCTCCCCCTATTCACCCTTACCCTCACCGGCTCTCTATCTCTCTCGGTCTCTCCTCCACGCCCTGCCCCATCCCTTCCCCAATGCCCTGATTGCCCACCCGTCACCGTCGTTTCGTCCCCAAGCCGTCCTCTCCCCTTTTCGTCGCCGCCATCCTCTCGCTGTGGCTCCTCCGCCGCCGCCCTCCTCTAAGTGTCTCCCACTCCTGCTGCAAGCCCCCTCTTCAGTCCAGCATTTACAAACGCCTCACTCTGCCCCTTCTTGCAGCTCCACGATGCCAGTGCTACTCCATCCTCTTCGCTTCACCTTACCAGGACCCTGCAAATTTGATTCCCTTCAAATTTTATTAGCGACGTAGTGATGCG
Organism: Raddia distichophylla; assembly: GCA_005191435.1. NCBI lineage: Eukaryota > Viridiplantae > Streptophyta > Magnoliopsida > Poales > Poaceae > Raddia > Raddia distichophylla. The sequence goes on along the minus strand of SPJY01011781.1, from coordinate 69,599 downwards.
CACTAGGTCGTCCCGATCTTTTGGTGAGGAACGATACGTCGGTTTGGTGTACAGCGAAGTAGATGGATCGTCTACTAACTACGAGATCAGCAACCAAGCAATCGCAATGTCACCTCGCTGAACCGATCAACCAAGTCGAAACCCGATCGATCCTTGAACCTTCTACAACCGAGAACAAGCAAGAACAAGATGATAACTGATAATTAACGAAACCAAAGGTGAGGTTCTGTTTCCCGTATCGGGCGGTCTAGTCGACACGCGCAATCTTGAGGAGGGACACACAAGGGGTCTACCAAACACAACAAAACCTAAACGTAGAAAAACGGCGGCGGCCACATATATAGCGGCTGCCAGGGGGAGTGTGGCGCCCAAGGGTGCAGCCACCACCAAACCCTAGTGATACATGGGCCATAGGCCGAAAAATACGGTGTCGTAGCACCCTGAGTTTCTGGCACGAAATATTGTTCTGAATTTTTCCGATGCTCCTAGACGAATTTAGATGTGGGCCTGGATCCATTGGAAAGCTTATCTCCTAAGCTTTCCAACGAGTGGTCGCACGCCGAAATCGGAGTTCGGGAGCCCAAGTTATGCCCATTTGAAGTTGACGTGCTGCTGGATAGTCGAACCATACTTTTCGGCGTCTTGGGCTTCCATATGGGGTTTCCTTGAGTCATCGAGGCCTTGCAAGTCTTGGACTTGTTGCGCCGCTTCTTCGGAGAAGGCTTGAAAGGCTGGGCTTCTGGATTAAGACCTCCCGATGATGAAGATCTTGTTGCGTCGATCGTAGGCGGCAAAGATGGAGCGGCATCAGTAGTTGTTGGAGTGGTCAGAGAGGAAGGAGGGGCAGCGGTCACACTGATCGTATCCATACTGGTGATGTCCTCATCACTACTAAGCCAAGACTAGCACATGCTGCGCAACATGTTAACGCTAGCACTTATGGTTGCGCTTGTATGGTTTGGCTGGATTGGCACACTGTTGACAAAAAAAGTGGATTTCTGTGAAGACACGTGCGGAAGCGTCAATTCAGTGATTGCGTCGCAACCAAAGACCAAGCGTGCCAATCAATTTGACCTGTAAATTGAAAAGGAGAAAATCGTTAGTAACATAGCCCTAATCGTCTTTTCAATATAGCCAGATCAGGGTATTCGTAATCGGCTTTAAAGAACCGATTACAAGATCTATCGGCTTAATGCCTGATAGAGCAACTAAATGTAAATATTCTTTTAATTACAAATCTTATACTTCTTTTTGGTATTTTTATATAATATTAGCACTAAACCTTTGCATCAATGTATTAAATTAAACCACATAATATCGTTCTCTGAATTTAATATTCCTGATTTGCATAATGTTGAATTGATTACTTGTGACAAAAATCTTAACGAAGCATTTCAAGATAAATCTTTGGGCTATGTGCTATTTGATGAACCTATTGAACTGTCTTGTATGATTAACAAGGTTGCTGAAATTTCTAGTTCCAAATCACTAGATGGTACTTGCAAATTTTATTTGAGTGGATATTATGGTGTGGACAATACCTTTCATGTTCATCAAATATTTATAACAACCGATTTGCTTGCTGGTTTGAGGTTGCATTCGTACAACACGCCATCCATTATGCCATATTGTGGTAGCTCGCAAATAAAGAAATTGTTTGATGATCACTGTATTGACAAGA